>WOXC01006902.1:0-435939 GCA_011680675.1 Gymnobelideus leadbeateri | reverse complement strand
AAAAATACCCAGTAATCACAACTCTGAATGAGAATGGGATGAAATTAATCATAAAGTGGAAGTAGAAAGAACAATGAATCAGAGACCATTATTTAACAATATGCTGTTTATGAGAAACATGCTTGCAAAAGAAAAACCAAAAATTGAAAAGTATGTGTTTTACCTTGTAAAATTCATTAATACAAATTATGCAATTCTAGCTTGAATCTGCCCTTCCTCCTCCTAGAAGGGTATAAAAGCCCCTCTGCAGATGGGACTGTACACACTCATACAACCTACCTTCAACATCCATCCAACTAAGTGAATCCTGACACAATGAGCTACTATGGCAACTACTATGGAGGTCTGGGCTATGGCTATGGCCCTGGTTATGGCTGTGGATATGGCAGCTTCCGTGGACTAGGCTATGGCTTTGGAGGGTATGGCTATAGAGGCCTGGGCTATGGTGGCTATGGCTTTGGCTGCTACCGCCCATCTTGCTATGGAAGGTATTATTCCTATGGCTTCTACTAAAAAGAAAACACTTGCTCCCAGGCTGCCATAAAATCCTTGCCCCCACCTTGCTTTTGGCTGATTCTATGATGTTGTAAGAACATCAAATTCTATCAACCTCTACAGCTGAGTGGCAGGGGAGAGCTACTACAAGAAGACCTGGGAATCAATATATACCAGTCATGGATGTGAAGTGGCAGGAACCAAGAAGCTGTAGAAGCTTCAACCTTCTGGGAAAAGATAGAGAACTGCATATTTCATGGCAGGAATGTCTCAGCAACAGCTCATTTCCAGCCAGCTTGCTCAATTCTTATACACCATGGTTGATGTGTCTAATAAGATGTTCTAATAAACTTGTTTCTTTGTCTTAACAAAACAGTTTCCACATCTCCTTCTTGACCTCACTATACTCATTCAGGCCTCACTTAACTGACGGTAAGGCATTTTCTCCATAAGCTGTGGGACCTTTCCCAAATTCTACACTCACAAGGCCAAGGTTTTTATCTTAAGGATTCTCCAAAGATTCACATGTTCACTACTTCAGGCTCATAGTTCATCACTTCCACATCCCATGTGTCCCTGGTGAATGGCAGAACAAGGGTTACCCATTGCTTGTTTCACTGACGTCCACAGCTTTGGTACCAAATTTGAAGTCTTAGAGCAGAATAACTGAATGGCACAAGAAAAGATTACAGAGTGGAGTCATAGACCATGGCTGAATGTTGTCAAGGAGCCTTGCCCTTTGGGTGGATCCCAGCTCCTTCAGCCTCTTGCACAGCCAGCGCTACTTGCAACACTGCTCTCTAGTTGAGGCCCACCTATTCACTGGGGAAGTGGACTTATTGCTCTGTCCAAATCTGCTCTACAGTCTGCTCTGTCCAAAGTACCCAATGATGGCCTCATGGACGAAACTCATGATCTCTTCTGAATCTTCTTTGTTCTTGAACAACCTTCAGCTTTTGACCCCATTGGCCAACTATTCATTCCCCCTTGCTTTACCTAGATCAAAATCCAAGCCATGTTGATTAATTATGCCAGATGCCCTGCTTATGAGCTCTCCTCTTTTCTTCATCATATGCTGTCTCAGATGGAGACCTTCTTACATTCAAGTTTTTCTGTGATCTTTTCTCTGTCACTCACTGCTACATTTAGAAATCTAGACTTACATCTCTCTTTACCTTCACTTCCATATGTAATGGAAATACAGATTTAAAGATCTTTCCTGCCCCTAGGCCCTTTGATTGGCTTAAGAGACTGATTGGCTTTAAGAGACTCTGAAAACCTTCCTTGATTTGAAAATATACTCTGCCTCCTAATAGACTGAATTGTTGTCACATGGAGGCTGTGGTAGGAGGCCTGGTTTTCAGGAATGCCTACATCTTGATGCAGTGTGATTGGGCAGTGGGTCAAGAGGGTGGTTACATTCTCTGAGCCAGGAGAACGCTATATAAACCCTGATAGGAGGCTTTGCTTTGGGGCTCACTTTGAGAAGTGTTGTGTGATTTGACCAGATGAGACTCTGGGCAGCCCTTGAGAGCCCCCCGGCTTTAAAAACCCATATGTTGATGCTTCCGTCTCTGGTAACTGTGATTTGGTATTGATAATGGTTGGACAGTTTGGAAGCCTGTCTCTTTGATCTGTCTGTATACTCTGAAGTTCGGGGTGCTGACCTTTTCCCCTGAACTAGGTAATATATGTTTGTTTGATTAAAGTAAGCTTGTTAATCGAATTTGAGTTGCTTTCCTTTTGAAAAGCAGATCTAAGAACCTGTGTTGGCAGCCACCCTGGGGATGTTGGGGTGCTTACTGCTACACCATATCATGAATTATGCAAATAAACTATTTCAAATGACGACCACTAGTCATGTCAAAGCCCCTACTATAATAAAAAGATCCTCACCTTGGCCTCTCCAAAAAGCACCCCATCTACCAATTTTCCTTACTACTTACAAGGAAGCTACCATTCTGCCAGGAACTAAGGTTCACAGCCTCAGAATACAGAAGAAAATAATAACTTAACAGAAATGACCTACTGGTAAAAGGGGCAAAAAAAATCACATTAGAAAGAACTCCTTAAAAAGCAGAATTGGTCAGATGGGAAAACAGGTATATAAGCTTACTGATACAAAACATTCCTTAAAAAATGTGAATTGGGCAACTGAAAAGTGATTACTCCGGGAGACATCGAATAACAAGAAAACAAAGTCAAAAGAATGAGAAATAGAAAAAAAATGTGAAATTTCTCCCAGGAAATAATGCTGACCTGGATAATACATAGAGGAGAGATAATTTTCAAATTACTGGACAAAATGAAAAACATGATAAAAAAAAGCATCATACACATCATAACTCCAGAAATTTTACTGGAAATATGTCTTGATATTTTCTGTCTAGACGGTGAAGTAGAAATTTGTAGAATGTACCAATCATCTCCAGAGATAGAGGACAAAAGGAAATCTCCCATACAGGCTATAAACAAATTCCAAACCTTCCAGGACAAAGAAAACTATTACAATTAGTCAGAAATAAAATTCAACTATCAAAGAGCCACAGTTGGGATAAAACAAGATGAATCAGCTTCCACCTTAAAGGAGAAGTTGATGTTGAATACATTCCAGAAGACAAAGGAGCTCAGATTACAGCCAAGAATATCCTCTCCAGCAAAAATTAGTATAATCCTTGGCGGTGGGAGGGAGTTGGACACTTAATGAAAGAGAAAAATTTCAAGCATCCTGGATGAAAAAAACAAAATTTGAATAGAATATTTATCATTCAAACACAGGAATCAAGAGAAGCATTAAAAGAGAAACATGAAAGAGAGACCAGAAGAGACTCAATAAGTTTTAACTGCTTGCATTCCTACAGAGGAAGATGCTACATGTAACTCCTCATATCTGTATCATGACTAGGGCACTTAGAAGGAGTTTACACAGTCAGATGGCATGGGTGTGAGTTGATGATGTTTGGATGATCCAAAAAATAGAGGGGTGAGAAAGAAGGATACACTTTGACAAGAGCAAAGGGCAAAGAAAGGGGAAGATTTTCTCAACCAAAGGAGGCATGAATGGAAGAGCTTTTACAAAATAATGGGGAAAATAGGGAAAGTTTTTACGGTCTGGGGTGGTGGCCAATGCTCAAACCTCACTTTCCTTGGGATTGGTTCAAGGAGAGAAAAATACATACAAATACACACACACACACACACACACACACACACACATACATACATGCTAAAGATGAGTAAATATATCGAACCGAACAGGGGAGAAGGAAGAGAAAGGGCTCAGATAAAGGATCCTGGAAGAGGGTAGGTGGGATAGAGGGAGGAAGTAGGAAGAATAAAATGAATAGAATACTAAGTCAGCCTTTGGTGGAAAATAAGACAGACTTTTGAGAGAAAGGAAAAGTAAGAAAGACAGGAAGGAGAGGAAGAAAAAGAAGAATGAGGAGGAGGAGGAGAGAAGTAGAAGAAGAAGAAGAAGAAGAAGAAGAAGAAGAAGAAGAAGATGATGATGATGATGATGATGATGATGATGATGATGAAAATGAAGATGAAAATAAAGATGATGAATCTAAAATGGGGAAAAACACACAGTAATCACAACTCTGAATGTGAATGGGATGAACTTAATCATAAAGTGAAAGCAAAAAGCGCAATGGCTCAGACACCTGTATTTAACAATATACTGTTGATGAGAAACATGATTGCAAAAGAAAAACCAACCTAATGGTTAAATTGAGGGACTGGAGCAGAATCTGTTATGCTCTCAGGGAATAAAAAGAAGCAGGGGAAGAAATCATGACATTAAACAAATCAAAAGCAAAAGTAGACCTAATAAAAAGACATAATCTTGGCTACTGCATTTTAAAAAATTACCATGGTCAATGAAGTGAAATCAAAAATTTTAAAGCTAGATCTTCAAATAAATGCATTCTTTCTCAAATATCTAGAGAACTGAATCAAATTTTTTAAAGTTCACAAATGGTCAGAGGATATGAACAGGCAGTTTCCCAAAAAAGAAATAAGAATTGTCTATATACATAGGAAAAAATATTCTAAGTCAATATTGATAGGGGAAACAAAATGACTCAGAGAAATCGACTCATACTTAAAAGAAGTGAAAAAGGCTGCAGGAGAAAGTAATGGAAAGGGGAGAGTAATAAGCTGTTGATAAAGTTGTAAACTGGTTTAAACATTCTGGAGAACAATTTGGAACTTTACCCAAATATATGAAATAGTGAACCTTTCCACAGGACTTCTACAACTACTGTATGTGTATAATGGAAACATAAAAAGAAACTAGATGTACAAAAATATGTATAGACAATCTTGATGCGATGGCAGAGGTTTGTACTTTGATGGGTTACCCAAAAATTATGGAAAGGCTGAAGAAGGTGAGGTATATACTGTGATGGGACACTATTGAGCTATTTTTAAAATGAGGGCATGGGGAGTATAGGTGGCATAGTGAATAGAGCAGCAGCGTTGGAGTCAGGAGGACCTAAGTTCAAATCCGGTCTCAGACACTTAACAAAAAACTAGCTGTGTGACCTTGGGCAAGTCAATTAACCCCAATTGCCCACCTAAAAGCAAAAAAAAAGGGCAATTGTTTAAGAAAATCCTGGTAAGGCTGATTTTAAAAAATGATGCAAATTTAAGTGATCCAAACTAGGAGATCATTGTACACAGTAAGAGCAATATGTTAATGATGATGGACTATGAAAGACTTAGCTCCTCTGATCAAAAAAATGAACGCAAACAACTGCAAAGGATTCATGAGGAAAATTGCTCTAAACAGCAAGAGAATGAACTGAAGAACTCCAAGTACAAATTAAAGGATAGTTTTCTCATTTCTTTATCTTTCTTGGTTCATTGAAAAGCATCACTAATATGAAAATATGTTTTGCAAGATTTCAGAGGTATAATGGGTATCATATTGCTTGCCTTGTCAAGGGCTGGTTGGAGGAATTATGGGAGAAAGAGAATTTGGAACTGAATTTCTATTAAATTGTAAAAACTAATACATGATTTTTTAAAGAGAAAGAGGATTCAGCAGCCTGCCTAAGGACTAAGAAGGCCAGAGTGGCAAGGAAAATGTAAGGAGGATAGTGTTATCCCATAGACCACTGCCATAAAGATTGCATAAGGCAGCAGCCATAGTAATACTGTAATCATTTCTCATTACATGAACAAGATCATGGTAGAGCTATCTCAAACAGGAAATGGAGAAATATAAAAAAAACACCCTTAATGAGCTGGAGGAATTACTCTCAGGGAACAAAAACTGTAAAATTGTGTAATAGAAATTACGCAGTTCTGGCTTGGATCTGCCCTTCCTCCTGCTAGAAGGGTATAAAAGTCCCTCTGCAGATGGAACTGTACACACTCATACAACCTACCTTCAATATCCATCCAACTAAGTGAATCCTGACACAATGAGCTACTATGGCAACTACTATGGAGGCCTGGGCTATGGCTATGGCTCTGGTTATGGCTGTGGATACGGCAGCTTCCGTGGACTAGGCTATGGCTTTGGAGGCTATGGCTGTGGAGGCCTGGGCTATGGTGGCTATGGCTTTGGCTGCTACCGCCCATCTTGCTATGGAAGGTATTATTCCTATGGCTTCTACTAAAAAGAAAACACTTGCTCCCAGGCTGCCATAAAATCCTTGCCCCCACCTTGCTTTTGGCTGATTCTATGATGTTGTAAGAACATCAAATTCTATCAACCTCTACAGCTGAGTGGCAGGGGAGAGCTACTACAAGAAGACCTGGGAATCAATATATACCAGTCATGGATGTGAAGTGGCAGGAACCAAGAAGCAATAGGACTCATCCATCTGGGAAAAAATAGAGAACCAACTATTTCATGACAGAAATGTCTCAATGACAACTCCTTTCCAGCCAGCTTGCTCAATTCTTATACACCATGGTTGATGTGTCTAATAAGATGTTCTAATAAACTTGTTTCTTTGGCTTAACAAAACTGTTTTCACATCTCCTTCTTGACCTCACCATACCCATTCAGGCCTCACTTAACTGACGGTAAGGCATTTTCTCCATAAGCTGTGGGACCTTTCCCAAATTCTACACTCACGAGGCCAAGGTTTTTATCTTAAGGATTCTCCAAAGATTCACATGTTCACCACCTCAGGCTCATAGTTCATCACTTCCACATCCCATGTGTCCCTGGTGAATGGCAAACCTATTTGCAACCCTGCTCTCTAGTTGAGGCCCATCTATCCCCTGGGGAAGTGGACTTATTATTGCTCTGTCCAAATCTACTCTACAATCTGCTCTGTCCAAAATATCCAATGATGGCCTGATGTACAAAACTCATTACCTCTTCTGAATCTTCTTTCTTCTTGATCAACCTTCAGCTTTTGACACCACTGGCCAATTAGTGTTCCTGCCTGTGCTTGACACTGTTCTACCAGCCTGACTGTTCCTTCCCACTTGCTTTACCCAGTCCAAAATCCAAACCATGTTAATTAATTATGTTTATGAGCTCTACTCTTTGCTCCCCCATAGACTTTCTCAGATGTAGACCTTCTTTCATTCACAGTTTTCTATGATCTTTTCTCTGTCACTCATTGCTGCATCTAGAAATCTAGACTTACATCTCTCTTTACCTTCACTTCCATATCATGAACTATGCAAATATACTATTTCAAAATAATGACCACTAGTCATCTCAAAGCCCCTACTATAATATAAAGATCCTCACCTTGGCCTCTCCAAAAGAACCCCACCTACCACTTTTCCTTACTGCTTTCAAGAGCCCTATCATTCTGCCAGGAAATAATAAGGTTCACAGTCTCAGAATACTGAAAAAAATAATACCTTAAAAAGCAGAATTGGCCTACTGGTAAAAGAGGCAAAAAAAAAAACCACGTTAGAAAGAACTCCTTAAAAAGTAGAATTGTCAGATGGGGAAACAGGCACATAAGCTTACTGATATATAACATTCCTTAAAAATGTGAATTGGGCAACTGAAAAGTGATGACTCTGTGAGACATCAAGCAACAAGAAAACAAAGTCAAAAGAATGAGAAACAGGAAAAAAAGTAAAATTTCTCACAAGAAAAAATACTGACCTGGAAAACACATAGAAGCAAGATAATATTCAAATTACTGGACAACCTGAAAGACATAAAAAGCATCCTAGACATCATAATGCCAGAAATTTTACTGGAAACATGCCTTGATTATCTTATGTCTAGAGGCTAAAATGAGTATTGACAGAATCCACCAGTTATCTCTTGAGAGAGAGGCCAAAAGGTAAACTCCCATAGATGCTATAGTCAAATTCAGAGCTTCCATGACAACTATTTCAGTTAGTCAGGAAAATAATTCAACTATCAGGGAGCCACAGTTGTGATAAACTTTATAAAGTTTATGATAAACTCATTTAAGGAGCAGTTGATGTCAAATACATTCCAGAAGACAAAGCAGCTCAGTTTACAGTCAAGAATATCCTATCACGCAAAAATTAGTATAATCCTTGGCAGTGGGAGGAAGTTGCCCATTTAATGAAAGACAGAAATTTCAAGCATTCTGTATGAGATAAACAAAAGTTGAATGGAATTTTTGACATTCAAACACAAGACTCGAGAGAAGCATTAAAAGAGAAACATGAAAGAGAAATCATAAGGGGCTCAGTAAGCTTAAACTGTTTCCATTCCTATATAGGAAGATGCCACATGTAACTACTCAAATCTATATCATTACTAGGGAACTTAGAAGGAATTTACATAGACAGATGGCATGGGTGCGAGTTGATTATGTTTGGATGCTCTAAAAAATGGAGGGATGAGAAGGAGGAATATACTGGGACAAGGGCAAAAGGAAAAGAAGAATGGGGAAGATTTTGTCAACTAAAAGAGGCATGAAATGAAGAATTTTTACAGAATAGGGGGAAATATAAAGAAAGTTTTTACACTCTGGTGTGGTGGTCAATGCTTAAACCTCAATTTCATTGGGATTGGTTCAAAGAGGAAAGAATACACACACACACACACACACACACACTCTAAAGATGAGTAAATCTCTCTAACTAAAGAGGGGAGCAGGAAGAGAAAGGGATAAGAGGAAAAGATCCTGGGAGAGAGGAGGTGGGATAGGTGGAGGGTGTGGGAAGAATAAAATTAATATAATATTAAGGCAGCCTGTAAGACAGACTTTTGAAAAAGGAGAAGGGAAAGAAAGACAGATGGAGAGGATGGGGAGAGAAAGAGAAAGTAAGAGAGAAGGAGGGGAAGGAGAAGAAGAACAAGAAGAAGAATCTAAAATGGAGAAAAATACACAGTAAACACAACTATGAATGTGAATGGGATGAACTTAATCATGAAGTAGAAGCAAATAGCACAATGGATTAGAAACCAATATTTAACAATATGTTATTTATGAGAATCATGCCTGCAACAGAAAAACAAAGCAAAGGGTTAAAATGAGAGGCTCAAACAGAATCTGTTACACTCCCAGTAAAGAAAAAAACAGGGGTAGAAATCATGACATTAAACAAACCAAAAGCAAAAGCAGACCTAACAAAAAGACATAATCTTGAAAACTACATTTTGTAAAAAGTACCATGGTCAATGAAGTGAAATCAAAATTTTTAAAGCTAGATTTTCAAATAAAGTTCTTTCTCAAATATCTAGGGAATTGAGGGAAATTTTTTAAATTAGAGCCATTACCAGTTCACAAATGGTCAGAGAATATGAACAGGCAGGTTTTCAAAGAAGAAATCAAAGTAGTCTACAGACATTAGAAAAAACATTCTAAGTCAATATTGACAGAGGAATCAAAATTACTCAGAAGAACCCACTCATATTTATAAGAAGTGAAAAATGCTGGAGGAGGAAGGAAGGGAAAGGGGAGGTTAATAGTCTGTTGATGGAGTTGTAAACTGGTTTAAACATTCTGGAGAACAAGTTAGAACTATATCCAATTATATAAAACTGTGAACCTTTCCTCAGCAACACTATGACTACCATGTCTGTATCAGGGATAAAATGTATAAATGTAGATGTATAAAAATATATATATAGATTCTTGTACGATGGCAAAGTATTGGACATTAATGCAATGCCCAAAAATTATGGAATGGCTGAACAAGATGAGTTATATACTGTGATGGAATACTATTGAGCTATTTAGAAAATGAAGAAAATTGTTTCAGAAAAGCCTGGTAAGACTGATTTAAAAATTTGATGCAAATGGAAGTAATCCAAACTAGGAGCTCACTTGAACACAGTAAGAGCAATATGTTAATGATGATGGACTATGAAAGACTTAGCTCCTCTGATCAATAAAATGGTCCAAGACAACTGCAAAGGACTCATGTGGAAAATTGCTCTAAACCTCAAGAGAATGAACTGAAGAACTCCAAGTACAAATTAAAGAACAATTTTCTCATTTCTTTATCTTTCTTGCTTCATTGAAAAGCATCACTAATATGAAAATATGTTTTGCAAAATATCAGAGGTATAGGGGGTATAATATTGCTTGTCTTGTCAAGGGCTGGTTGGAGGAATTATGGGAGAAAGAGTATTTGGAACTGAATTTGTATTAAATTGGAAAAATTAATAAATGATTTTTAAAGAGAAAGAGGATTCGGCAGCCTGCCTAAGAACTAAGAAGGCCAGAGTGGCAAGGATAATGTGAGGAGGATAGTGTTATCCCATAGACTACTGCCATAAAGATTGCATAAGGCACCAGTCATAGCAACATTGTAATCATTTCTCACTACATGAACGAGATCATGGCAGAGCTATCTCAAACAGCAAATGGAGAAATATAAAAAACACTCTTAATGAGCTGGAGGAATTGTGCTCAGGGAACAAAAATTGAAAAGAATGTGTTTTGCCTTGTAAAATTCATTATGATGAATTTTTATGATCAATGGCAAGAATGAGGGTTAGCCCATTGCTTGTTTTTCTAACATCCACAGTTTGGTACCAAATTTAAAGTTTTGAAGCAGAGCACCTGAATGGCACAACAAAAGATTACAGAGTAGAGTCATAGACCATACCTGATTGTTATCAAGGAGCCTTGCCCTTTGGGTGGATCCCAGCTCTTTCAGCCTCTTGCACAGCCAGCACTACTTGAAACACTGCTCTGTAGTTGAGGCCCATCTATCCATTGGAGAAGTGGACTTACTATTTCTCTGTCCAAATCTGGTCTTCAATCTGCCCTGTACAAAGTATCCAATGATGGCCTCATGGACAAAACTCATCATCTCTTTTGAATCTTCTTTCTTCTTGATCAACCTTCAGCTTTTGACACCACATCTCTCTTTAGCTTCAGTTCTATTTCATGAACTATTCAAATATACTATATCAAAATGACAACCACTAGTCATCTCTAAGTCTCCTACTATAATATAAAGATCCCTATCTTGGCCTTTCCCAAAGCACCCCACCTGCCAATTCCTCTTAGTACTTTCAAGAAGCCTACCATTCTACCAGGGGCTAAGATTCACAGCCTCAGAATATTGAAGGAAATAAAACTTTAAAAAAAAAGAATTGGCCTACTGGTAAGGGAGGCACTTTAATTCCTTTTAGAAAGAATTTCTTAAAAAGCAGAATTGGCCAGATGGGAAAAGAGGTATAAAAGCTCACTGATATTAATAATTCTTTAAAAATGTGAATTGGGCACCCGAAAAATGATGACTCCATGAGACGTCAAGAAACAAGGAAACAAAGTCAAAAGAATGAAAAATAGAAAAAAAAATGTAAAATTTCTCACTGGAAATAATACTGACTTGGAAAATAGGTAAAGGAGAGATCATTTTTCGATTATTAGAGAAACTGAAAGCCATGATTTAAAAAAAAAGATCCTAGAAATCATATATCTACAAATTCTACTGGAAATGTGCCCCCAACATCTTATGTCTAAAGGGTAAAATAGAAATTGATAGAAACCACCAATCATCTCCTGAGATAGATTGCAAAAGGAAAACTCCCATAGATGCTATAGCTAAATTCCAGAGCTTCCAGGACAAGGAAATCTATTGCAATTAGTCAGAAAAAAAATCCAACTATCAAGGTGCCACAGTTAGGATAAAACAAGATTTATCAGCTTCCACCTTAAAGGAGGAGTTGGTTTTGAATATATTTCAGAAGACAAAGGAACTCAGATTATAGTCAAGAATAACCTTTCCAACAAAAATGAATATAATCCTTGGCACAGCGATGGGGATTTTTTTTAATGAAAGAGAGAAATTTCAATTGTTCTGGATGAAAAAAAAAATGAAGAGAATATTGGACATTCAAACACAAGACTCAAGAGAAGCATAAAAAGAGAAATGTGAAAGAGAAATTGTAAGGGGCAAAATAATTTCAAATTGTTTCCATTCCTACAGAGGAAGATGACACATGTAACTCCTTATATCTGTATCATTATTAGGGTATTTAGAAGATGTGTCCATAGACAGAGGGCATGTGTGTGATTTGTTTATGCTTGGATGATATAAAAAGTGGAGGGGTGAGAAAGAGGGTTACCCTGGAGGAAGTGGGAAGGAAAAGGAAGAAGGGGGAAGATTTTCTCAATTAAAAGAGGCATGAAAGGAAGAGCTTTGACAGTATGGGAGAAAATATATGAAAGTTTTTACAGTATCGGGTGGTGGGCATTGCTTAAACCTAAGTTTCTTCCAAATTGGTTCAAAGAGGGAAGAAAAGACACACACGCACACATGCACACACACACACACACACACACAGGTGGGTAAATCCATCTTACAGAACAGGGGAGCAGGAATAAAATTGTACCTGTAACTGGGGCAGGGTAAATGGAAGTGAGTGGAGGATAAAATAAGTAGAATACAGAGGCAACCTGTGGTCAAAAGTAAAACAGACCTTTGAGAAAGGACAGGGGAGGAAGGGAGACAGCAAGGAAGGGAAGGGGGGGAGAGAGAGGGAGAGGGGGAGAGAGAGGGAGAGAGAGAGGAGAGAGAGAGAGAGAGAGAGAGAGAGAGAGAGAGAGAGAGAGAGAGAGAGAAAAAGAGAGAAGGAAAAAATAAGAATCTAAAATGGAGGGAAATACATGATAATCACAACTCTGAATGTAAATGGGATGACCTTAATCATAAACTAGAAGCAAATAGCAGACTGGATTAGAAACAAGTATTTAACAATATGTTGTCTATAAGAAACATACTTGAAACTGACAGGAACACAGAAGGTTTAAAATGAAAGGCTGGAGAAAAATCTGTTATTCACTCACCAAAGCAAAAAAAAAAAGTGGGGGTAGAAATCATGACTTCAAACCAATCAAATGCAAAAGTAGACCTAATAAAAAGACATAATCTTGCAAACTACATTTTGTAAAAAGTCCCATGGTCTTTTTTTTTTTTCAGAAATATGTAGGGAACTGATTCAAATTTACAAAAATTAGAGCCATTTCCCAATATACAAATGATCAGAGGATATGAACAGGTAGTTTTCCAAAGAAGAAATAAAAGTTGTCTATAGTCACACGGAAAAATATTCTAAACAAATACTGATTGGGGAAACAAATTAAAATTACTCGCAGGTACCAACTCATACTTATAAGAAATGAAAAATGCTGTTGGAGAAATAGAGTGAAAAGGGAGAGTAATGAGCTGTGGATGTAGTTATAAACTGGTCTGACCATTCTGGAGAAAAATTCGAAACTTTACTCAAAGGGCTATAAAACTGTGTACCTTTGTTCAGGAATACTATGACTATGACATTTCTATCATAGAGAGATCACAAGAAAAGGAAAAGAATCTAGATGAACAAAAACATTTATAAATGCTTTTTATGTGATTGCAAAGGTTTGGACATTGACAGGATACTCAAAAATTGTGGAATGGCTGAACAAGGTGAAGCATAACACTACTGAGCTATGTTTTAAAATGAGGGGGATAGTTTAAGAAAAACCTGGTAACACGGGCGGCTAGGTGGTGCAGTGGAGTAAGAAGGACCTGAGTTCGGATCTGAGCTCAGACACTTAAGGCACACACAAACAAAACCTAGCCATGTGACCTTAGGCAAGTTACTTAACCCCAATTGCCCTCCAAAAGGCAGAGAGAGAGAGAGAGAGAGAGAGAGAGAGAGAGAGAGAGAGAGAGAGAGAGAGAGAGAGAAACCTGGTAAGGTCCATACAAATTGATGCAAACTGAAGTGATCAGAACTAGGGGGTCATTGTACACAATAACAGCAATATGGCAATGATGATGGACTGTGAAACACTTAGCTACTCTGACTAATAAAATGATCCAAGACATTTGCAAAGAATACATGATAAAAATTGCTTTCCACCTCTAGAGGATGAAGTGATGAACTCTAAGTACAAAATAAAGTATAATTTTCTCAATTCTTTATTTATTTTAGTTCATTTGAAGATATCACTAATGTATTTTGCAAGATTTCAGATGTACTATGGGTATGCCTGGTCAGCCTCTGGATGGAAAAATTATGAGAGAAATAGAATTTGGAACCAAATTTTTTTAAATCTTGAAAATTAATAAATGATTTTTTAAAGAGAAAGAGGATTCAACAGCATCCCTAAAAAATAAGATGACCAGAGTGGCAAGCATGATGTAAGGACAATTTTACCCAAGAGAAAGCTGAAATGAATTTGATATAGGGCACCCGCCATATTAACTATATTGGTTTTAGCAACACTGTAATCATTTCTCATTACACAAACTAGATCATGGAAGGGCTATCTCAGACAGCAAATGGAAAAAAAACAGCCTTTAATGAGCTGGAAGAATTGTTCTCAGAGAGCAAAAATTAAAAAGAATGTGTTTTGCCTTGTAAAATTCATTTATAGAAATTATGCAATTCTGGGCTGGATCTGCCCTTCCTCCTGCTAAAAGGGTATAAAAGTCCCTCTGCAAATGGGACTGTACACACTCATACAACCTGCCTTCAACATCCATCCAACTAAGTGAATCCTGACACAATGAGCTACTATGGCAGCTACTATGGAGGCCTGGGCTATGGCTATGGCTCTGGTTATGGCTGTGGATATGGCAGCTTCCGTGGACTAGGCTATGGCTTTGGAGGCTATGGCTGTGGAGGCCTGGGCTATGGTGGCTATGGCTTTGGCTGCTACCGCCCATCTTGCTATGGAAGGTATTATTCCTATGGCTTCTACTAAAAAGAAAACACTTGCTCCCATGACCAAATTCTATCAGCCTCTACAGCTGAGTGGCAGGGGAGAGCTACTACAAGAAGGCTTTGGAATCAATCTATACCAGTCATGGACGTGACGGGGCAGGAACCAAGAAGCTGTAGAACTCAACCTTTTGGGAAAAGATAGAGAAATACATATTTCATGACAAGAATGTCTCAGCAACATCTCTTTTCCAGCAAGTTTGCTCAATTCTTATACACCATGGTTGATGTGTCTAATAAGATGTTCTAATAAACTTGTTTCATTGGCTTAACAAAACTGTTTTCACATCTCCTTCTTGACCTCACCATACTCATTCAGACCTCACTTAACTGAAGGGCAATGAATTTTCCCCATAAGCTGTGGGACCTTTCCCAAATTCTGTGCCCATGAGGGCAGGGTTGTTATCTTAAGGATTTCCCAAAGATTCACGTGTTCAGCACCTCAGGTTCATAGTTCATCACTTCCACATCCCAAGTGTCCCTGATGAATGGCAAAATGAGGGTTAGTCCATTGCTTGTTGCATTATCTTGCACAGCTTTGGTATCAAATTTGAAGTTTTGGATCAGAGTACCTGAATGATACAACAAAAAGACTACAGAATAGTAATGGATCATGTCTGAATGTTGTCAAGGAGCCTTTTGGGTGGATCCCATCTCCTTCAGTCTCTTGCACAGCCAGCACCACTTGCAACAATGCTATCTAGCTGAGGCCCACGAAACCTCTGGGGAAGTGGACTCATTATTGCTCTATACAAATTAAGCTCTTCAATGTGCTCTGATCAAAATCTTGTGGAAATGAATGTTGTAAACTAAAAATTAATATAAAATTTTAAAAATAAAATAAAACTATGTATACCTTTGCTCAGGAATACTACTCCTACCTTTGTATCACAAACACATCAAAGAAAAAAGAGAAGAATGTAGAGGAACAAAAATATTTATGAATTCTCTTTATGTGGTGGCAAATAATTGTACACTGAGGAGATGCCCAACAATTATGGAGTGGTTGGAGAAGGTGAGGTGTTCCATACTGTGAAGGAGATGAGAGTTTCATACAATGATATAACACTATTGAGTTATCAGAAGTTTATTAGACAGCCTTTTAGACACTTCCACCATGGTGTATAATAAACTTCTTTCCTTGGCTTCACAAACCTGTTTTCACATCTCTGTCTTGACCTCACTATACTTGTTAAGGACCCACTTTACAGAAGGCAAGGCATTTTTTCCTATAAGCTGTGGACCCTTTCCCAAATTCTGTGCCAACATGGACAAGGTTTTTACCTTCAGGATTCTCCAAAGATTCACATGTTCAGCACCTCAGGCATATGGGGCATTACTTCCACATCCGAAGTGCCCCTGGTGATTGGCAGAATGTGGGTTAACCAATTTCTTGTGTCACTATCTTCTACAACATTGTTACCTAATTTGAAGTCTTGGAGCAGAGCACCTGAATGACACAACAAAAAGACTACAGAATAGAGTCATAGACCACGTCTGAATGTTGTCAAAGAACCTTGCCCTTTTGGGTGGATCCCATATCCTTCAGCCTCTTACACAGCCAGTACAACTTGCAACACTGCTCTCTAGCTAAGGCCCACCCATACACTGGGGAAGTGGACTTATTAATGCTCTGTCCAAATCTGCTCTTCAGTCTGCTCTGTCCAAAGTATCTAATCATGGCCTCATGAACAAAACTTATGATCTCTTCTGAATATTTAGAGAACTAAGTCAAACTTTCAAAAATTAGAGGAATTTCCAAGGTGACAAATGGTCAGAGGATATGAGCAGGCAGTTTTCAGAAGAATAAATCATAGTTATCTATAGTCTTAAGAAAAAATATTTTAAATTAATAATAATTGGGGAAACAAATCAGAATTACTCTGAGGTACCAACTCAGACTTATTAGAAATGAAAAATGCTGAAGTGGATTTGAGGGGAAAGGGAACACTACTGAATTGTTGATGAAGTTGTAAACTGGTCCAACCATTCTGGAGAACAATTTGGAATTATACCCAAAGGGATGTAAAACTCTTTCTACCTTGGCTCAGGAATACAATTACTACTACTACTTCTGTATCACAAAGAGATCAAAGAAGATGGGGAAGAATTTAGAGGTACAAAAATATTTCTGGCCGTTCTTTATGTGATGGCAAAGGATTGGACACAAGTGATGCCCAATAATTATGGACTGGTGGAAAAGGTGAGGTATTCCATACTGTGGGTAAGAATAAGATGAGAGCTTCACACTATGATGGAACACTAGTGAGCTCTCAGAAAAATAAATGAGGGGTACAGTTTCATTCTTTTATTTATTTATTTGTTTGTTTGTTTGTTTATAGTTTTCAACAATCATTTCCATAAGATTTTGAGTTCCAGATTTCCTCCCCATCTCTCCCCTCTCACCATTCCAAGATAGTATATAATTTGATATAGTCTCCACATATACACTTATACTGAAACTATTTTAACCTTAGTTATGTTGAACAGAAGAATTAGGAGCAATGGGGGAATACACACACACACACACACACACACACACACACACAAATGAAAAAATAAAAGAGAGAGAAAGCAAATAGTATGCTTCGATCTGCATTCAGACTCAATAGTTCTTTTCCCAATAGTGGACAGCATTTTCTATCATGAGTCCTTTGGAGTTGTCTTGGATCCTTGCACTGCTAAGAAGAGATAAGTCTATCAAAGTTGAGGAATATAGTTTACAAAAAAATGATAAGACTGATACAAACTAATGCAATTAGGTGATTGAAACCAGGAGATCATTGTATACAGTAAGAGCAATATGGTAATGATCATGGACTGTGAAAGACATAGCTCCTCTGATTAAAAAACTGATCCACTACCTTTGCAAAGGACTCATAAGGAAAATTGTTCTCCACTACCAGAGCATGAACTGATGAACTCAGAGCACAAAATGAAGTATAATTTTCTTTCTTTGATTTGATTTATTTAAAGGCATCACTAATAGGAAAATATGCTTTGCAAGATTTCAGATGTGTAATGGGTGTCATGTTACTCATCCTGTCAGTGGCTAGGGGGAGCGATTAGTGGAGAAAGGGAATTTGGAACTGAAGTTTTTTTAAATCTTAAAAATGAATAAATATTTTTTGAAAGAGAGAAAGTAAAATAGAGTAAAAGGAGATCAATGAATTGGGCATGCAACCAAAAATGTTAGAAAAAGAACAAACTGAAAATCACCAGTTGAATACTAAATTACAAATACTGAAATCCAAAGAGACTAATAAAATTGAAATTGAGAAAAATATTGAACTAATAAATAAAGCTTAGATCTGGTTTTATGAAAAAAACAATAAAATTGATAAATCTTTAGTCAATATGACTAAAAGAAAGAAGAAAACCAAACTGCCAGTAGCAAAAGTAAGAAGGGTGAACTTTCTCTAATGAAAGAGAAATTAAAACAATAATTAGGAATTATTTTGCCCAATTATATGACCATAAATTTGACAATCTTAGTGAAATGAATGAATATTCACAAAAATATAAATTGCCCATATTAATAAAAGAAGGAAAATACTTAACCCCATCTAAGAAAAAGAAATTGAACAAGTCATCAGTGAATTCCCTCAAAATAAATCTCCAGGGTCAGATGAATTTACAAGTGAATTTGCTTTACAGACTATTTGGGAAAATTGGAGAAGAAGTGCTGCCAAATTCTTTTTATGATACAAATATGATACTATTTGGAACTATCAGTACCAATTTAGGTACTGATACCTAAATTGGGAAGAGCCAAAATAAAGAAAGAAAATTATAGAATAATTCCCCTAATGAATATAGATGCAAAAATTTTAAATAACATATTAGCAACAAAAGATTTCAGCAACTTATCATCAGAATAATGCATTTTGATCAGGTAAGATTTATTCCAGGAATGTAAGAATGTTTCAATATTAGGAAAATTATCAGAGTAATCAATCATATCAACAATAAAACTAGTAGAAACTACATGATTATCTCAATAGATGCAGAGATAGTTTTTTTACAAAATACAAAAGTCATTCCTATTAAAAACACTAGAAAGCATAGGAATAAATGGAGTTGTCCTTAAAATGATAAGTATCATCTATCAAAAACCATCAGCAAATATTATATGTAATGGGGATACACTACAAGCACTTCCAATAAGATCAGGGATGAAACAAGGATCTCCACTATCATCACCCCTGTTACTTAATTTGGTGCTAGAATTGTTAGCTGTAGCAATAAGAGAAGAAAAAGAAGTGGAAGGAATTAGAATAAGCAAGAAAGAGACAAAGTTATCACTCTTTGCAGATGATATAACAATATACTTAAAGAATTCTAGAGAATCAAGTAAAAATGACTTGAAATAATCTTGGCAAAGTTGCAGAATATAAAATAACCCACATAAATCCTCGACATTCCTATATCATATGAAAAAAATGCTCTAAATCACTGTAGATTAGAGAAATGTAAATTGAGAGAAAGAGAGAGGATTAAATAGCCTGCCTAAAAAATAAGGAGGCCAGCATGGCAAACAAAATGTCAGGAGGACACTATCATCCAAGAGACAGGCAGTCATATTAACTACATGGGCTTCAGCAACACTGTAATCATTTCTCATTACATGAACAATATCCTGGCAAAGATATCTCAGAGGAACAACAAAAGGTAAAAGAAACACCCTTAATGACCTGAAGGAATTGTTCTAAGTGAACCAAAAATGAAAAGAATGTGCTTTTGCCCTGTAAAATTCATTAATAGAAATTATGCAATTCCAGCCAGGATCTGCCCTGCCTTCTGCTAGAAGGGTATAAAAGTCCACATGCAAATGGTGCCAGAGACTCTCACCCAGCTCACACTTGACATCCAACTGAATCCTTGAATCCTGACACAATGAGCTACTATGGCAGCTACTATGGAGGTCTGGGCTATGGCTATGGCTCTGGTTATGGCTGTGGATATGGCAGCTTCCGTGGTCTAGGCTATGGCTTTGGAGGCTATGGCTATGGAGGCCTGGGCTGTGGTGGCTATGGCTATAACTATGGCTGCTACCGCCCATCTTGCTATGGAAGGTATTATTCCTGTGGTTTCTACTAAAAAACTTCTTGCTCCCAGGCTGTCATAAAAACCTTGTCACAACCTTGCTTTGGGCTAGTTCCACATTTCTGAAGAACATCGAGTAACATCAGCCTCTATGACTGAGTAGCAGGGGAGAGCTACCAAAAAAGGGAATTGGAATCATTTTACAGGACTCATGGAAGTGAAGTGGCAGGAGCCAAGAAGGAGCAGGGTTCATCCTTCTGGGAAATGATTCAGAATCTCACTTTTCGTGACAGAAATTTTTGCAAATGCTCATTTCCAGCAAGTTTGCTCAGTTCTTATATACCATGGATGAAATGTCTAATAACATGCCCTAATAAACTTGTTTCACTGGAAAAACTGCTTTCATGTCTTCTTCTTGACCCCCACTGTACTTGGATTTCAGTCTCATTTTGTTTTTCAATCTTGAATTAAGCTTGCTTGTCACTGCAGAAGAAGTATTCTCCAACTCATCATTTGAAATGAAGTGATACCTCCAGATTTCTGTTAAAAAAAACATTATTTCCTTGTTAGACATCTTTCTAAGATTTCATTTCTGCAGTACTTAAATTCTAGTACCTCCTAATAGCCTGGATCCACTTTCCTCAAGGCAACGCATTTGTTCCCATCAGCTGTAGCGATTCTTCCCCATTCTCTGCATTGTGGACAGGGTTTTTAAGTACAAAGTTTCTCAAAGATTCACATGTTCTTCACTTCATTGTCATGGTTCACCACTTCCAGATCCAAGGTGTCTCAGATGACTCTCAGAATATTGGCTAGCCCATCATTTTACCTGTCTTCCACCACTTTGTTATCAACCACCAATTGAAAGTTCTGAAGCACAGCACAATTTAGGGGAACACCAAAAAGACTACAGAAGAGAATCCAAAACCAATCCTGAAGTTCATCAGAAAACCACACTGTTCTGAAGGCTCCCATATCTTTGAGCACATTATGCCACCAGTACAGCTCACAACATTACACTCAAATGGAGGCTTTCCCATACAAAGGAGAAGTAGACTCATTCAAATTTTCAAATACTTTATTTATTCAAATTATGGTAAAAAAATTTTGACATTTTTTTTATTTTGAGTTCCAATTTCTCACCTTTTTTTCTACCCCCTTGTTCAGAAGGCAAACAATTTGATACAGGTTATACACATGCAAGCATGCAATACATATTTCCGTATTAATCATGTGCTTTAAAAAGGACACAAAAAAGGAAAAAAGTTTGCTTTGATCTGCATTCAGGCTCCAATCAATTCTTTCTCTGGAGTAGCATTTTTCAACATCATAAGTCTTCAGAATTGTCTTTGATCATTGTATGGCTAAGAATAGCTAAGTCATTCACAGTTGATCATTGTTCAATATTGCTACTACTATGTACAACATTCTCCAGGTTCTGCTCATTGAATTTCACAACAGTTCATGTAAATTAAGTCTTTCCAGGTTTTTTGGAAACCATCCTGTTCCTCATTTCTTAGAGCTTGATAGTATTCCATCACAATCATATACCACAACTGGTTCAGCATTCTACAACTGATGGATATCCCATCAACTTCCAGTTCCTTGAAGTGGACTCATTGTTTTTTTTTCTCTCTTTTTTTTTCATTTTAAGCAGTTGGGGTTAAGTAACTTGCCCAAGGTTACACAGCCAGTTATTTTTGTGAGGGTGTTAAGTATCTGAGGCCAGAACCCATCCTGGGTCCTCCCAACTCCAGGGCCATCACTCTTATTCACTGCACCACCTAGCCACCCCTGGACTCATTCTTAAAAGAATGTCTTTCAGACCAATATAACATTTTCTTATAAACTCAAATGCCCAGAGAAGGACAGCTTTTATGTTTCTGTTCCACATATTGGCACTGAAACTTTGGCTGCCAAAATTAGGTCCCTTAGATGGGTCCTTTGGAAGAAAGCACCCTACATAGCATATAGTAAATGTTTGATAAATATTTATTGATTAAAATGTTTATTTATGGTACTTGTGTTTCAAACAGTGGAGGAAATATCACAGTGCCATTACCAGTGGATCTTATTGCTTCTGCTGTTATCATCTTAAAAATGAATTGCAGGGGGCAGGTAGGTGGAGAAATAAATAGCGTACTGGCCCTGGAGTCAGGAGGACCTGAGTTCAAATCCAGCCTCAGACACTTGACATCATGGGCAAGTCACTCAACCCCAATTGCCTTACTTTCCCCCCACCAAAAAACGCAAGTTTTTTAAATAAACAAGCAGCTTTATTTCACACACCCAGCCCAGAGAGTGGCCTCAGTGTTTTGCCTCAACACACTAGTGCTTGTACAAACTCTGGGTTAATGTCAGCCTCAATTGGTTGTGTCTTGGTCGTTCTGGGCTCCTAGTCAAAAGTATGAAGGGACTGACACTCACTCATCACTCCTAGGTGCCAGTACACTCCTCAGTCTAGATCTATGATCTGGAACTGGGTAGAGTTTCAGTGCGCTACCAGCTGTTTCCTGCCCCAGCAACCAGGAGGAAGATAATGACTTTTTCATTCTGCTTTTGGGTTACTTATGTAGGTTGGAGTTCAAATCCCAGGTCTGGATAGCTCCATAAACTTCCCTCATCATTCTCCAGAAAATAAACCACTTTGAGTTTGATGTAGGAAATTACAAGTTTGAAACATCTAATAGGAAATATTTCTTTTCTTTTTATTTTCAGTCACACTCTTCCACCCTTGAAACTCCTTTCAGAGGTTGGGGTTTCCCTGTGACATTCATTCTAAATTGCAATTGCAATGTATCTCTCCTAAGATTTATTCTCCATTCACAAAAAGCATGTCTGTTTCTTTGGATTCACCAGTTTCTTGATGGAAAAGCACTCAGCAGTGTTTCTATTCAATTCCTTCCAAAATATATCTCCAAATAATTCATCAGTCCTTTGTGAAAAGACCTTCTATAGCAGATAGTTCAGTGAAAACAAATCTTTCAGAAAGAAGAATATTAGTCTTTGGTGGAGAATTCCCAATGCAAAGAATATTTCATGATCTTTGGCAAAATAAAAATCACTTTTGGGGGAGAAAATACTACTTCTAAATGCAAGATCTCACAGAACAGATCTGGTGGCTGTGCTGTGTGTTTGCCACTAAAATACCTGGAGAGTTAGCACAAACCCTGAGTATATTCAAGCAAGTCCCATCTCCTTCAGTCAAATCTCATAGAACTCTTTTAAAAGAGCCAGAGGTTCTTCTACCAGCTGGTCTGGACTCCCCTGGGTGGTCTCCAGCCTAGCCAAAAACCAGCCAAGCACTGAGCAGTGCATGCTTCAGATAGACCATTGCCTCCATTTTCCTGACCTCTTCTTCCTTATGCCCCTCTTCTTGCAATCTCAAAGTTACAGTGGGATTTCTGTCTGCCATGTAACTTCCTAATGGGCTTACTAATTCTTTAGAGTGGATATCTGAAAAGTCTGAAACCTGAGAAAAGAGAGGAGACAGCTAGTGCTGCCACAGACACATTGAACTCATTTTTCTTCTGGTCAACTGGAGTGTTTCTGAGATGCTCATCAATGAAAGAACTACAGTCTCCCTTCTCTCCACTGCACTCTCAGTGAAGGACCTCCTCAGTTCCTTGGGCTCAGTTCCGTTCTTTTCAAAATTCTCTAGCCCAGCCCAGAATTTCCCCTGAACTTACATGTTCAGCTAGCTGTCTACATATGCCCAGAATGCACGATCTAACATTATCAGTACTTCCACATTTTAGAAGTCCATGGCTGTACTGCATTCATTGGAGCCCACTCAGAGTCCCTGCCTGCCCTCCTTTCACTGTCCTTGAAAGCCCTGGGCATCTGGTTTCTGACTCCCACCTTCAAGAGAAACTGCTCTCTCCAAAGTGCTCAGTGATTTCCTACTGACCAAAGCTAGTGGCCTCTTCTCAATCTTCCTTCCTCTTCAGTGTTTGACACTGCTGACCAACTGGGGCTCCTGGCTGTGCTTGACACTGCTGACTCGACCCTGACTCTTCCTTCTTGCTCATCTTAGCTCATCATCATGTCATGTCTGTTCTGGCTGCTACCGAAGATGCTCTGTCTCCTCTCTCTCTCCATATGCTTTCTCCACTGGTCAGAGAGTAAGACCCTCCTTCAGGTCTCAGACCTTGAGAGACTCCTCTCTGCCACTCACTGCTGCATCTCCAGATGCAGGTCTGCATCTCCCCTGAGTTGCACGTCCACATCATGAAGTGTCCAATAGCACAATTTCAACTTGATGTCCCGTAGTCATCTTAAAACCCCCAAGTCTAAAACCCAGCTCCTCAACTACTTCTGGAAAAGCATCTTACCTCTTTCAATTCAATAGCACTCCTTTCCTATCAGGAACTCAGCTTCAGACCCATGGGAAGTACTTGATAATTCACTTTAATTGCATGTATCCAATCATTTAGCAAAACTTGTTCTTTCTAAGCTCACAACACGCCTGACATGCCAATTCTTCTCTGCACTCATACAGATGCCCCCCCCTTAAATTTGGTCCTCAGTTTCTCTCTGCAGGAGCCTTACTGCAGGAGCTTTCCAATTCAGTCCTCTTCCCAGCACAATCCATCTTTCACTCAGTTGCACAACAGATTTTCCTAAAACATTCATCTTACCCCTCGAACGCTCTGCAAAAGCCTCAGGCTCTGCACCTTTTCTTTGGTAAACTCTCATTGCTTCCTGGTCTGTACTGATTCAAATCCATACCCCTGTTTGGAATTACACCATCTTCAAAAAATTGACCTGTTCTTTCCTTCCACTCTGCATGCTTTATTTCCCTCTCCACATTTTATATTCTGGCTGCAGGTGATATATTGCATGTCCCTTCTGCTTTCCTTTGCATTAGCTTGCTATCCAACATGCTCACATTGGTCTCCTTCCTTCCTCTGACTTTTCCTGCTGCCTTTGAGTTTCAGCTCTAATATTACCTCTAACAAGTGTACTTAACTCTTTTTATGAGAAGCTTATGCCTCTGCCTTTGAGATCTTCCATCAAGCATCCATGTTTGTGGCAAGTACCTTACTATTTTCATGTTCTCCCTGGACTTGAAAATTAAGAGCTGCCCTAGTGTAGAGACTCTGTTGAATGCAGGAGCCCAGTTGTTGGCACACTACAAATACTGGGGAGGTGTTTGGTTTTGGGGGTGCTTTGGAAGTTGGATTGATCTTTTCTATACACTGATGCTCCACTACCATCGCAATCTGAAATTTGCCTAATTCTGTAGATTTAGTCCCAAAGAGCACTGATTTAAGGGACAGGATGCAACCACCTGTCTAAAGAATCAGCCTCCCAGGGAAACAGTTGCAATGGAAGGACAGTGCCACCCATGAAATGGCTACCATGAAAGGTTAGTAGGTTTCCAAGCACATTAACTATAAAGAATTTGGAAACACTATAATCATTTTCATTCTAGGAACAAGGCAGTAGCAGAGTCTTCCCAGAGAATAAACCAATTGAGAGAAAAAAATCCTTAAAGAGCTGGAGGAATTATTCTCTGGGAACAAAGATAAGCATGTCATTTTTCCCTGGTGAGTTTATTATTGAGAAATATGCATTTCTGCAAAGGATCTGCCAAAACTTCTGAAGAAATATATTAAAGTCCCTCTGCAGATGGGACTGTGACATACTCATACAATATACCCACGATACCCATCCAACTAAGTGAATCCTGACACTATGAGATACTATGGCAGCTACTATGGGGGCCTGGGCTATGAATAGCTCTGGTTATGGCTGTGGATGTGGCAGCTTCTGTGGACTAGGCTATGGCTTTGGCAGCTTGGGCTGTGGAGGCCTGGGCTATGGTGGCTATGGCTATGGCTGCTGCTGCCCATTTTGCTATGGAAGGTATTATTCCTATGGCTTCTACTGAAAAACTTCTTGCTCCCAAGTTGTCATGAAATCCATGTCACCACCTTGCTTTTGGCTAATTCCATGCCCTTGTAAGAACATCAAATTCCATAAGCCTATACGGTTGGGTGTCAGGGGAAAGCTACCACAACAGGGCCTTGGAATCAATATAGACATCTCATGGAAGTGAAGTGGCAGGAACCAAGAAGCAGTAGGACTCATCCTTCAAGGAAATGATACAGAATCTCATCTTTCATGATGGAAACTTCCATAATTACAGCTCATTTCCAGCAAGTTTGCTTAATTATTAAACACCACTGCTGATGTGTCTGATCGGATGTTCTAATAAACTTGTTTCAGTGGCTTAACTAAGCTATTTTCACATACCTCTCCTGCTTGACCTCATTATACTAGTTCAGGCCTCACTTTACTGAAGACAAAGCACTTTTCCCTATAGTCTGTGGCCCCTTTCCCAAATTCTGTGCCAACATAGACAGAGTTTTTATCTTCAGGATACCCCAAAGGTTCATGTATTCATCACCTCAGGCTCATGGTTCATCACTTCCACATCCCAAGTATCCCTGCTGACTCACAGAATGAAGGTTATGCTATTGTTTGTGTCACTATCTTCCACAGCTTTGTCATCAAATTTTTAGTCTTGGAGCAGAGCACCTGAATGGCACAACAAAAAGACAACATAATAGAGTCATAGGCCACTTCTGAATATTGTCAAGGAGCCTTGCCCTTCAGGTGGATCTCATTTCCATCAGCTGCTTGCACATCCAGTACAATTTGCAACACTATTCTCTAGCTAAGGCCCACCCATCCACTGGGTAAGTGAACTCATTATTGCTCTATCCAAGTCAGCTCTTCAATCTGTTCTGTTCAAAGTGTCCAATAATGACCTCATGGACTAAACTTGTGACCTTTTCAGAATCTTCCTTCTTTTTGATCAACTTTCAACTTTGGACACCACTAGTCAACTAGTGCTCTGTGGTTTTCTTGACACTTTTACCAGACTGACTGTTGATTTCCAGTTGCCTTGCCTAGAGCACAATCCAAGCCATGTTGACTAATTATTCCAGACCCTCTGTTTTATGGATTCTTCTCTTTTCTCCCCCATACACTGTCAAAGATGGTGACCTTCTCTCTGTCACTCACTGCTACATCGAGAGTTCTACACCTACATTTCTCTTTAGCTTCTGTCCCATATCATGGACTATGCAATTATACTATTTCACAATTATGTCCATTAGTCATCTCAAAGCCCTGAAGTAAAATACAAAGCTTATCTTAGTGTATCCCAAAGCACCCCACCCCCCAACTTCCCTAGTGCTTTCAAGAGCACTGGCTTTCTGCCAGGAACTAAGGTTTACAACCTCAGAGTACTGAAAATAACACCTTAAAAGAAAGAAGTGGTCAATTGGTTAAAAAAAGGCACAAAAATTCCCTTAAGAAAGAACTCCTTTAAAAATACCCTCGTAGGGGCGGCTAGGTGGCACAGTGAGTAGAGCGTTGGCCCTGGAGTCAGGAGGACCTAAGTTCAGATCCGGCCTCAGACACTTAACGAACACACAAACAAAAACCTGGCCGTGTGACCTTGGGCAAGTTACTTAACCCCAATTCCCTCCAAAAAAAAATGCCCTCGTAAAGACAAGAATTTACCAAATGGAAAAAAGAGGCATAAAAGATATATGAAAAAGACATATAAAAGAGGTATTAAAGCTCACTGATGGGAATAATTCCTTAAAAATTTTAATCAGGGGGCGGAGCCAAGATGGTGGAGTAGAAACAGCTCATCCAAGACACTCTGCCCCCAGATTCCCCCCAAACTATGTAAAAGGGGACTCTGAACAACTTCTGGAGCCCCAGCACCCACAGAACGACACAGAGAAGCTAACCTCCCACTGAGGACAGCCCAGTAGCCCTGCAGGAAGGACCAGCACAGCGGTCTGGGAGCCGGCAGTGCCCAGTGCGCAGAGCGAGGGAAGCTGAGCCAAGCCGGAGCTGAGGTCCCCATGAGCCGAGGTTTTAGCCCCAGGGCACCAGGGCCAACAGCCGGCTGGAGGAACCCCAGAACACCAGTAGCTGTGGCGACTCCAGAATTATCAACATAGACATGCCTAGGACAAAGTAAGAGGTTAGTGTCCTATGGACTTTGGGACCTGTTTTTGGGGAATGCGTCAGCTCCCTCCCCTGGGGGCTAGAAACCACTGAGGAGACACGCCATTTTGTAGTTTTCAGAAGCAGCTCCAGCTCCCGGCCTGCAAATTGTAGGGAGATCCATCGATCAGTCTTGGGGGGTAATCGCTCTTGCTTTAACCTCCCTGGATCTGGATTGTGATCTAGGGTGGAAGTCGTGGGTGGGTTCACAGCTTGCCAGAAACAGAAGTTGCCCCCCACACGTTCGGGACGAAAATTCCTCTATCTGGCCTTAAAGCCATAGTGTGCCAACAAGCCCAAAAGTCAAGCAATTAAGTGGCAACATGCCAAGGCAAAGGAAACAGAAAAATGCAAACCTAGACTCCTATTTTGGGGGCATAGAGCGGGAAAAGGACTGTGAGGTCAGAAGTCCTGCTCCAAAAGCCCCAGGGAAAACATGAGCGGGTTGCAGGCCATAGAGGACCTTAAGAAGGACTTTAAAAATCAAATAAGAGAAGTGGAGGAAAAATTGGAAAGAGAAATGAGAAGGATGCAGGAAAAGTATGAAATGAGGGTCAACAGCCTGACTGAGGAAAACAACACCTTAAAAAATAGACTAACTCAAATGGCAAAGGAGGCCCAAAGAGGCAATGAGGAGAAGAATGCCTTAAAAAGTCGAATTTGCCAGATGGAAAAAGAATCTCAAAAGTTCACTGAGGAGATTCATTCCTTCAGAGTTAGACTGGAGCAAATGGAAGCTAATGACTTTATGAGAAATCAAGATGCTGTTAAGCAGATCCAAACAAATGAAAGATTAGAAGGCAATGTGAAATATCTCATGGGAAAAACCACTGACCTGGAAAATAGATCCAGGAGAGACAATTTAAAAATTATTGGACTACCTGAAAGCCATGATCAAAGAAAGAACCTAGAAATCACCCTTCAAGAAATTCTCAAGGAAAACTGCCCTGATGTTTTAGATCCAGAGGGCAAAATAGAGGTTGAAAGAATCCACAGATCACCTCCTGAAAAAGATCCCAAAAAGAAAACTCCCAGGAATATTATAGCCAGGTTGCAGAATCCCCAGATCAAGGAGAAAATACTACAAGCAGCCAGGAAGAAACAATTTCAATATTGTGGAAACACAATCAGAATAGCCCAGGACCTGGCAGCTTCTACACTGAGGGATCAAAGGACATGGAATATGATATTCCAGAGGGCAAAAGAACTGGGAATGAACCCAAGGGTCACCTACCCAGCAAAACTGAGTATTTTGTTTCAGGGGAAAATATGGTCATTCAGTGGAATAGAGGACTTTCAAGCATTCCTGAGGAAAAAACCAGAATTGAATAGAAAATTTGACATCCAGACACAAGAAGGAAGAGATTCGTGAGAAGGTAATCAGGGAAAAGAAATCAAAAGGAACTTATCAAAGTTGAACTATTTACATTCCTATATGGAAAAGCAATAACGGTGACTGATGATATCTTTCTCACTATGAAAATAATGGAAGAAGGGTGTGTGGTCATATGAATACATATGTGAATGTGTGTGTAGATGGTTACAGTTATATATGGATAGAGGGCATAGGTTGAATTTGTTGGGAAGGGAGAATACTCAAGGGATGAAATTATGAGGTGAGAGAGGAAAGTGGCAAGAGGAGATGGGGAAAGACAGGGTAGGGTAAACTATCTTATGCAGAAGAAGCAAGGGGAAGTGGTTGTAGGGGAGGGGGGGAAGAATAGGAAGGCAAAAAGGCAAAACCACATTCTCATTGAATTTGGTTCAGGGAGAGAATGACATACATGCTAAATGGGATATCTCAACCTGCAGCAGAATAGGGGGAAGGGGGATGAGAGGAGGGAAGATGGATGGGAGGGCATCCTTGGGGGGAGGGGTGGTTGGAAGTACCCACTATAGAAGAGGGACAGGATCATGTGGGGAATGGACCAGGTGGGGGGTGGGATGAGTGGGAGGGAATTGTAAGCAGCCTTGTACAATATATCTACTATGATAATGTTTTGCATAGCTAGACATGTACAAAATATACTGAATTACTTATCTCCCCAGAGGGAATGGGTGACAAGGGAAGAAGGAAATGGATCTGAAAGTTGAGGTCTTAACATTAAATGTTTCAAATATATATAAATACCATTATTAAAAAAAATTTGAATCAGGCAATGGAAGCAAATAACTCCATGAGACATCAAGACACAAGCAAACAAAGTCAAAAAATGAAAAGTAGAAAAAATGTGAAATACATGACAGGGAAACAACTGACATGGACTACAGATAAAGGAGAGATAATTGTAAAATTATTGTACTACCTGGTAAGAAGGTATTTTAAAAATCTTCCTAGACATCACAATTCCAGAAACTGTAGAGGAAACATTCCCTGATATCATAGGTTTAGAGGGTAAAATAGCAATTAAGATCCCAAAACAAAAAATTCCCATAATTGTTATATCCAAATTTCACAGCTTCCAGGACAAAAAAACTATTGCAATTAGTCACAAAGAAATAATTCAAACATTGTGGAGCCACAGTCAGGATAAAACAAAATGGAGCAGCTTCCATATTAAAGGAGCAGTTGGCTTTGAATAAATTCCAGAAGGAAAAGGAACTTAGTCAAGAATAACTTCTCGAGAAAAGAATAAGTATAATCTGTGGAAAGGGAAAGGAATGTATATTTAATGATAGAGAGGAATTTCAAGCATTCTTAATGAAAAAACAAAAGTTGAATTGAATATCTGACATTCAAATTCAAGAATCAAGAGAAGCATAAAAAGAGAAATCATAAGGGGCACAAAAAGTTTAAACTATTTCCATTCCTATAAAGGAATGTAACTCCTCATATCTTTGTAACTTGTAACTCCTCATATCTTTAGAATTACTAGGGCAATTAGGAGTCCACATAGACAGAGGGTGTGAATATGAGTCGATTACGTTTGGATGATATAAAAATAGAGGGTTGAGAAAGAGGGATACATTGGGAGAAGTACGAAATGAAAGAAAGAATAGGGAAGATTTCCTCAACTGAAAGAGGCATTCAAGGAAGAGCTTTTATAGTATGGGGGGGGGGGAGGATAGGGAAACTTTTTACAGTATGGGGTGGTGGGCAATGTTTATAACTAACTTTCCTCAGAACTACATCAAAGAGGGAAACACACACACACACACACACACACACACACACACACACACACAAACACTACAGGTGGGCAAATCTATCTTATCCAACATGGAAGCAGGAAGGGAAAGGGATAAGATAGAGTCCTGGGAGTGAGACCATGAGGTGGGAGAGGGAGAAGAGAGGGAAAAAATAGATGGAATAATAAGGCATCCAGTATTTAGAATCAAAATAAAATTTTAAGGAATTACAAGGTAAGAGAGATATAGAGGTAAAAAAAGAAGAAACAATGAAGGGTAATGCACAGTAATACCACTCTGAATGTGAATGGGATGAACTTACTCTTAAAATGGAAGTAGAGAGCAGAATGAATTAGAAACCAGTATTCAACAACATGTTGTTTAGGAGAAACATGCTTGAAACAAAAAGACACACTCAAATGGTTAAAATGAAGGGCTGGACTATTATGCTTTCACTGAAGCAAAAAAAACTCAGGTGTATAAATCATGATATCAAACAAAGCAAAAGTAAAAATAGACCTAATGAAAAGACAAAATCTTGGAAACTGCATTTTGTAAAAAGTACCATGGACAGTGAAGTGAAATCAAAAAAAATTTAAATAGCTTTTTTCAAACCCTTTTTTTTCAAATTCCTCAAATATGTAGGTAACTGAATTAAATATACAAAAACTAGAAGCATTTCCCTGTTGACAAATGGTCAGATATTATGAATAGTTAGTTTTCCAAAGAATAGTTCAGAGTTATCTATATCTAAATATTAAGTGTGGAAACTAATTAGAATGACTCTAGGGTACCAATCCAAATACATTGGAAATGAAATATGCTAGAGTGATTGTGAGTGGAAAGGGAACACTGATGTATTGTTGATGGAGTTGTATACTGGTCCAACAATTCTGGAGAACAATTTGGAACTATACCCAAAGGGATATAAAATGGTGTGTACCTTTGCTCAGGAATACTACTACTCTTACACTTGTAACACAAAGAAGAAAGAAAATATAGAGGTACAAAAATATTTATGGATGTTCTTTATACGATGGCAAAGGATTGGACATAGGGGGTGCCCAACAATTACAGAATGTCTGGACAAAGTGAGGTGTTCCATACTGTGAACAAAGTGAGAGCTCCATACCATGATGGAACATTATTGAACTCTCAGAAAAAATGAGGGGTATAGTTTCATTTATTAATTTATTTTTTGTTTCCAACATTCCAACATTCACTTCCAACATTCAATTCCGTAAGATTTTGAGTAACAAATTTTCCCCCATTTCTCCCCTGCTCTCACCCCAAGAGGGCATATTATTTTATTATATAAACTCTACACATACATTCATGTTGAAACTCTTTTAACATTATTCATGTTGTAAAGAAAAATTAGAACCAATGGAAGAAAACAAAAGAAAGAAAAAACAAAGAGGGGCAAAGAGAGAGAGAAAAAATAATACACTTCAATCTGCACTCACTCCATAGTTCTTTTGCTGAATGTAGACAGATTTTTTCATCAGGAGTGCTTTGGAGTTGTCTTGGATCCTGGCATTGCTAAGACGAGATAAGTTTATCAAAGTTGTTGGCTGTGGTTTCAGAAATACCTGGTGATACTGATGCAGATTGAAGTGATCAGAACTAGGAGACCTTGGTACACATTAAGAGCAATATAGTAGTGATATGAATGGGTAGTTAGCTCCTTTGATCAATTTAATGATCCAAGACATTTGCAAAGGACTCATGATAAAAACTTCTCTCCACCACAGAGCATGGACTGATGAGTTCAGAGTACAAAATTAAGTACAATTTTCTCACTTTATTTTATTTGGTTTATTCAAAGAGATTGCTAATATGAAAATATGTTTTGGATTATTTCATAAGTATAATGAGTAATATATTGTTTGCTTTGTCAGTGGCTAGGAGGAGAAATTAGGGGAGAAAGAGAATTTGAAACAATTTTTTAATCTAAAAATGTATACATGATATTCTTTGAAAAAAAAAGAGGACACACCAGCCTGCCTAAAAACTAAGGAGGCCAGCATGGCAAGCAAAATGTCAGGAGGACACTATCATCCAAGAGACAGGCAGTCATATTAACCACATAGGCTTCAGCAACACTGTGATCATTTCTCATTACATGAACAAGATCATGGCAGAGATATCTCAGAGAAACAACAAATGGTGAAAAAACACCCTTAATGAACTGAAGAAGTTATTCTACAGGAACCAAAAATGAAAAGAATGTGCTTTTACCATGTAAAATTCATTAATAGAAATTATGCAATTCCAGCCAGGATCTTCCCTGCCTTCTGCTAGAAGGGTATAAAAGTCCACATGCAAATGGTGCCAGAGACTCTCACCCAGCTCACACTTGACATCCAACTGAATCCTTGAATCCTGACATAATGGGCTACTACCGCAGCTACTATGGGGGTCTGGGCTATGGTTATGGCTCTGGTTATGGCAATGGATGTGGCAGCTTCCATGGTCTAGGCTATGGCTTTGGAGGCTATGGCTATGGAGGCCTGGGCTGTGGTAGTTATGGCTATGGCTATGGCTGCTACCGCCCATCTTGCTATAGAAGATACTATTCCTGTGGCTTCTACTAAAAACCTCTTGCTCCCAATGCCACAAAATCCTTGTCACCACTTTGTTTTGGGCTAATTCCATACATTTTGAAGAACATCAAATTCCATCAGACTCTATGACAGGGTGAAATTGGAGCATTGCCACAAAGGGACCTTGAAATCAATATAGATAAATTATGCAAATGAAATGGCAAGAACCAAGAAGCAGCAGGCCCCATCCTTCTGGGAAATGGCACAGTATCTCACCTTTCATGATGGAAATTTCCCCAACAATAGCTCATTTCCAGCAAATTTGCTCAATTCTTATATACAATGGCAGAAGTGTCTAATAAGATGCTCTAATAAACTTATTTTACTGGCATTGCAAAACTGTTTTATGCCTCCTTCTTGACTCCCACTGTACTTGGATTTCAGTCTCATTTTGTAAAGAGTTTTTCTAACTTGACAACCTTTCATGTCACTGCAGAAGAAATGTATTTCATTAGAAATGAAGTGATACCTCTCCAGATTTCTGTCCAAAAAACATTATTTCCTTCTTAAACATCTCCTAAGATTTCATTTCTGCAGTACCTAAATTCTAATACTTCCTAATAGCCTGGATCTGCTTTCCTCAAGGCAAGGCATTTGTCCCTGTGAGCAGTAGCCCTTCTTCCACATTCTCTGCATATGTGGACAGGGTTTTTATATTCAAAGTTTCTCGAAGATTCACATGGTTATCACTTCATTCCCATGGTTCATCACTTCCAGATCCAAGGTGTCCCTGATGATTCTCAGAATGTGGATCAGCCCATCACTTTACCTGTCTTCCACCACTTTGTTATCAACCACCAATTGGAAGTACTGAAGCACACCACAAAGACTACAGAAGAGAATCCAAAACCAATCCTGAAGGTTGTCATGAAACCACACTGTTCTGAAGGCTTCCATCTCCTTAAGAACACTATGCCACCAGTACAGTTTACAACATTGCATGCATGCTGAGGCTTTCCCATCCACGGAGGGAAATAGAATTATTCATTTTTTTCTTCCAATTTTCAAATGCTGTATTTTTTCCAATTACAGTAAAAACCAATTTTAACATTTTTTTAGATTTTGAGTCCCAATTTCTCTCCCTTCCTTTATTTCCTCCCCCTTCCTGAGAAGGCAAACAATTAGACAGAGGTTATAAATGTGCAATCATGCAATAATATTTACATATTAATCATATGGTAAAAGAAAACAGACAAAAAATAACATTTAAAAGTTTGCTTTTATCTTCAGCCAGACTCCATTAGTTCTTCCTCTGGAGCAGCAGTATTCATCATCGTAAGTCCTTCAGAATTGTCTTGAATCATTGTATTGCTAAGAATAGCTAAGTTATTCACAGTTGATCATTGTGCAATATTGCTACTGCTATGTACAATAATCTCCAGGTTCTGCACATTGAACTTCACATCAGTTCATGTAAGTCCAGGTTTTTCTGAAAACATCCTGCTCCTCATTTCTTACAGCATGATAGTGTTCCATCACAATCATATACCACAACTGATTTAGAATTCCCCAGTTTATGGATATACCATCAATTTCCAATTCTTTCAGATGAACTCATTCTTAAAAGAATGTCCTTCAAAACACTATAACATTCTCTAATTAATTCAAGTGCCTAGATAAAGAGAGCTTTTGCTTTTCCATTCCACATACTGACTTTTAACCTTTGGCCCCCAAAATCAGGTCCCTTAGATGGATCCTTAGGAAGAAAGTACCCTACATAGCTAGTAGTAGGTGCTTGATAAATATTTATTGATTAATTTTTATTTATGGAACTTGTGCTTCAGGCAAGAAGAACCATGACAGTGCCATTACCAATGGATCTTATCCTTTCTGCTGTTATTATCTAAAAAATGAATTACAATTTCAATGTATCTCTCCTAAGCCTTATTCTCCATGCACAAAATGTTGGTCTGTTTCTTTGTATTTACTGGTTTCTTGATGGAAAAGCACTCGGCAGTCCTCTATTCTATTCCTCCCAAAATATATGCCCAGATGATTCATCAATCCTTCATGAAAAGACTTTCTATAGAGGGTAATTCAGTGAAAACAAATCCTTCAGAAAGAAGATTATTACTCTTTGGTACAATGCTCATTAGGTAAAGAATATTTCATTATTTTATTATTAATTTTTTTAAACAAATGCTTTATTAACTTCTGTTTTACATCATTCATTTCCGCCAGATTTTGAGTTACAATCATTTTCCCCCCATTATTCCCCTACCCAACCTCCTAGAATAGCAGTCCCACAAGATATCGCTTCCTCCAATCTGCTCTCTCCCATACCTTCTCCCATACCCCCTTCGACTTTTTCATTGAGGAAGGTGAATTTTTGTGTCCCAATGCTTGCACATCTTATCTCCCAATTATAAGCAAAAGAGTATTAATAATAGTATTTTTATATATTTGAAACATTTAATCTTGAGACCTCAAATTTCAGATCCATTTCCTTCCTCCCTTGTCACCCATTCCCTCTGGGGAGATAAGTAATTCAGTATATGTTGTACATGTCTAGCTATGCAAAACATTATCATAGTATATATATTGTACAGGGCTGCTTATAATTCCCTCCCACTCATCCCACCCCCCACCTGGTCCATTCCCTACATGATCCTGTCCCTCTTCTATAGTGGGTACTTCCAACCTCCCCTCCCCCCAAGGATGCCCTCCCATCCATCATCCCTCCTCTCATCCCCCTTCCCCCTATTCTGCTGCAGGTTGAGATATCCCATTTAGTATGTATGTCATTCTCTCCCTGAACCAAATTCAATGAGAATGTGGATTTGCCCTTTTTTCCCTTCCTATTCTCCCCCTTCCTTGCAACCACTTCCCCTTGCTTCTTCTACATGAGATAGTTTACCCTACCCTGTCTTTCCCCATCTCCTCTTGCCACTTTCCTCTCTCACCTCATAATTTCATCCCTTGAGTATTCTCCCTTCCCAACAAATTCAACCTATGCCCTCTATCCATATATAACTGTAACCATATACACACACATTCACATATGTATTCATATGACCACACAACCTTCTTCCATTATTTTCATAGTGAGAAAGATATCATCAGTCACAGTTATTGCTTTTCCATATAGGAATGTAAATAGTTCAACTTTGATAAGTTCCTTTTGATTTCTTTTCCCTGATTACCTTCTCAGGCATCTCTTCCTTCTTGTGTCTGGATGTCAAATTTTCTATTCAATTCTGGTTTTTTCCTCAAGAATGCTTGAAAGTCCTCTATTCCACTGAATGACCATATTTTCCCCTGAAACAAAATACTCAGTTTTGCTGGGTAGGTGACCCTTGGGTTCATTACCAGTTCTTTTGCCCTCTGGAATATCATATTCCATGCCCTTCGATCCCTCAGTGTAGAAGCTGCCAGGTCCTGGGCTATTCTGATTGTGTTTCCACAATATTGAAATTGTTTCTTCCTGGCTGCTTGTAGTATTTTCTCCTTGATCTGGGGATTCTGGAACCTGGCTATAATATTCCTGGGAGTTTTCTTTTTGGGATCTTTTTCAGGAGGTGATTGGTGGATTCTTTCAACCTCTATTTTGCCCTCTGGATCTAAAACATCAGGGCAGTTTTCCTTGAGAATTTCTTGAAGGGTGATTTCTAGGTTCTTTCTTTGATCATGGCTTTCAGGTAGTCCAATAATTTTTAAATTGTCTCTCCTGGATCTATTTTCCAGGTCAGTGGTTTTTCCCATGAGATATTTCACATTGCCTTCTAATCTTTGGTTTGTTTGGATCTGCTTAACAGCATCTTGATTTCTCATAAAGTCATTAGCTTCCATTTGCTCCAGTCTAACTCTGAAGGAATGAATCTCCTCAGTGAACTTTTGAGATTCTTTTTCCATCTGGCAAATTCGACTTTTTAAGGCATTCTTCTCCTCCTTGCCCTTTTGGGCCTCCTTTGCCATTTGAGTTAGTCTATTTTTTAAGGTGTTGTTTTCCTCAGTCAGGCTGTTGACCCTCATTTCATACTTTTCCTGCATCCTTCTCATTTCTCTTTCCAATTTTTCCTCCACTTCTCTTATTTGATTTTTAAAGTCCTTCTTAAGGTCCTCTATGGCCTGCAACCCGCTCATGTTTTCCCCTGGGGCTTTTGGAGCAGGACTTCTGACCTCACAGTCCTTTTCCTGCTCTATGCCCCCAAAATAGGAGTCTAGGGTTGCATTTTTCTGTTTCCTTTGCCTTGGCATGTTGCCACTTAATTACTTGACTTTTGGGCTTGTTGGCACACTATGGCTTTAAGGCCAGATAGAGGAATTTTCGTCCCGAACGTGTGGGGGCAACTTCCGTTTCTGGCAAGCTGTAAACCCACCCATGACTTCCACCCTAGATCACAATCCAGATCCAGGGAGTTTAAAGCAAGAGCGATTACCCCCCAAGACTGATCGCTGGATCTCCCTACAATTAATTGCAGGCCAGGAGCTGGAGCTGCCTCTGAAAACTACAAAATGGCTTCTAGCCCCCAGGGGAGGAGCTGACGCATTCCCCCAAATACAGGTCCCAAAGTCCATAGGACACTAACCTCTTACTTTGTCCTAGGCATGTCTATGTTGATAATTCTGGAGTCGCCAGGGCTGCTGGTGTTCTGGGGTTCCTCCAGCGGGCTGTTGGCCCTGCCTCCCTGGGGCTAAAACCTCAGCTCACGAGGACCTGGACTCCGCTAGGCTCTGCTTCCTGCGCTCTGCGCATTGCGCGCTGCCAGCTCCCAGACCACTGCCCTGGTCCTTCCTGCAGGGCTGCTGGGCTGTCCTCAGTGGGAGGTTAGCTTCTCTGTGTCATTCTGTGGGTGCTGGGGCTCCAGAGGTTGTTCAGAGTCCCCTTTTACATAGTTTGGGGGAAATCTGGGGGCAGAGTGGCTTGGATGAGCTGTTTCTGCTCCGCCATCTTGGCTCTGCCCCTATTTCATTATTTTAGCAAAATAAAAATCACTTTTGAGGAGAAAATGCTCCTTCCAAATCCAAGATCTCTTGCCTGGGCATTCACAGAACAGATCTGGTACTATGCTGTGCTGTTGCCACTAACACAACTAGAGAGATTTAGCAAAACTCCTGAATATACTCTTAGAACATTCCAGCTCCTTCAGTCAAATCTCATAGAGCTTAAGCTGGAGGCTCTTTTACCAACTGGTCTGGACTCCCCTAGATGGTCACCAGAGTAGCCAAAAACCCTCTAAGCACTGAGCAGTGCATGATTCAGATGGACCATCACCTCCATTTTCCTAACCTCTTGTTCCATATGCCCTTTTTCTTGCAATCTCAAAGTCACAGTGGGATTTCTGTCTGCCATGTAACATCCTACTGGGTTTATTCACCCTTTAGAGTGAAGATCTGAAAAGTTTGGAACCTGAGAGAAGGGAGGAGACACCTAGTGATGCCCCAACACGTAGAATTCATTTCTCTTCTGGTCAACTGGAGTGTTTCTGAGATTCTCTGCCACCTAACAGTTACAACCTGCCTTCTCTCCACTACACTCTTAGTCAGTGACCACCTCAGTTCTTATGGGCTCAGTTCCCTTCTCTCTGAAATTCCCTAGCCCAGCCCAGAATTTCACCTGAACTCACTTGTTCAGCTACTTATCTACATAAGCCCAGAATGTGTGATCCTACCCAGTCTGATTGTCAGTACTTCCACATTTTAGAAGTCCATGGCTGTACTGCATTCATTGGAGCCCACTCAGAGTCCCTGCCTGCCCTCCTTTCACTGTCCTTGAAAGCCCTGGGCATCTGGTTTCTGACTCCCACCTTCAAAAGAAACTGCTCTCTCCAAAGTGCTCAGTGATTTCCTACTGACCAAAGCTAGTGGCCTCTTCCCAATCTTCCTTCCTCTTCATCTGCCTTTAGCATTTGATACTGCTGGCCAACTCGGGTTCCTGGCTGTGCTTGACATGGCTCTTCCCGCCTGACTATTCCTTTTTGCTCATCTTAGTTAGCTCATCATCATGTCATTTCTGTTCTGGCTGATACCGAAGATGCTCTGTCTCCTCTCTCTCTCCATATGCTTTCTCCACTGGTCAGAGAGTAAGACCCTCCTTCAGGTCTCAAGCCTTGAGAGACTCCTATCTGCCACTCACTGCTCCATCTCCAAATGCAGGTCTGCATCTCCCCTGAGCTACACGTCCACATCTTGAAGTGTCCAATAGCACAATTTCCACTTGATGTCTTGTAGTCATCTCAAAACCCCCAAATCTAAAACCCAGCTCTCCATCTGCTTCATGAAAAGCACCTTGCCTCTTCCCCACCTTTCTATTTCTCTCAGTAACACTCTCTAGTTGACAGTCACACAGTTCTGACGCTCAAGGACTTAATGACAATTCACTCTCATTGGACTTATCCACTCATTTGGCAAAACTTGTTCTTTCTAATTTCACAATATCCCCAGCATGTCTATCCTCTCCACTAATATAGACCCCACCTTAGATTAGGTCCTCAGTGTCTCACTGCAGGTGCCTTGTGATTGGCCTCTCTCCAGAACCTTCCATCCTCCACTCAGCTTCCCCAGAGACATTCTTAAAACATTTCTTTCATTTTTCATTACTTCCAATCTGCAAAAGACCCAGAGTCCACACGTGTTATCTGATAAGCTTATTGTCTCTTGTTCTGTGCTGGTTCTAAAAAACTCCTTTGCCTGGTATTTCGCCCTCTTCATAAATTGGCTTCTTTTCTTTCTGGTCTTTGTATACTTTATTCCCTTCTCTACCTTTTATAATCTATCCCTTGTCAGCATGCCTACTCTCCCTCAAACATGCCCCTTCTCCTTGCCTTTGCATTGGTTTGCTGTCCAACCTGCCCAGATTACTCTCGTTTCTCTTCCCTTCCCTTCTGATGTTCCCTGCTCCCTCTCAGTCTCAGTTCTAATCGTGGCTGCAACAACTGCCATCATCTCTTTTCACCTGACGCTTATGCCTCTGTCTTGAGATCATCCCCAATTAAGTCTCTCTGTTTGTGGCAGTTCTCACTGACCTTGTAATGCTAGAGTTTCCTAAGGAAAGAAAATCTGTTGACATTTTTGTATGCACAGCCCAATAGTTTGTGCTTGGGTAGTTTGGGGAATGGAAACTTCATTGACCTGTTCAATACACTGGTGCCTCATCATCACCTCAAGTCCAATCTGAAACTTGCATGATTCTGTCAATTCAGTCTCCAATAGCACTGATTAAAGAGACAGGATTCAACTCCCTGCCTAAAGAATCAGAAGCCCAGGGTGGCAATCATAATTGAAGAAGGACTAGTGACACCCAGGAGAGGGTGCTATGTAGCCTGGGTAGGGCACCAACCACATTCACAATATAGGCTTTGGCAACACTATAATCACTTCTTATTACAGGAATGGGATCATACCAGAGCTTTCTCATAGGGGAAAAAAATCCTTTATAAACTGAAGAAATTTTCTCCAGGAACAAATAATAACAAAAATGTGATGTTTCCCTGGCAATTTTTTAATCAGAAATATTCATTTTTGCTGTGGATCTGCCTCACCTCCCACTGTAAGTGTTTAAAAATCCCTGTGCAGATTGGGCTGTACACACTAAAGCAACATACCCTTCATGCCAATCCAGATATGTTCATCCTGATATGATGTGGTATTGTGGGGGTCTGTGGTTTAGTTATGACTCAGTTATGGCCATAGATGTGGCGTAGGCTATGGCTATGAAGGCCTGGGCTATGGTGGCTATGGCTATAACTGCTGCCACTCATCTTGCTATGGAAGGTATTATTCCTATGGCTTATACTAAAAAACCCCTTGCTGCTGAGCTGTCATGGAACCCTTGTTCTCCCATGCTTTGGGCTAATGCCATGGCTTGGTATGGCTGAGTGTCGTGGGAGATTTACCACAAAAAGACCTTAGAGTTCATATGAACCACTCAGAGCAGCAAAGTGACTGGGACCAAGAAGCAACTGGACCCATCCTTCTAGGAAATTATGTAGAATCTCACCTGTCATGAAGGAGATTCCCCTAAAAACAGCTAATTTCAAGCAAGTTTACTCAACTCTTATATACCACAGCTAAGATATCTGTTTATGATTTTCTAATAAATATCTTTCATTGGCACAGAAATAGTATTTTCACCTATCCTCTTTGACTTTGTTATGTTTGGATTTCTGCCACATATTGTTAAAGAGATCGTCAATCTTGACCTACACTTACGTGTTATTGCAGATTTGTCCTTCAATTCATCTTTTGCAATGAAGTAATACCTCTACAAATATCTCTCCAGAAAAAAGATTTTTTTTCTGGTTAAATGCCCTTGAAAAAAATTTTTCCTATGCCAGTCTGGTACTCCAAAATATTAAGGCCCCCTTTTCTAGAAAGTTAGATACTTGTCACTAATAGCTATGACCTTTCTCCCATGATCTGTGCCCAGATGGACAAGATTTTCATTTTAAAGGATTCTCAGTCAGTCAAAGGATCATGTTCATACCCAGCATGGTCCTAGCAATCCTCAGAATCTGTCTTAGCCTGTCCCTTGTCTGTCTGTCTCCCACCACTTTGTTATCATTTACTGATTTGAAAATTTGGAGCATAGCACAAGTAAATGTCACAAAACAAAGACTACAGAAACCAAAGTCTGAATGTTGTCAGGGGAACTTGCCCTTTGGGCAGGTCCCATCTCTTCTGGTCACTTGCACAGACAGTCCAACTCATAACACTGCTCTGTAGCTGAGGCCCATCCATTCAATGGGGAAGGCAACCTATTATTGCTGTATTCAAACCTCCTCCCTCAAAGATACCCAATGATGTCTTCATGACCCTTCTGAATCTTCCCTCTTGATCTCCCTTCAGCTTTTGACACCACAGGCCAACTGATACTTCTAGGTGTACCAGTCTGACTATTCATTCCTAGTCCCCTTAGCTAGACTGCAATCTAATCCATGTTGACCAATTATAGCTGACCTCCTGTCTTATGAGCTCTTCTATCTTCTCCCTGTGGTATTTTCTCAGATGGAGATCTCCTTAGCTTTGAGTTGTGATCTCTCTTACTCACCACTAGAAGCAGACATCCAGGACTGTATCTCTCTGTAGTTTCAGTCCCATATCATGAACTACCTAATTATACTATTTCAACATGATGCACTCTAGTCATCCCAAAGCCCCCAGGTATAAAACAGAGCTCTTCATCTTGACCTCTCCCACAGCACCCCACCTCCCAACTTCCCTAATGCTTTTAAAAGCATGGTCATGCTGCCAGTAACCCAGGTTCAGAGTTGTCCTTGACTCCTCAGTCTCACTACACTGATCTGATCATTTGGCAAATCTTACTCTTTCTGCCTTCACAATATCCCCGGCGTCCATATCCTTCTCTCTGCTAACATAATTCCCAAAGGCCCAAACAACACCACTGTGAGAGCCTTATGATTGGCTTCCCTGCTCCAATCCTCTTCCTTCCCATAACATGCTCCACTCATCTGCCCAAGGGATTTCCCTAACACAGTCCCTAGCCCCAGTCCCTCTCTAATCCCCAGCAGCCATGCCCTTCCACCTCACACCCATCATCTTTTAAATTCCAGTAGCTTCCTGTTCCATAATAATTCGGACAGACACTTCTGGCATTTCACCCTCTTCATAAACAAGTCTTTTCTTACCTTTCCAGTCATCATAATTTTTCTCCCCTCCCCATGCTTTATGGTCTGCCTCATGCCAGCCTAGCTGCTTTTGCTTAAACAATGCATAGCGTGTCCTCTCTGCTTGCCTTTGCTCTAACTGGCTGTCCTCCCTGCCCCAAAATCTCTCTTCCATCCTTCTCTTCCCCTCCAACTTTCCCTGACCATCTCCCATCAGTTCTCTCTGTCTATGGCAGGTGCCTTTCTGTTTTCATGGTCACATTGTCCTAAGAATTCTAGAGCTGCTAAAGGATAGAAATTCTGTTGACATTTCTTTGTATCCCCAGCTCTGAACAGTGGCTGGCACAGTAGGAACACTGGGGGAGGTGGGTTGTGTGCATGTATGCGTGTGTGTATGTGTGTGTGTCATACACATGTATACGCATGCTTGTATGCATGCCGTGTGTGTGCAGGTGTGCCTTGTGTGTGTTATGTGCACGTATGTGCTGCTGTGTACATGTGTGCATGCATGTGTGTGCATGCACTTTGAATGCTTTGGGAATGGTTGTTTGATTGACCTGTTCCTTACACAGGTGCCTCACCGCCATCTCAACTCCAACCTGATAGTTCTGTAAGTGACTGAGTCTCAAACAGCAATGCCTAAAAGAGACAGGGTTCAATAGGCCTCCTAAAGAATCAGAAAGCCATGCTGGCAAGCATAATGGAAGGAGGACAATGCCATCTGGGAGAGGGCTGCCATGTAGCCTGGGTAAGACACCAGTCATATTAACAATATAGGCTTTGACCACACTAAAAACATTTCTCATCACAGGAGCCAGTTCATGGCAGAGCCTTCTCAGAGAAACAGCAAATTGAGAGAAAACACCCTTAAAAAGCTGGAAGAATTGTTCTCAGGGAACAAGAACTGGCAAGAATGTGAAGTTTCCCTGGCAATTTTGGCATAATCCTACCACAACTTCTGCTGTATAGGACATAAAAGTCCCCATACACAGTACACACTCACACAAACTAAATCTTAACATCCATCTAAATCCATGAATCCTGACACCATGAGCTACTATGGCAGCTACTATAGGGGCTTGGGCTATGGCCATGGCTCTGGTTATGGCTGTGGGTGTGGCAGCTTTCATGGCCTAGGCTGTGACTTTGGTGGCTATGGCTGTGGGGCCTTGGCTACAGTAGCTATAGCTATAGCTGCTGCCACGCATCTTGCTATTGAAAGTATTGTTCCTGTGGCATCTACTAAAAACCACTTGCTCCTGGGTTGTCATAGAATCCTTGATTTTCAACCTCTTTCCCCTGCTTTTGGCTAATTCCATGGCATTCCAAGGACATCACATTCCATCATGCCATCCTACACAAGAGGGCTTTGAAATCAATGTGGAGCACTTAGGGCAGCCAAGTGGCAGGGCCCGAGAAGCAGAGAGCTTTTCCTTTTGGGAAATGATGTAGAATCTCACCTTTCCTTATAAAGACTCCCCAACAACAGTTCATTTAGAACAAATTTGTTCAACTCTTATACCACAGTTGAGGAGTCTATTATAATTTTTATAAATTTATTTCACTGTCATAGCAAAACTTTTTATCTCATTTCTCTTCCTTGACCTCACTGTACTTGGATTTCAGCCTCAAAACAAGAGATTTTTTTTAATCTCCACCTTTACTTTCGTGTCAATGCAAAAGATTTGCTATCCAATTCATCTTTTGTAATGAAGCAATACCTTTCCAGAACTTCTTGAGCAAACATGTTATATTCTGTTTCAATGTCCTTTGAAAATTTGATTTCTATGCCAGCCTGATACTCCATAATGCCAAAGATCTCTTGTCATTATGACCTTTTTCCCAAGTTTTTTGTACACATGAAAAGTTTTTTAGTGATTCTCTGGGACTCAAAGTCTCATGGGCATACCCAAACTGTCTCTGGAACTGTCAGAATTTGGCTTAACCCATCCCTTACCTAATTCTCTTCCACTACTTTGTTATCTCCCACTGATAGGAAGTTTTGGAAGAATAGTACTAGTGAACGGCATACCACAGAGACTACAGAAGAGAGTCATAAGTGACGCCTGAAGCTTGTCAGCCTGGCCCTTTGGGTGAGTGCTATCTCCTCCAGACATCTGCACAATCTGTTCAACTCATAAAACTACTCTAGAACTGAGGCCTGCCAAACTATGGGGGAGAGGGGGAGGGAACTCGTTGTTAGGGTGTCCTGAAAACCATTCAAACATCTAAGCTCTCTAAATCAACTCAAACTCCCAGGGAAAGAGAGCTTCTGCTTTGCTACTCCACAACCTGCCTCAGAGCTTTTTAATTCCTCGGCTCTGTAGGCCAATGTGGCCCCCGAAACCATGTCCCTCAGATGGGTTCTTGCAGGAAAAGGTCTATGGAATCTATGTCTTAGGCAGTGGAGGAAACGGTGATTAAAGCCTCCATATCATACCTCACTCTTCACTCTTACTCACCTACTATATTCAATTTACTTGGCAGATTTTGTTTCAACCACAACATTTCTTCCATATGTCTCTTCTTTTTCTAGGTGCCTCTCACCTGGGTTAATTCAAAGGGCTTCCATAGATTTCCTCCTTCATCCTTCAAAACTCCTCCCACTACAAACCTTCCTCTAGTCAACTGCCTATGTGATTTTCCTAAAATGAAAGTCTGCTTTTATCAGCCCCCTACTCTGTAAAGTACTTAGTTCCCTACTATGTCCAAGATCACATATAAAGTCCTCTATTTGGCACTTAAAGCTTCTTACCACCTCAATTTTTCCAGTCTTCTTATACTAATGTGGAGTTGCTGTTGGGGCTGTCAGAAAAAAAAAAGCTGTAAATGACAGACAAGGGGAAAATTTTCTCATGTAAAAAAAGCTTTAAAGAAGAACTTTAACATTGGAGGGAAAATAGGATGGAAGGCAATGCTTGAACCTCATTCTCATCAAAATTGAATTAAAAAGGGAAGAATATATACTCAATTGGGCATAGAAATTTATCTCACCCAAAAAGAAAGTAGACAAGAGGATAAAAGAGAGGAGACTATGATAAAATGGAGGGCAGAGAAAGAAAGCAGTCAAAAGCAAAACAGACTTTAGAGGAGGAACAGAATTTAAAAAGAGAGAGATGGGTAAATAGAAGAAATAAAATGGAGGGAAACACAGTTAGTAATCATAATTATGAATGTGAATGTGGATGAGATGAACCTACTCATGAAATGGAAGTGGGACAGCAGAATGGATTAGAAACCAGAATCCAGTGATACATTATTTACAAGAAACACACTTGGAACAGAGAAAGTTAAAATAAGGATCTGGAACAGATGCTATTATGCTTGGACTGAAGTAAAAAAGAAACTAAATTACAGAAAGGAATGGTGCACGAAAAGGAGAATAGGAGGAAGAAATATGTGAAGTACCCTAATCAAGTCAAAGGTTAACAATGAATAGAAAATTAATTTTTACTCTCTCAAGAAGAAACGAGTCTACAGGGAATGAATGAAGCAAAGAGAAAAATTGAAAAAAGAAGGAAAAAATGGGGAAGATCTTGCCTCAATGTGGGAAGGGGTTCCAATGATGAATGTTCCCATGAGATAAAGGATGTTCTTATGGGGACCTAAAAATAGGTATAACCTGCAGAATTAGGTGCTTAGAGAGACTACTCATCCTGCCTGAGGTGAATGGGAATCAGAGCTCTTTGGTCAACTGACATCCACAGGAGTGTAAAGATATGGATCCAAGCAGAAATCTTGAGGAAAATGGGGGAAAGTTACCAACTAGAAAAAGAAATGGCAAACCACTCTAGTATCTTTGCCAAGAAAACTCCAAATGGGGGTCACAAAGAGGAAGACATGACTGAAATAACTAAACAAGAACAATATTCTTAGAAACAAAACAGAAAAGGGGGGAGCTGAGGAACAAGATATACAAGAAAATCATATAGAATCTGTTTAGGAGAAGGAACCTAAAATAGGTACCTTAGAAGCTTTAATTCCTTTCAAAAACCAACCTGAGCCATATAAAGCCACTTCTCTTCTAACTTTTCTCCTACTGGGCAAATTTCATCTGCTCTTAAACTAATGAAATAGTGAGAATTTCTTTGAACTTATATCATCCTTTTAAAGCACTGAGAAAATTTTATGCTTTCATTATGGTCAGCAGTTCTACCAAGGCAGAGAATCATAAAACTCCTCAGACTGGTTCTCTGGGACCATTCAGCTCTTCACTCAAGAGGAAGCTGCATCATCTAATCAATTCTTAGTCTATGCTTATAGAAAGGCAGCTGTGAATTCTATATTTCCTTCTATGCTTTGCCTTGTCAAACAAGAGGGAGCAGTAGAAAGCAACCAAGAACCTGTGAGAGTTTTCATGTCTCTTAAGCTGTAGAGAGTGTTGAAGGGCAATAGCTGAAACTTCATCAGAGCTCAGTTCTCTTCCAGTCAACAAGCTTTCAACTTCTTTTTCAATCAGTCCAAAAAGTGATGCTTCTATTCTAATCAGTCAGTCCCTTGCATAGCAGCTGAAGTTTTCCAGTCAGTTTACTCCTAATGGGATCTCAACTCCTCTCCTACTGGGTGATCACTGCCTCTAATGGCTCAAATCAGTGTCTCTTGGAGGATCCAATGACTTATACTTCCCATATTAGGTAAAATTCCCATATTAGGTAAAATTCACAAATCTCATCTTTTTTGTTATAAAACCAAGTAATGGTTTTATATAACATTATATAATGTTATAATTCATATATATATATAATTTATATATATATATAATTTATATATATATAATTTATATATATATAATTTATATATATATAATTTATATATATATATATATATATAAGACCAACCTGTAATAACCAAATAATTATCTGATTTATCACTTTGTGAGTATAAAAACTTTCAAAATCTAAAAATACCCATATGGACTGTGGTTTTCTACACCCTCAATCATTTCTCTACCCTCAAATAGGTCCTCTCAAACTTCTGGAAGCCAAGATGGTAGAATAACCAGGAAATCACCTAAACTCTTCCCATATTCATCTCCAAACAACTATAAAATAACACCTCAAAATGAATTCTGGAACAGCAGAAAAAAAGAAAAAGACAGGGTGAAACAACTTTGCATTCCAAGACAACTTAGAAGATCAGGAGGAAAGGCCTATCTCACTTGGGTAAGACAGCTGGGTAGTCCTGGGCTGTCAGTGTCCTGGCAAGCCAGCAGAAGGCCCAGCCTCAGCAAGTCAGCAGGAGGCCCTGAGCCCTAGTGCAGGTTAGTGACTAAGGCAACACTGCTACATTGCAGCAGAGGCAAAAGGTTAGCCCTCCCCCAACCCCTGCCAAATATCTCAGGGAAAATAACTAGCCTGGAAAATAGATCCAGGAGAGATAATTTAAGAATCATCAGACTACCTGAAAACCATAATCAAAAGGAGGACCTAGACATCATAACATCAAAAAAAAATTACCCAAGAAGGAAGAGATGCCTGAGAAGGTAATCAGGGAAAAGAAATCAAAAAGAACTTATCAAAGTTGAACTATTTACATTCCTATATGGAAAAGCAATAACGGTGACTGATGATATCTTTCTCACTATGAAAATAATGGAAGAAGGGGGTGTGGTCATATGAATACATATGTGAATGTGTGTACATGGTTACAGTTATATATGGATAGAGGGCATAGGTTGAATTTGTTGGGAAGGGAGAATACTCAAGGGATGAAATTATGAGGTGAGAGAGGAAAGTGGCAAGAGGAGATGGGGAGAGACAGGGTAGGGTAAACTATCCCATGTAGAAAAAGCAAGGGGAAGTGGTTGCAAAGGAGGGGGAGAATAAGGAAGGCTAAAAAGGCAAAACCACATTCACATTGAATTTGGTTCAGGGAGAAAATGACATACATACTAAATGGGATATCTCAACCTGCAGCAGGATAGGGGGAAGGGGGATGAGAGGAGGGATGATGGATGGGAGGGCATCCTTGGGGTGAGGGGAGGTTGGAAGTACCCTCTATAGAAGAGGGACAGGATCATGTAGGGAATGGACCAGGTGGGGGGTGGGATGAGTGGGAGGGAATTATAAGCATCCTTGTACAATATATCTACTATGATAATGTTTTGCATAGCTAGACATGTACAACATATACTGAATTACTTATCTATGGGTGACAAGGGAGGAAGAAAATGGATCTGAAATTCGAGGTAGTAACATTAAATGTTTCAAATATATATAAATACTATTATTAATACTCTTTTGCTTGTAATAGGGAGATAAGATGTGCAGGCATTGGGACACAAAGACTCACCTTCCTCTAATGGAAAAGTCGAAGGGGGTATGGGAGAAGGTATGGAAGAGAGCAGATTGGAGGAAACGATATCTTGTGGGACTACTATTCTGGGAGGTTGGGTAGGGGAATAATGGGGGGAAATGATTGTAACTCAAAATCTGGCGGAAATGAATGATGTAAAACAGAAGTTAATAAAGCATTTGTTTAAAAAAATTACCAGAAAAAAACTGCCCTGATACCTGAGAACCAGAGGGTAAAATAGACATTGAAAGAATCCTCCTGGAAGAGACCCCAAAATGAAAACTCCCAGGACTATTATAACCAAATTCCAGAATTCCTAGATAAGAGAGAAAATATTGCAAGGAGACAGAAAGAAATAATTCAGATATCAGGGAGTGGAAGTCAGGATAACAGAGGATGTAGCACTTTCAACATTAAAGGATCAAAGGGCTTGGAATATGACATTTCAGAAGGCAAAGGAACTTGGATTGCAACCAAGGATCACCTTCCCAGCAAAACTGAGCACAATCCTTCATGGAAAAAATGGCCATTCAGTGAAATAGAAGGCTTTTGAACTTTCCTGATGAAAAGACCAGAGCTGAACAAAAAAAAAAAAAAATGTGATTTTCAAATTCAAGAATCAGGAAAAGCATAAAAAGGCAAAATGAAAGAGAAAGCATAAGGCATTCAATAAGGAGTAACTACTTGCATCACTATGTAGGAAGATAATACTTGTAATTCTTAAAAACTGTATCACTAGTAGTGCAGTTAGGAAGAATATCTATAGACGAAGGGAATCAGTATGAGGTGACTTTGAAGGGATGATATCCAAAAAAATATTAAGGAGTAATAAAGTACACTGAGGGCAGAAGGAAGGGTAGAATGGGGTAAATTCTCTCACGTGAAGAGACACAAAAGACCTATTACAGTGGAGGGGAAGATTGCGGGGATATGCAGCATTAAGCATGGCTTGCATCTTACTCTTATTGGATTTGGCTCAAAGAGGGAATACCATATACAATCAGGTGGATGTAGAAATCTCTCTTGCCCTCAGTGAAGTAGGAGAACAGAGGGTTAAAAAAGTGGGGGGGAATGACAGAAAGGAGGGCAGACTGGGGGAGATAGTAGTCAGAAGAAAAAACACTGGTTGAAGAGGAAAGGGTGGAAGTAGAGAAGGATAAACAGGAAGAAAAATAATCATAATCAAAAATAATCATAACTGAATGTGAATGGGATGAACTCATCCATAAAGCAGAAACATACAGTGGAGTGGATTAAAAACCAGAAACCTACAATATAGTATTTACAATAAATACACTTGAAACAGAAAGACACACACAGAGTAATGAAAAAGAGCTGGAACAGAATCTATTATACTTTAGCTAAAGTTTTTTTAAAAAGCAGGGTAACAATCATAATTTCAGAAAAAGAAAAAGAAAAAATAGGTCTTATTTAAAGAGATAAGCAAGGAAACTTCATTTTATTAAAAGGTACCATAGACAATGAAGTAATATCAATACTAAACATATATGCACCGAGCGGTATAGCATCCAAATTCTTAAAAGAGAAGTTAAATTGAGTTACAGGAGGAAATGAACAGCAAAATTATACTAGTGGAGGACCTCAACTCTCCCCTCTCAAGACAAGATAAATCTAAGCATAAAATAAATAAGAAAGAAGTTTTAAGGAGATGAATAGAATTTTAGGAAAGTTAGATGTGACAGACTTCTAGAGAAAATAGAAAAGAATCCACATTTTTCTCTGTGGCATTATAATGGCAACCATACTGGCATACTGAGGATGGCAGCTAGCCCAGATTCTTAGATATGCTTTACTAGGAAAGATAGCTGTTTAAAGGGCCAACAATCTTTTTAAATTGCATTCACTAGTTCAGGGGAAAAGTTAGCACCCTAAACTTCAGAGAAAATACAAGCAGAGACATAAAAGACCAACAGACAGGGCTCTGACTTCCTGAATCAAAGCAATATTGCTATACACTTTACATACATCCCTGGATCAAGAGAGCCTTTATATCTGACCAGTTGGGGACCTCTGAAGAGTCATTCAGAATCTCAACCAGGGAATCACAAGATCTTTCTCATAAGCGAGCCCTCAAAGCAAAATACTAGCTCAGAGTATATCTACACTGTTCAGAGCCAGAAGCCATCACAACCCTCTTGACTCAGTCAGTGCCTAATTAGAAATTAGCAAAAGGTGTGAAAGCCTTCCTACAAAGAAGTCTCCCTTAAGCAAGCTTCCCTTAATAGGCTCTGCATGAGGCCTATTAATGGGTAGTGAAGATCTTAAATCCCATTAACATTACAGGCATATGGCACCTACATAAAAAATAACCATGTACTAGGTCACAAAAACCTCAAAATCAAATGTATAGATGCAGAAATATTAAATGCATCCTTTTCAAATCATAATGCAATAAAAATTCTATTTAATGAAGGACAGTGAACAGAAAGATTAAAATTTAATTGGAAATTAATCTAATTCTAAAGATTAAGTGGGCCAAAGGCAAATCATAGAAACACTCAATAATTTCATTAAAGAGAGTAACAACAATGAGAAAACATCAAAATTTATGGGATGCTGTCAATTCAGTAGGTAGGGGAAAATTTGTTTCTCTAAATTCTTACGTAGTAAAATGGAGAAAGAGCAACTCAACAAATTGAGCATGCAACTTTTAAAAAAGCTATGAAAATAACAAATTAAAAATCCCCAATTAAGCACGAAGTCGGAAATAGAAAAACCAAAAGTGAAATTAATAAAAGTAAAAGTAAGAAAACAATTGAACTAATAAATAAAAACTAATAAAATGTAAACTAGGAGCTGGTATATGGGGGGGGTGGACAATATAAACCACTGTTTAACTTGATTTTAAAAAGAAAGAAGAAAATCAAATTACCAGTATCAAAAATGAAGGGTGAACTCACCACCAAAGAGGAAATTAAAGTTTTAATTAGGTGCTGTTTTGCCCAATTGTATGCCAAAAAAAACTGGCAATCTAAGTAAAATGGATGAGTATTTATAAAAATATAAATTGCCCAATTTAATAAAAGAGGAAATAGAAAACTTAACCCCATCTTTAAAAAAAACTGAACATTACTTTTTTTTACTTGCAACTGGGAAATAAGATATGCAAGCACTGGGGTATAGAAATCCATATTACCCTACTAGAAAGTTGGGGAGGGGGTGTGAGAGAGGATATAAAAGAGAACAGATTGGGGGAAGGAATATTTAGTAGGCTCACTATTTTGGGGTGAGGAGTAGGGGAAGGATGAGGAGAAAAAATTGTAACTCAAAATCTTGTGGAAATGAGTGCTGAAAATTAAAAATAAATCAATAAATTGAAAAGAAAGAAAGAAAGAAAGAAAGAAAGAAAGAAAGAAAGAAAGAAAGAAAGAAACTGAACAAGCCATCAATGAACAATTTAGCAAAAAGTCCTCAGAGCCAGATGGGTTCACAAGTGAATTCTATCAAGCATTTAAGTAATATTTTCAAAATTACATAAGCCATTTGGAAAAATAGGTGAAGAAGGAATCATAGCAAATTCCTTTTACAACACAAACATGGTACTGGTACCTAAACCAGTAAGAGCCAAAACAGAGAAAGAAAACTATAGACCAATTTCCCTAATAAATATTGATGCATTGGGAGGGCTAGGTGGTGCAGTGAGTAAGAGCACCAGCCTCAGAGCTGGGATGACCTGGGATCGAATCCAGCCTCAGAAAATGAGCAGCCACACATAAATAATGACTAGCCTTGTAACCTTGAGCAAGTTACTAAACCCCAATTGCTTTAAAAATAATAATAATAGAAGATGGAGGAGTAGAAACAGAGCGTCCAAGCCACTCTCCCCGCAGATCACCTCCAAACTATGTAAAAGGGGACTCTGAAAAACTTCTGGAGCCCCAGTACCCACAGAACGACACAGAGAAGCTAACCTCCCGCTGAGGACAGCACATCAGCCCTGCAGGAAGGACCAGTGCAGCGCTCTGGGAGCTGGCAGCGCAGCATGCAGTATGCAGGGAGCCGAGCACAGGTCCACCTGAGTCGAAGTTTTAGCCCCAGGGCGGCTGGGCCAGCAGCCAGCTGGAGGGACCCCAGAACACCAGCAGCTTTGGAAATTCCAGAATTATCAACATAGACATGCCTAGGACAAAGTGAGACATTAGTGCCCTATGGACTTTGGGACCAGTATTTGGGGAACCCATCGGCTTCCTCCTTTGGGGGCAAGAAGCTGCCAAGGAGACACACCATTTTGTAGTTTTAAGAGGGAGCTCCAGCTCCTGGCCTGCGAACTGTAGGGAGATCCAGCAATCAGTCTTGGAGGGTAATCGCTCTTGCTTTAACCTCCCTGGATCTGAATTGTGATCTGGGGTGGAGGTTGTGGGTAGGTTTCCAGCTTGCCAGAAACAGAAGTTGCCCCACCACCACCACCACACACTCAGGATGAAAGTTCCCATCAGTATGTCACCAGGCCATACTCTGGCAACAAGCCCAAAAGTCAAGTAACTAAGTGGCAATATGCCAAGGCAAAGGAAACAAATTAAACAGAAAAATGCAACCTTAGAATCCTACTTTGGGGGCAAGGAGGATGGAAGCATAGAGCAAGAGGAGGGCTGTGAGGTCAGAAGTCCTGCTCCAAAAACCCCAGGGGAAAACATGAGCGGGTTGCAGGCCATAGAGGACATTAAGAAGGACTTTAATAATCAAATAAGAGAAGTGGAGGAAAATTGGGAGAGAAATGAGAAGGATGCAGGAAAAGTATAAAATGAGGGTCAACAGCCTGACTGAGGAAAACAACACCTTAAAAAATAGACTGACTCAAATGGCAAAGAAGGCCCAAAAGAGCAATGAGGAGAAGAATGCCTTAAAAAGCTGAATTTGCCAGATGGAAAAAGAATCTCAAAAGTTCACTGAGGAGATTCATTCCTTCAGAGTTAGACTGGAGCAAATGGAACCTAATGATTTTATGAGAAATCAAGATACTGTTAAGTAGATCCAAACAAATGAAAGATTAGAAGGCAGTGTGAAATATCTCATGGGAAAAACCACTGACCTGGAAAATAGATCCAGGAGAGACAATTTAAAAATTATTGGACTACCTGAAGGCCATGATCAAAGAAAGAACCTAGAAATCACCCTTCAAGAAATTCTCAAGGGGGGCGGAGCCAAGATGGCGGGGTAGAAACAGCTCGTCCAAGCCACTCTACCCCCAGAATCCCCCCAAACTATGTAAAAGGGGACTCTAAACAACTTCTGGAGCCCCAGCACCCACAGAACGACACAGAGAAGCTAACCTCCTGCTGAGGACAGCCAAGCAGCCCTGCAGGAAGGACCAATGCAGTGGTCTGGGAGCTGGCAGTGCAGCATGCAGTATGCAGGGAGCCGAGCCGAGCCCAGGTCCGTGTGAGCCGAGATTTTAGCCCCAGGGCGGCAGGGCCAGCAGCCGGCTGGAGGAACCCCAGAACACCAGGAGCTGTGGCGACTCCAGAATTATCAACATAGACATGCCTAGGACAAAGTAAGAGGTTAGTGTCCTATGGACTTTGGGACCTGTATTTGGGGAATGCGTCAGCTCCCTCCCCTGGGGGCTAGAAGCCGCTGAGGAGAAACGCCATTTTGTAGTTTTCAGAGGCAGCTCCGGCTCCCAGCCTGCAAATTTGTAGGGAGATCCAGCGATCAGTCTTGGGGGGTAATCGCTCTTGCTTTAACCTCCCTGGATCTGGATTGTGATCTAGGGTGGAAGTCGTGGGTGGGTTCACAGCTTGCCAGAAACGGAAATTGCCCCCACACGTTCGGGATGAAAATTCCTCTATCTGGCCTTAAAGCCATAGTGTGCCAACAAGCCCAAAAGTCAAGTAATTAAGTGGCAACATGCCAAGGCAAAGGAAACAGAAAAATGCAACCCTAGACTCCTATTTTGGGGGCATAGAGCGGGAAAAGGACTGTGAGGTCAGAAGTCCTGCTCCAAAAGCCCCAGGGGAAAACATGAGCGGGTTGCAGGCCATAGAGGACCTTAAGAAGGACTTTAAAAATCAAATAAGAGAAGTGGAGGAAAAATTGGAAAGAGAAATGAGAAGGATGCAGGAAAAGTATGAAATGAGGGTCAACAGCCTGACTGAGGAAAACAACACCTTAAAAAATAGACTAACTCAAATGGCAAAGGAGGCCCAAAAGGGCAATGAGGAGAAGAATGCCTTAAAAAGTCGAATTTGCCAGATGGAAAAAGAATCTCAAAAGTTCACTGAGGAGATTCATTCCTTCAGAGTTAGACTGGAGCAAATGGAAGCTAATGACTTTATGAGAAATCAAGATGCTGTTAAGCAGATCCAAACAAATGAAAGATTAGAAGGCAATGTGAAATATCTCATGGGAAAAACCACTGACCTGGAAAATAGATCCAGGAGAGACAATTTAAAAATTATTGGACTACCTGAAAGCCATGATCAAAGAAAGAACCTAGAAATCACCCTTCAAGAAATTCTCAAGGAAAACTGCCCTGATGTTTTAGATCCAGAGGGCAAAATAGAGGTTGAAAGAATCCACCGATCACCTCCTGAAAAAGATCCCAAAAAGAAAACTCCCAGGAATATTATAGCCAGGTTCCAGAATCCCCAGATCAAGGAGAAAATACTACAAGCAGCCAGGAAGAAACGATTCCAATATTGTGGAAACACAATCAGAATAGCCCAGGACCTGGCAGCTTCTACATTGAGGGATTGAAGGGCATGGAATATGATATTCCAGAGGCCAAAAGAGCTGGGATTGAACCCAAGGGTCACCTACCCAGCAAAACTGAATATCTTGTTTCAGGGGAAAATATGGTCATTCAGTGGAATAGAGGACTTTCAAGCATTCTTGAGGCAAAAACCAGAGTTGAATAGAAAATTTGACATTCAGACACAAGAAACAAGAGATGCCTGAGAAGGTAATCAGGGAAAAGAAATCAAAAGGAGCTTATCAAAGTTGAACTATTTATATTCCTACATGGAAAAACAGTAACTGTATCTGATGAAACCTTTCTCATTATGAAATTAGTTGAAGAAGGGCATACGGACATATGAATACATATGTAAATGTGTGTATATATGTTTACAGGTATACATGGATAGAGGGCACAGGTTGAATTTGGTGGGAAGGGATGATACTTAAGGGGTGAAGTTAAGAGGTGAGAGAGGAAAGTGACAAGAGGAGATGGGGAGAGACAGGGTAGGGTAAACTATCTCATGTAGAAGAGGCAAGGGGAAGTAGTTGCAGGGAAGGGGAAGAACAAGAAGGCAAAAACGCAAAACCACATTCTCATTGAATTTGGCTCAGGGAGAGAATCACATACATACTAAATGGAATATCTCACCCTGCAGGAGAGTAGGGGGAAGGGGGATGAGAAGGGGGAAGATGGAGGGGAGGACATTCTAGAGGGAGGGGAGGTTGGAAGTACCCACTTTCGAAGAGGGCCAGGATCAGAGTAGGGAATGAACCGGGTGGGGAGTGGGATGGGTGGGAGGGAAATATAAGCAGTCTTTTACAATATATCTACTATGGTAATGTTTTGCATAGCTATACATATACAACACATACTGAATTGCTTATCTTCCCAGAGGGAGTGGGTGACAAGGGAGGAGGAGAATGAATCTGAAATTCAAAGTCTCAAAATTAAATGTTTCAAATGTATATAAATACTATTATTAACACTAAAAAATAAAAAGCAAAGTTACAGGATATAAAATAAATCCATATACATCAGCATCATTTCTATATGTTAACAACAAAGTCCCGCAACAAGAGACATAAAGACAGATTCCATTTTAAATTACTGTAGACAACATAAAATACTTGAGAGTCTACTTGCCAAGACAAACCCAGAAACTATATGAACACAATTACAAAATACTTTTCACTCAAGTCTGATATAAATATTTGGTATAATATCAGTTGCTAATGGGTAGGTCAAACCAATGTAGTAAAAATGATGATTCTGCCTAACAATCTACTTATTCAGTACTATATCAATCAAACTATCAAAAAGTTATCTTGTAGGTCTAGAAAAATGATTTTAAAATTCATCTGGAATAACAATAGGCCAAGAATATCAAGGGAATTAAATGAAAAAGAAATGCAAAAGATGGTGGCCTAGTCATACCAGGTCTCAACCTATATTATAAAAAGGTAATCATCAAAACTGTCAGGTACTGGCTAAGAAATAGAGCGGTGGTTCAATAGAATAAATTAGGCACACAAGACAATAGTAAATCACTATAATTTAATAAGCCCAGAGACCCAAACTTCTGGAATAAGCTTAAAATTGCTTTTTGTTTTTTAAACAAAAAAAGAAAAGAAAAAAGAGTAATACAAGCCATTGAAGTGAAAAACTTAAATGTATATACAGCACAATCCTGATCCTTAAATATTTTATGCTTTTTTTAGTTGTCTGGAATGTAATTTCCCTTTCTATCATTGCCTTAGGTTGGCTAATAGTTTTTTGGTTTTTTTTTTCTCTTTTTTGGCTGTTAGTTTTATTTGTAATTTCCATTGTCTTCCATTGATTTCCATTTGTTTTTTTCTTCTTTAATTTTCAATATCTCTAGTGCTTAGTTGAGGTTTGTTTATTTTCCTGCTTTTTAATTTTTAAATGTATATTCAGTCAGTTCATCTTCTTTTCTATTGTAGAGAGTCCTATGTGTAGCAAGGGGCTCTCCCGCCCCCCTTTAGCATGAGAGTGTCCTTGTGTGACTTGAAGAGAGTCAGAATAAGGATCTCTATTCTCTTCTCCCTTCACTCTTCTCCAAGAGAGACTTTTATTCTTGGTAGGAGGGAAGTAGGAAGTTGGGGCCAGAAGTCACCACTCTGCTTTCCTCAGAGACAGGGGATTCTGAGCTAGAATCTTTTCATTATTATTAGCCTATGTGATATGATCAGATTCAATCTAACTTCTGATTGGTATAATTATTGGGGGGAATCAGGATCCAAAACTTAATGTCAAAGGGTTTGATTGTTCGCACCAAATATCAGTTCCACAATAAATATACATGTAGCAATTATTTAAGAAAATCCATTTATCCAAATTAGTAGAAAAACAAAAATAAGAGAAGGTATAGTTAGGAGAATATATGCCAGACCATCCAGAGAAAAAGAGATCTCCCATTGGAAGTAAGTTAACTCAGCTCAAACAAGACAGAAAGAAAGTTCTAGATCTTGCCCAGGGGAAAACTCTTTGAAGTCTCTAGTATAACAAGCCAGAGTTAGGGACATGATGGAGCCTGCCAGCTTCTCTCATATCTTCCCAGAGTCTTTTCCTTCATCAACCTGAAGTAGGATTGGCCTCTTCTATCTTCCCTTTTGAAAATGGAAGCCAAGAGTAGTACCCAAAGTGACGCAAAGTTTGAAAAAGACTGGACAAGAATTGCAGCTTTCACCACCTTGACCCTGTCTCACCCATAGAGCAGGGCATTCATCCTTTCCAATAAGGAAAAAGTTCCATACCAATAAGCCTTAGGACATGGGTTATATGCCTCCTGTGGACCAAAACTCTTTGCAGTCTTTTGAAAAGATCAGCTGTGCCAGGTCCAAAACATCTAACACAGTCTAAACACAAACATCAGTGCTTTAAAACAAGGATGATTTTCCTGGCATCCCATACAATCAACTTTCAGCACCATTGAAATAGAAATAAAACAAATGCACATTAACAATACATGTGATAGACATGGCAGTATACAGAGCATCACTTGGGAGGATACTACAGTGACCATACACCTAACTACATACGGGAAAAGCAGATTTCAAAAGTCCATGCATATCCATGATACTCAGCAATCAATCCAAAGCAAGAGTTAGCTACCAATAGGCCTATAAATAAAATGCAACGTAACTATAAGCAGTAGCACATACACACAATAATCAGCAAACATGAACATAACATACCGGTCAAATGAACTCAACAACAAAACAAAAAAAAATATTCAAACATGCAGTAATTCATATCTATGTGTGTATACATGCGTATGTATATGTATGTATGTATGCATGTATGTATGTATGAGCAATCTCTAGCCCTTCACCTAGAGACCAACATAACTGTATCTTCAAGTTTACCTATAACATCATACCTTAGCCTAGGGGCTAATGATCTGATGGGTCTACTTCTCCTGTCACTGTCTCTTGTCAGTTCCTTTACCCAAGCTAGTAGTTGGCATGGACTAATCATCAAAAGCATTATAGTCTTGCATTCTACATCTGGTCATCATAATTCTAGGCTGGTTATCAGTATTTTTGAACTCTGTGGGTTGACTCTGTGGATTTGGGGCAGGAAAGGAGCTGCCTCTGGATTTAGTTCCACTTCCCTGTTATCATGTGGTTTCCTTCAGTGGCTTCATCACTTTCAGTGCCCATATCTGGGTCAGAAAGTTTTTGCACATCTGATGGATAGTTCCTTTTTCTCAGTCTTTTCTGAGGTTAGCATCCATCAGTTCTCTCCACTTGCTCATTAGAGAGTCCAACTAACACTCCTCTGGGTAATAGGTGGTTTCAGTGAATAGTCCTGATAGGGTCCCCTCCATTCTCTGGAGCTGTTTTGTAAATGGGCAAATTGTTCCATCTCTCAATCACCTTATCCATATATTCTCAGCACTTCTATAATACTTAGTAATCAATCAAAAGCAAGTGCTAGCTATCAATATGCCTATATATAAAATGTAACTTTATAAGCAGCAACTTTCCATCAGCCACCCAACTTGCTAAGGCATTCAAATACCAAGTTTCTTCAACAGAATTCTGTCCTCTTGTTGAAGATCTTGACACGCATCACATCTTTTCTCTCACAGATCTGAGATGAATCTGTGACAGGTTGGTACAAATCTCTGTTCCTCTTTCAACCAAGAGATATACTGAGTGTGATCAATCCTTCAACTCAGATCCCCAACAAGAGTAAAAAGGCAGACAATCCTTGCCCAGATATGGGTAATTGTGGTGTAAAACTTCTAGTATTTTTCCTAGTGGAATTGTATGCATGCACCAAAAATGAAACATGTTGACCCCACTGAGCCTTTTGTTCTGGTCTCAAAAGCTCCCAACATATTCAACAACATGCAATTAAAACATTTAGGCTATGGGTCTCTTTGAGGATAATAAGGAGTAGTCCTAGGCTTTTTGATACCTGCCAGGGCCAACATTTCCTTGAATTATTTATTCTCAAAGTCTCTGCCTTAGTAAGAACAGATCTCAGCAGGAAATCTATACACTGAAAAATACTTTTCCCATGACACTTTAGCAACAATGTGCTTTTTGGTTTCTGGCTGGAATGATGATGAATGGTGAGATGACCAGGCACCACCAAGACATGACTCATATTTTTATCTCCTCCCAGAGACAGAAAGTCAATACAGACAAGTTTCAAAAGCTTGCTATTACTTATGTGTTTCTAATATGTAGCATAAGTTGGCAGTGTTTTCCTTCGTACACATCTGGCACAAGCTTCACACTTCTTGGTGACATTTGCCACTATCTTAGGCCAATAAAATCAGTTTCTTACCAGCTGTAGGTCCTTTTTTGACCCATATATTCAAAGACATTGTGCCTGTCATTCATGGTTATTGAGCAATATTCTTTGGATAGCTCCAGCTGCTTCCTGCTTCCCTGTGTGGGATCAGTCACAGTCTGATACAGTACTCCACTGCAGGGCCCAATTTCTGTCATCACCTTGGTAGGAAAGTGTCATATGCTGTCAGGAACTTCAGATTAGTAGGATTGTTACCCTACTTTTTGGCTTGCATTACTTCTCTTAGTCCATCAGTCAACTTTTTTTCCTTCCACGCTCTGTAGATAACTGTGGCAAGGACGACTGGTGCAATGTCTTACAGGAGCCCCAAGCTCTCCACTCTACTTCTATTCAGTTGTAATCTTGTGCCTTGAGTGTCAAGGATTGCTCTCACATTTTCTTCTGGTATCATCATAGTTCTAGTGGTCCATGGCATTCTGGACAAAGTGTCTGCACTCACATTAGTCTTGCCAGGCCTATAACACGTGCTAAAATCATAACTGGCCAGTGATGCTACCCATCTATGGCAAGCAGAATTCAACTTGGCACTGGTCAGGATTGTCAATGGATTATCAATTGATTTTTATGAATATAGACTTGGAGTTTTTCTTCATATATGTAGTCTTTTAACATCCCAGTAATGACCCACTACAGAGTCAAGAACTCAGGCTTATAAACAGGATATTGAGATTCACTGTGAGTCAAATCTCTTCTGGTGAATGCAACTTGCCTCTAGTTACTATCATCTCTTGGTACAGGACAACTTCTAAACCTCCCAAGCTGGCATTTGGCATCCAAGAATAAAAAGTTTATTTGGATCTGCATAAGTCAATACCAGCGCATGGGTAAGGCAATTTATTAAATCCTCTAAGGCTTCTTCGTATTTGTCTGTACCTTTATCTCCAAAAGACTTTATGGGCTTTAAGACATTTTGCCTCTCTTCCCTTTTGAATCTGAGTCTCTGCAATCATATGCACCTGAGGGAGGTCATGTAATGGTTCAGTGATTAGCATAGCTCTTTAAAAGTTTTGAATAGCAACTACTAAAGCCTAGAAGTGTTCTTAAGTTTCTAAGATTTTGTGGGGATGGCCCTTTGAGAAGTGATCTCACCTTCTCTGGGTCACAGCTTGTTGGGAAACAATGTGGCCCATATACTTAACATAAGTTCTGTAAAACCACCTTTTATCAATTGACAACTTCAGACCAGCTTCCTCCAGCCAATCTAACACTTATCAGCCTCTCCTCATGTTACTCCATGTCTTACCAAAGACAATAGGTACACTAACACTTCTACATAGTTCATTTCTCCAACCACTTTCTCCATCAGTCTTTGGAAAGTGGCTAGTACACCTAAAATGCCTTAGGACATTCATTCAAACTGGCAAAATCTGGATGGACAAGTGAAAGCAGTCTTTTCTTTATCTTTCTCTGACAAAAAATTCTGATGGTATTACCACTATGCAGATCCAATACTGAAAACCACTGGATGCCTAGCAAATAATCTAGCATCTTGAACCCATGGCATAGCACATTGACCCACTTTATTCCTTTTGTTCAAAGTTTGGTAATCAATATGCATCTATATCTTTCCATTTTTCTTAGGTACCACCATAGTGGTACCTAGTCATAGGTTTTTAAGTTATTTTAAGTTACTTACTTTACGTTACTTACCAAATACCAATCATACAAACATTCAAAAATGATGGTAACTTGAGATTCACTATCCAAAATAGCATTGCTGTTCACCAGCTTCCTCTAGCCAATCTAACACTGTCAGTCTCTCCTTGTGTTACTCCAGTGTCTTACCAAAGACAATGAGTTCACTAACACCTCTAGACAGCTCATTTCTCCAACCACTTTTTCTGTCAGTCTTTGGAAAGTGGCTGGTAGCCCTAAAATGTCTTGGGGGATTTACTCAAACTGGTAACAATCCATTCTCAATTTTTACCATCCCCTTTGTACAGTAGATTAGACCCATAGGAAACTGATGATTAGTTGACTGTGAAAGTGCTTGGGGTCCAAGGTGACCGTTTTCGCTGGCTCCTCTCTGGCTTCCCAGAGCTGGATCAGAAGATTGTAACTTCTTGATGACCAAGGCTACATTCTTTCCACCATCCAATTCTTGTCATTTCTCTCATCCCACATAAGTATGTCTATCTAATTCGTAATTATGACAAAGATATATCTGCTACTCTGATAATTCCTGATGGAGTTGTTTCATGCCTTTGGTCATCTACCTGTGCAAGGAGAATGTGCCCTGATCCATCTCTCACCTGACTGTCTCAACCTCTGTGGCTACATCTCAGTGCTGTTGGTGTTGCTGGCCTGCTTTTATTCTGTGGCCCACATTCATGAAGGCCTGGAGCCTTTTGAGGCCGAGCTCTGTGGATCATATTGATCGTTGGAGCTTAGGAGCATCTTTATCACCTCAATCATTTTTGGCAAAGGTCTCTGTGTCTGCAAAAATCTGACCACGCATCAGATGTATGAGGACTGTGTACCAAGTCCTAGAACAATCTCTACAGTGTAATTTTTCTGAATTCTCAGGATCCCTACCCCCTATCTGTTAATAGTGTCTATACTTATTGCTCCACACTTCAGGGTACTCAAGAGGAACTCACCAGGCTCTTCTCCTTCCTGCTACATTGTATTAGAGACAACATTTTTCACAAACATCTTCTGATCCACTCACCCCAAACATTTGGGCTAAACTTGAATGAACTCCTGCCAGGTAGCATTTGGCTATGAATTTATCTCAGCAATCTCCCTTGGACTATAACAACCTCATTACTTTGTTGTCTTCAAAGGCTTTCCAGTGTCTCAGGTCCACTTTTGCCCATCCAACTCAAGTCTCCCAGAATTCTTCTGGGAGACATGGTTCATGTATAGAGAAAATGCCAGTGTGGGGTTGCATACCACAGCAGGTATAACCTCTGACTTACCCATAAATGTAATAGAATTCTTGGGCATAATTGTGACATTTAGTCTCTGCAGAAATCTTTCAATTATTAGAAGGGCTCCTCATTCTTTAGGCAATTTATCATCCTCAGAGGATGGGCAAGTCTGAAATTCCAAGAAATAACTGTCAGTTCAGTTCTCAAACAGTATTGGAGATAATACTTATAAAGCATTTAGCATAGTGTCATAGCCTGGAACATGATAAGTGCTGTATAAATGCGATAATCACCATTATCATCATAAATAATAGTATATCTGTGATACTTCTCTTTGTAAAATATTTTAAAATTATCTTCCCTCTGTAATTGAGATAGCTACATTAATTCATTTTCTTTCATTTTTAATGTAATGCTTGTATATGTAAGGTCCTCAATCTGCTAGATTTCACTGAGGTACAGGATATGAGTTAAGGTTCTAAATCTGTTTCCCACCATACTGCCAACCAATTGTTAGCTAAATTACCGATTACAAATATTAATCAAGAATATTTATTCAATAATGAGTCCTTAACCAATTTTTATTTTCTTTAGGTTTTTAAAGCACTCATCTTTTGTATGTACTATGACTCTGGACAAGTCATTATGCCTCTGTCCCAAACAGTAACTCTTCAAAACTGTAAGTCGAAAAGCAGGTTCCAACCTGCTTGGAGTGGTGGAGGAAGTTTCCTTAACAGGATTTTCCTATATCAATGAAACCACAGGCCCAGTCTAAAGCAAAAAAATTTTTTTCCTACATTAAGTTGACTGTTTTAGCATATCTATTTTGTTCCATTGATCTATTTCCATTTTTTTAGTCTGGTAAAAGGCTTTAGCAGTAGGGCTATTTGTGGTGTAATGGCCACACTAAATGCCCACTACACTAGATATAGCTAGAGTCTGAATTACTTGTACCTGTAACTAATTGCTTACTACTTATATTTTCTTTTGGTAAAGTATTATAACTATACTAGATTATGCTTGCTAGTCTTACCCCTGAGGCAGAAATAGGGGATAGATAAAAATACATAAGATTATTTACTGTTTCAGGACCTAACTCCTGGCTCCCAGAGAAGAATACCTCAAATTTATTGATTGACAGTAAAAATGGCAGTTAAAAATGACAATCACTTGTTAACAGATTCCCACTATGATATACTGAAAAGGTTGCCTCATTTATTATCATTGAAATTTGCCCTTGAAGTTTTAAATTCTTCAGATGTTTAAAAGCTTGAAAGTTTAAAATGTTTCAAAGTTTCAAAATTAAACTTCATCAATTTATTAGCTGTTTTTATTATTATTACCTATTATTACCATTACCATAATATTACCTATTATCACTACCAAATTATTACCTATCATTAGGAAATGATGTCATGAAATAGCTGTGACCATGGACAAGCCATTTCCTGTTCTTTACCTCTGTAAAATGACCTTCAAGCTTCCTTCTAGCTCTAAAAACAATTCTCGATTCGAATTCTAAATGATTTTCTGACTTTGGCAATTATCCTATTTTCTTTCATCTCTGCCTCCTGGCTTCTCTGGCTTCCTTCAAGTTTCAACTAAAATCCCACCTTCTGCAAGAAGACTTTCCTGATGCCGCTTAATTCTAATGCCCTTCCTCTTAAATAATTTCTAATTTATCCTGTGTATAGCTTTTCTGTACATAGTTGTTTATATGTTGTCTCTCCCCCATTAGACTGTGAGCTCCTTGAAATCAAAACTGTTATTTTTCCTTTGTTTATATCCCCAGGATTTAGTATCAGTGTCTAGCACATAGTAGGCATTTAATAAATAAATTCTTATTGACTTGATCTGACTTAACTTGTTTACGCAATTTTTGCATCACCAACCAAAACACTATTTTGGTAGATGTTTCAATTATTTTTTTAAAAAATCACTTAATGAAGTTTGTGTTTTGGTAATTGTTTCATTATTATAACACACCAGAAGAAGATATTTCTTAGCCAATAAGAAGTCAGTGATTAATAGGATTCTTTCATTAACTTTCATTAACTTTATTTCATTAACATTATTTCATTAACTTTCCTTTTCTCCTAAAGGATAAGCTATGAAACCTAGCGTTTTTCTTTTAAAAACTTTCTCTAGTAATGCATCTGTCTTTTTTAAACAAGTTTTAATAGATTTCATAGGTTCCCAAAGTGGGAGATACTGCCTCCTGGAGGATACTAGAACCATGACTGGGGTGGGGGCAGGGGGCAGGGTGAGGGTGAGGGCTGGTAATAGTATGAAATGACACAAATTCCCCCCCTCCAAAAAAAAACCATTGAAAAATTAAAGAAAGTAGATTTCCAGGGGCCACTGGGTCATTTTTTTTAAAGGAGTGGTAGGTCAAATAAGTTTGGTAACCTCTGCAGGTTAAAGCTATGCCTTTTGTCCAAAATTACAAGGAATAATATTAAATAAGGATAAACAGGCAATAAACTCAAAGAACTTATGATGTTTTTGACATTTTCTTCAATTGTGGCTCAATCTTTTACAATTTTATAACAAAGTAACTTTAGCAGGAAGTCTTTAACTCTGTAATTATTATGCCACAATAGAAGCCTTGAATTTAATTATAGCATTGCTAAGACAATAATACTATGAGAAATACTGGAATCTGAATGTAATATTTCTTGATATACCACTACCTGGCTTTTAATTGGCTAGAAAGCTATTACACCTAAAAGGGAAGATATACATATAGAAATGAGTATGTGAGTAAAAAGATAATCCATATTTAATACAGTAGGTATTTTAGCTTCTGTGAGTTGGGTTTCTGCTGCTTATTTGGACTCAGATATTATAGGCACTATCAATGTAAAAGATCACAGAAGGCTATAAAAAATTACAAGAAATTATTTCAAAACTCTGGCTTTTGCCATTAAAGTTCAACTGTCTTCTTGGAGGAGATGGCTTTGTGTCCCCTGCAAATTGCTGGACTGGTGCTTGGATTCTTTGGAACAGTTGGGACCATTGCTACAACTCTGCTGCCTCAGTGGAGAGTGTCTGCCTTCATTGGTAGCAACATTGTGATATTTGAAAGGATCTGGGAAGGACTTTGGATGAACTGTATTCAACAAGTGCATGTTAGGTGGCAGTGCAAATATTATGGCTCTCTTTTGGCTCTCCCACCCGCCTTGGAAGCATCCCGGGCACTGATGTGTGTGGCAATTGCTCTGTCCTTAATTGCCCTGCTTGTTGGTATCTTCAGCATGAAGCAAGTCCGGTGTACTGGCTCTAATGAGCAAGTCAAGTCTTACCTCCTGGGAGCATCTGGAGTCCTTTTCATCCTGACAGCTATCATCATTCTCATTCCTGTATGCTGGACAGCCAATCTCATCATCAAGGACTTTTACAACCCAGCTATTCACGTAGGACAGAAACGGGAGCTGGGTGCTGCACTCTTCCTGGGCTGGGCAACTTCAGCAGTTTTATTAATTGGAGGGATTCTCCTCTGTAGTGTTTGTTTCTGCAAAAGAAGAATGAAGAGGCACAGATATTCATCAACAGAACACCGAGAGCAATACAAGCCTCAGCACCAAAAAATGATGGCAAGTAAGACCTCTACCAGTTATGTCTAGCACCTGCTAACTCGGAATACGGACTTAGGCAAAGGTCCTGCTTTTCTCCTTCTTAAAACTGTATGAATGGAAAGAGGGAGAGTTTGGTCTGTAATTGGATATAAACTGGGATATAACTCATAAAGGATTGTAGTCTGCCACCAGAGTTAAGAATGGAAATTATTTTATACAGGCAGTCAATTAATTTTAAATTATTTGCTTATTGTTGAACCTGAGTAATCTTCATCTCTACTTACATCTCTGCCTGAAACTCCTAGTGAGTACATTGAACTAATTTTTTTGTCTTATGATGGAAACTTTCATCTTTTGAAAATGATTTTTAAAACCCTCTAAGAAAATGACTAATTATAAAAATCAGCAATTGTGGAAAGAAATAAAAAGTCAGAGTCCTTACTGGTAATTTATGAATGAATGAATAAATAAATAGTATGTCCCAATCAATGGGGATACAAATACAACTTGAAGACGACTGACCTAAGTGTTCATTTGTTTGACTTTAGAGATGCAAAAAAAAGTAGTATTCAGATTTAAGACCATGCGTTTTGATAAGCTGTGATCTTCTTAGAACAAATAGAAGAATATATATGGCCTGAGGAAAGGAATAAGAATGTAACATATTAACACTAATTTTCATCTACATTAGAAAATAGGTCCAAATGAGAAAGTTGATCTTTTAGTGTCAAGAGCACTAGTTTTTTTTTTCTTTTTAGTTGTACTGTTTAGTTACTTGTCAAGCATAGGAATATAAAATAAAGTGGAGACTTGAGATAATTCATTGTAATTCATAAAGTTCATTGAGGTAATGATTAAGGCCAAAGCAAATACTGCCCTCCTAAAACATATAGAGAAATAAAGTAAAAATATTTTGACTTCATAGGAATTATTTGGACCATTATTTCATTTCTTTATTTTACCAGTATACATATAGATTAGGGAGGTAGGGGAAATATGTTCATTAATTTTAATTTGCTACTTTTTTATCCTTCTCTAAGTTAAAGACAAACATTTCTAAACTCATTTTCAGATATTCAAGTTTAGGAAGCAGAAAAAAAAATTTAGGCAATCTACAGTTTCCAATGAAGGAACCAAGGATTTAGTGGATTAAATGTTTATTGAATATCTGCTCTGTGAAAAGTACTGTTGAAGAGAGTTGAATACGTGAGTGCCTTGAACAAGCTCATTCATTATTAACCTGGTGAACATAGTCCTATGTTAGAATGACTTTACAGAGACAGTCAGAAAGTCACTGACATTTCAAAAAGACTAGGTCCTGATGATCCTTGGCCTTATCCCCTCAACCCTCAAGAGTACCTAAGTAAGCCAACCATTTAAATAGCTTTATATTTAAATGTAATGTGATAAATACTTACTATATCTAAATGAATATCATACATAAACATAACATCAGTAGTGGGATGAAAATAAAAAGTAAGAAAACATTTAGTGATCTATATTAAACCTCTGAAGTTCTCCTTTCTATTTCAGACTAAACTCAGAATACTCCCCAATTGTTGTTGGGTGTGTTGAGGAAACACACACATCTCCTAGACTAAAACAAGTGACACATCAAGACAAGCATGTTGCTATAGGACCAGCTGTCCCTCCATAGGCATCTTTAAACAGCCCTCTGGGGCATTTTACTCCTAGTGATTCAATTAAATTAGACAGAAAAATCAATTTAAATTACAAAAATATAATAGGAGGAATCATTAGTTTTTGGAAAACAATAACTATGGAATGGTGCATTGAGATTTAAGAAATAGACATTTCAATTCTGGCCATCTTGTTAATCAATTGTGCATCTTTACTAGAGATAACTCATTTGTTTTTTTTCCTCTGAAAAGAAATACTTATCTATTGATAAATGAAAACAAATTTAATATTTGCATACTTGGACAGACAACAAATATTGTACATACATGCTACACATTTTAATTCATAAATTTCATTAAAATGCACAATAAGAATAATCCCTTACATCTGTATGGTGTTTATCAGTTTTAAAGATGCTTTATTATTTCAAGGTATGTTACATATTAGATTATCACTATCTCATTTGATCCTTGAAATAACACTATTCTTTTGGTTGTAGCAAGTCAAGCCTTATTATACCTACTTTAAAAGATAAGGAAGCTGAGGCCCAGAAAGGTTTAATATCCAATGATTTTCAACATCAACTGAATAGTACAAATTTCAGGAAAAAACAGAAAGAAAAAAGAACGTACAGTACCTGATCTCTGGTTGTTTACTATTTCCAGGCTAATAATGAATAACATTAACTTAGCCAAGTCCAGACTTTCTCCCATTAAGTTATACAATGGATGCAGTTTTGAAACTAGATTTAGAATAAAAAGACACCAGTCAGTAAATATTTATTGTTTGATAATATGCAAAAAAAAAACCCATAAATCTAAGAACTACTAAGTAAAGCAGCGTGAACGACTTCAATGTCATGCTCCATTTTAAACATGCACCTATAGAATCACAATGTATCCAAAGCAAATCTGATCAACATTTCTATTTATACATTTTTGCTACTCTTAAGCATGGCATTATGGACCTCAAAGTTGACCTCAAAGCCTAGAAGACCTTTGACAAATACTGTCTATGTCACGCTAAGTATTACCCCTCAGAATTCTAAGTAATAACCTAAAACTATATACATTACAGAGAAGGTGCTGTCTCACATTGGTACAGTGAGTTCCTAACCAGAGAGTTCCCTAATTCTAAGAAAATACAGGTCGAGGCCTTTTCCTTAAAACCTTAATGTGGTCATAATTTTCTCATTTCATGTTTGAATAATAGGTATGAAATTAGAACATAACAGATATGAGCAAAAGAGTCATGACTTGAAAACCTGTGAAATCTTCCATTGTAAAAATATGGGTAATAACATTCTCTGAAACTAGAGATCACTTTAACCGTGATAAAGATCCAGTCTCTCTGAAAGCTTATTAGGATTAAAAGATCTAACTGTATGATTTGGAATAGGGCATTCATTTTATTCATAGTATGTTTCTCAGGGAAATCAGGCAAAATAGGACCATAAGCCCGTACCAGCCTTAGTTCTCTGATAAAATATGCCATTTTAATGCATTTGGTGAAGGTTAAACAACTTCCACACAGCTTACTCAACAAGTGTCTTTTGTTCGTCATAGCCACGGTTACTCATCTGTAAAATGAGAATACTTGGACCATAAGTTATCTTTAAGCTCTCAATCTGTGATCCTCTGATCTAGGTCAATAGGCAATTTACCAAGGATCAAGGCGTCTACTGTTTCTTCCTTAACAACCACAAAAGAGAAAAACGTGCAGCTTACTCATGACATTACCTTGTTTCTTCAGAGATGGTACAAGTTTGGCAATTCTAACTCTAAGATAGAATGTAATCTTTCCAGTTCCCATATACGTCAAACTATAGCCACATTGTTTATAGTAATAAATAATGAGAAATAAAGTAGATGCCCATAAACTGAGGAATGGCTAAACAAATTGTGTATATGAGTATTACGACATATTACTTAATTGTAGAAAAAATGAATATAGAGAGAAGCATGAAAAGACATGTAAACTGAAAAAAAAAGAAGTAGGCAGAACAGGAGAAACAATATATACAACAGCTGCAACATTGTAAACAGAAAGAACAACAAAAAATTGAAACAATGCTGTGAAATTATAATGGTCAAGATGAGCCTAAAAAAGAAAAAAAGATATGAGAATATACCTCCTTCCTTCATTTCCAGGGGTGAACTATGGGTGTGATACATTATATATATATATGAAGTCAGACTTGAATGACATGTTGATTAGTTTTGTAAACTCTTTTTTTTCCTTTTCCTCTGTTATAAGAGACAATTCTCTGAGATGAGGGTAGGGAGAGATATATTAGGAAATGAAGGTAATTAAAAGATCAATAAATTTGAAATAATATTTTCCTCCTCAGATTTCTCATAGTACTTTACTTATACCTCTCCTTTACACTTCTTACACTCTCCTTCGTATCATAGTTACTGTGTTCACGTCTTCCTCTCCCCCCACCCATTAAATTTTAAATATTTTAAGGTAGGATCTGTGTCATACTGCTCTTCATATTTCCAAGGCATAGAACAATGTCTAGCACATAGTAGGCACTTAATAAATATTTGTTGTTCAACACTGGGCTAAACTCTGTTTGGAAATAGAAAAAAAAAGAAAGTCTCTAAACTCCAAGAGTTTTCAATTCCAAATTTTGAATGAGTCCTACATGTCTACTCAACTTAAGGTGCTGAGAGTATGGACAATGAGTTCTGAGAGTATGGACACCAGGTTCATGGAGGTGTAGCTTGCAAAAGGTTTCACTGCAGATCACTGACAAGATTTAGAGCTTCCCTTGCTTGTGCCAGAACAGACTTATATGAAAACTAAAATGTTCTGTTGGGTTCTATATAGCACATTTCACCAAGAACTGAGGCCCACAATGTTTGCTCTCCAACAAAAAGAATCTGTAGGTGATTCATTGATGCACATAAAATTGTATAGAAATTAGTGTTGGTACCAATGTTTGTGACCTTTGCCTTTGATGATCTAATAGGTAGGAAGTTCCTACATGAGACCGGAAACATTAAACATTGTATCTCAGCAAAGTAATTCTGGCCTTTATCACCTCTTGCCTAGTCCTAGATTATTACAATAGCCTCTAATTGCCCCTGAAATGGGACAGCAAGGTGGCATAGTGGATATAGTGCTGGGCCTGGAGTCAGGAAGACCTTAATTCAAATCTAGCCTCAGACACTTAACTAGCTATTTGACCCTAGACAAGTCACTTAGCTTTTATCTGCCTTAATTTCCTCAACTAAAGCTGTCCCCTCTCTGATTTGCCACCATCAGAGGGAAGAGAACAAAGGCTTTCCAACCAACAATCCACTTTCCATTTTGTGCTGTGCATTTCTCCTACTTAATCTCCAGCCTCCTCTGGAAAATAGAGAGGTACCTTCCATTTAATGGTGAACACCTGATCACACCTGATCATACTCCACACATCCCAGTGATTCTGGCCCACCAGGCCATCAAACCCCATTCTCCATCCCCTACGACCTGATTCCTTATTCCCATCTGCCTTAACTCTCCCTCTCCAAAGTCCCAATTACCCTTTTCACCATACCCTCTGGAATACCTGTTCCATAGGCAAAATACTGTATTCATATGAAATCTTCCTCTTTCACTACTTCTACATTCTAGCAATTACCAAGACCAAGATCTCCCCTGATGACATAGTCTCCCTGACCACCATTTCCAGTACTGGTTGTACTTTGACCCATTCCAGTAAGGTCACTGGTTGAGACAAGGAAGTTAGAATACACTTTGACCCCCATTATCACTTTCAGGCTCTCTCTATGCCTCCATCATTAAGTAACTTCTCCTCCTTTGAGGTCTATACAATCCACATCTTCCACCCAATCAAAATCATGGTAGTTGTTGACTATAGACCTTCAGAATATACCCTTCCTTCCTCAGTGAGTTCAGGACCTGGCCCACAATCTTTCTTTCTACTCAACTCCTGTGCTCATACTAGGGGACTTCAACATACAAGTTGATACTCCCTCAAACACTAACTGCTCAGTTCATCAGTTTTTTCATTTCTCATGAGCTATTTCTCTACCCTATGTCAGCCACATGATGTAGTCATATCCTTAATCTTACAATCATACACAAATGCACCACATTCATGTTTAAAAACTAAAATCCTGGGGCGGCTAGGTGGCGCAGTGAATAGAGCGCCGGCCCTGGAATCAGAAGGACCTGAGTTCGGAGCCGGCCTCCGACACTTAATCCGCACAAACAAAAAAAACCTAGCCGTGTAACCTTGGGCAAGTTACTTAACCCCAATTGCCCTAAAGGGGCGGCTAGGTGGCGCAGTGAGTAAGAACATCGGCCTCAGAGTTTGGATGACCCGAGATCAGATCCGGCCTCAGAAAATGAGCACCCATGCATAAATCAAATGACTAGCCGTGTAACCTTGAGCAAGTTACTTAACCCCAATTGCTTTAAAAAAAAAAATAAAAAAAAATAAAAAAAATAAAATCCTCTTCTCTGACCATAGTTTATTCACTTTCTACCTCTCCCTCTGCTTTCCCATACCAAACTTTGCTCTCTTCATCTCTACTATGATCTCCATTCTCTTGACACCTCAGTTGTCTTCCAGCCATCACTTTTGCACTAGCTACTCTCTCCTTTTTTCCCCATCTTGACCCCTTGGTAAACCAATTCAGCTCTACACTGTCTTCTTCTCTTGAGTTCCCCTTATATTGCTGATTGTACCCTGCCAAGCCTTAGCTTTGGATTACTCCCACTATCCACTCACATCACTGCAATACACATGTTGCTGAATGAAGGTGGAGAAAATAATATAACTGTCCAAACTTGTAATCCATTACAAGTTTATGTTATACAACCTAAACCAAAATCTCACTGCTCTCTAGGCAATTGTCTTTTGCCTCCCTTATTAACTCCCCATTCCTCTCTCCAAGCAGTTTTTCCAAGCCTTTTCACAGCTCTCCTCAAATCTCTCTAGAACTTCTCAGTTGAGGGGGCAGAGTCAAGATGGTGGAGTAGAAACAGAACTTCCAGGCAGCTCCAGCTCCCACCTTCTCCAATTCATGTAAAAAATTACTCTAGACAAACTTTGGAGCTACAGAACCCACAAAACGACACAGAGAAGCTAACCTCCCGCTGAGGACAGCCTGGCAGGCTGGCAGGAAATGGTCAGCACAGAGCTCTGGGAGCTGGGTCCAGCCCCAGGCAAGCCTGAGGTTTTAGCCCCAGGGCACCTGACCAGCTGCTGGCTGGGGGACTTCAGATCACCAGCAGCTGTGATGGTTTCCAGAATTATCAACTGATAGATGGCAAGGTGAGAGGTCAGTGCAGTGTGGACTTTGGGATCTGGGAATTTGGGAGTTCGATCCAGCCTTTGCCCCCAGGACAAGTAGTGGCTGAGGCACTGTGGCATGCAGCCTCCCACCTTGTGGCTGCTTCAGAGCTCCTGGTCTGCAGATTGTAGGGGGACAAACTGTGCAGTCTGAGGGGTAATCTCTCTTGCTTTAACTTGCTTGGATCTGGATTGCTGTCTAGGGTGGAGGTCCTGGGGTGTGTGAGCAGTCTGCCAGAGTATGTGGAGGCCTAAGAGAGGGCATCCAATTAATACCTCCAGCAGCTGTGAAAACCCAAGCATTTGGGATAAACTCCCCTTTCTGGTAGCAGAGTTCTACTGTGGTAAAAGGCTCAAAAGTCAAGTAATTGAGTGGCAACATGAGCAAGCAAAGGAATCAAAACAAGCAGAGAAATCTGGCATTAGACTCCTATTTGGGGGACAAAAAGGACAAAAGCATGGAACAGGAGGAAGACAATGAGGTCATAACTCCCTCACCAAAAGCTTCCGAGAAAAATATGAACTATAGAGGAGCTTAAGAAGAATTTTGAAAATCAAATAAGAGAAGTGGAGGAAAAACTGGGAAGAGAAATGAGAATGATGCAAGAAAAGTATGAAATGAGAGTCAATAACCTGGCTGAAGAAAATAACACCTTAAAAAATAGACTAACTTGGGGTGGCTAGGTGGAGCAGTGAGTAAGAGCGCTGGCCTCGGAGTTGGGATGACCCGAGATTGGATCCAGCCTCAGAAAATGAGCACCCACACACAAATAATAACTGGCCGTGTAACTTTGAGCAAGTTACTTAACCCCAATTGCTTTTTAAAAAAAAATAGACTAGCTCAAATGGCAAAAGAGGCTCAAAAAGGCAATGAGGAGAAGAATGCCTTAAAAAGCCGAATTTGCCAAATGGAAAAAGAATCTCAAAAGCTCACTGAAGAGAATAATTCCTTCAGAATTAGATTGAAGCAAGTGGAAGCTAGTGACTTTATGAGAAATCAAGATACTATTAAACAGATCCAAACAAATCAAAAATTGGAGGCAATGTGAAATATTTCATTGAAAAAACTACTGACCTGGAAAATAGATCCAGGAGAGAAATTTAAAAATCACTGGACTGCCTGAAAGCCATATTCAAAAAAAAAGAACCTAGAAATCATCCTTCAAGAAATTCTCAAGAAAAATTGCCCTGATCTTTTAGAACCAGAGGGCAAAATAGAGGTTGAAAGAATCCACAGATCACCTCCTAAAAAAGATTCCCCCCCCCAAAAAAAAAAAAACTCCTAGGAATATTATAGCAAGGTTCCAGAGTTCCCAGATCAAGGAGAAAATATTACAAGCAGCCGGGAAGAAACAATTTGAATATTGTGGAAACACAATCAGGATAACTCAGGACCTGACAGCTTCTACATTGAAGTATCGAAGGGCTTGGATATGATATTCCTGAGAGCAAAGGAGTTGGGATTAAAATCAAGAATCACCTACCCAGCAAAACTCAGTATCATGTTTCAGGGGAAAACATGTTCATTCAGTAGAATAGAGGACTTTCAAGCATTCTTGATGAAAAAGCCAGAGTTGAATAGAAAGTTTGACATTCAGATAGAAGAAGCAAGAGAAGGATGTGAAGGTAAATAGGGAAAAGAAATCATAAGGAACTTATCAAAGTTGAACTATTTACATCCCTACATAGAAAAATGATAATTGTTAACTTATGAAATTTTTCTCAGTATGAGAATAGTTGAAGGGAATAGAAATGTGTGTGTGTGTGTATATTTCTGTGTATGTATGTACACATACATATATATGTCTATAGAGGAGGGTACATGGGCGTATGAATACATATGTGAGTGTGTATATATATGTCTACACGTATACATAGACAGAGGGCACAGGACCAATTGAATAGGAAGGGATGATACTTAAAAGGTGAAATTAAGAGGTGAGAGAAGAATATAATGAGAGGAGATGGAGAGAGAAAGAATGGGGTAAATTATCTCATATAGAAGAGGCAAGGGAAAATTGTTACAATGGAGAGGAAGAACAGGAAGTCAAAAGGGAATGAGTCAACCTTATTCTCATTGAATTTGGCTTAGGGAGGGAATGATATACACACAAAATAGGGTATCTCACCCTACAGAAGAGCAGAGGGGAAGGGGAAGAGAGGGGGAATAACAGAAGGGAGGGCAGGTTTGGGGGGAGGGAAGTTGGAAGCACCCACTTTTTAAAAGGGACAGGGTCAAAGTAGATAATAGAACAAGTGGGGGGCGGGATAAGATGGAGGGAAATATAGTCAGTCTTTTGCAATATATCTACTATGGAAATGTTTTGCATAGCTACACATGTACAACCTATATTGAATTGCTTATCTTCCCACTAAGGGTGGGTGACAAGAGAGGTAGGGAAAGAATCTGGAATCCAAAGTTTTAAAAGCAAATGTTATTATTTTTACATATTTACATATTATTTTTATTATTTTACATGTAACTGAGAAATGAGATATATAGGCACTGGGGCATAGAGATCCATCGTGCTGTACTGGAAAGCCGAAGGGGGGATGGGGGAAGATATGGGAGAGAGCCGATTGGAGGAGGGGATATTCAGTGGGAACACTGTTTTGGGGTGGTGGGTAGAGAAAATTGGGGAGAAAATTTGTAACTCAAAATCTTGTGGAAATGAATGATGTAAAATAAAAAAGAGGAAAATAAAAAAAAAGTTTTAAAGGAACTTCTCAGTTGAGAATTGTCACTCATATTTTACTGAAATAATTAAGGCCATTCAGCAAGAGTTCCCTCTTCTCCCCTCTTCTTGATCTCATATCACTCAGGTGCCTTCTGCCATTATCTCCTTCTCCCCCCAATCTCACATAAAGAGATGACCCTTCTCCTTACCAAGGCAAACTCCTCCACCTATACAAGTAATCCCAATCCATCCCATCTCCCCCAACAGATTGCCCTTGCTGTTATCCTCACTTTCTCACTTGTCTTCAATTTCTCCCTGTCCACCAGCTCATTCCCTATTGCTTACAAAAATTACTATGTCACCGCCATCCTCAAAAAAAAAAAAAAAAAAAACCTTTTAAGGACCTTTTGTTTTCTCTTCTCTACTTCACCTGATGATCTCATCGGCTCCCAAGTATCTAGCTATCATCTCTATGCTGATAATTCTCAAATATACCTAGCCAGCACAAACCTCTCCTCAAGCTTCCAGTCTGGCTTCCCCAAATTTCTTTCAGACATCTTGAACTGTATTCCAGTAGACAACTTAAACTCAGCATGTCCAAAATTGAACCCATTTTCTTTCTCCCTAAACTCTCCTCCCTTCCAAATTTCCCTATTACTGTCAAAAGCAGTCATCCTCTCAGTCCCCCAGGCCTATAACCTTAGACATAATGCTCAATTCTTCACTATCTCTTACTCTTCAATATCCATTCTGTTTCCAAGGCCTATTGATTTTATCTTAGCTATATTTCTCTTACACATTCCCTTTCTCTCCTCTGATGCTGTCACCACTCTTGTGCAGGCCTTCATCACCTCACATCTATGATATTTCAATAACCTGCTGGTTGATCTGCCTGCCATAAGCCCTCTCTCCACTTCAGTTCATCCTTCACTCAGCTGACAAAGCGATTATCTTGAAACACACATCTGACCATGTTCCTTGATCCCTTCCACTCCCCAACACACACCCCTATACTCAATAATTAACTCTAGTGACTCCATATCACCTAAAAGATCAAATACTAAATCTTTTATTTGGCATTCAAATCCCTACATAACATAGCCCCACCCATACCTTCATATCTCAATGAAGGGCATTTTCTTTGGATGTTCCCCATAACTGAAATGCTCTCTCTCCTTATTTATGCCCACTGTCTTCCCTGGCTTCTTTCAAGTTCCAGCTTAAATCCCATCTTCTACAGCAAGACTTTTCCAGGCCTCTTCAATCTAGTTCCTTCTCTGTTAATTATTTTCTATTTATCCTGTATATAAACTTGTTTATGCATATTTGTTTACTTATTGTCTCTCTCATTAGACTGTGAGCTCCTGGAGGGCAGCAACTAGCTTTGCCTTTCTTTGTATCCCTGTCAATTAGCAAGCACTTAATAAATGTGTATTGACTAACTGGTTAACTGTAAAGTGAGGATAATATTAGCATTTGCCTCCTGAGGCTGTTATGAGTATCAAATGAGATAATATATGTAAAAAACTTAGCAGAGTATCTAATAAGTACTCTGTGCTTAATAAATATTTGTTACTTCCTTTTCTTTCTAAATGATCTCCCTACTTCAAGTCTTCCCTTAGAAGGGTTCATCCTCTGCTCAGCTTCCACAGTGATTTCCCCAAAGTGTAGGTCTATGCCATTCCTCCATTCCCTATTACCTACAGAATCAGACATAATACAGTCCTCTGTTTGGCATTTAAGGTGCCCATCATCCTGACCCAACACAAAGCTGGGTAAAATAGATAATACTGGATGACAAAGTCAGAATCCAAAAAGATCTTTTTAAAAATATGCATTGATATCTTTTGTTTTTATGTCACCTTAACTTCCTAATGTATCTTTCCTCCTTCTATCTCCTAGAGAGCCAGTACTTGTGAAAAGAATAAAATAGAAAAGGTAACAGTTCAATAAAATTAACCAGCATATAAACAAAGTCTGACATTACATATAGCTATCCATACTTGTAGTACCCGGCTTTTGCAAAGAAGGGAGGAAAGTGCATTTTCATATGTTCTTTGAAGCTACACTTAGTTATAATAATTTCACAGCATTCAGCTTTCATTATTTTTTGGTGTTCTTCCCAGATACACTGTTGTTGTTGGCAGGTAGGCAAAAAGCATTAAAATAGCACTCACTATGTGCCAAGAACTGTGCTAAGCACTGAGGATACAAATACACTGGCCTCAAAGAGTATACATTCTAATGGGGAAGGACAACACACAAAGGGGCTAAAAATTAGTGATGGGGGACATGATCTGGGGTAGGGTACTAAAGTCCAGAATGTCAGAAAACTCACAATCACAGGTAGAAGGACAATGAGTTGACTTTCCCAAGATGGAATCCTCAGGATATGCACCTCAATGGAAGAGGAGGGCTAACCTGATTCTGGTTTCTGACAGGGAGGGTGTGCAGGTTGTAGGAGAGGGTGGAGGGATGTTCTAGACACATAGGTTCCAAAAGCAGGTGATACCACCCCTTGGGAGGCACTGGAATGATCCGGAGGTGGAGGACCGTAGTAGCCTCGGGTACAACTGGGGGGTCTGAAATAAAAATAAGGGGGAGGTGGAAGCATAAAAAAGAAGATAAGAAAATTTTGCAAAACCATTCCTATATGTTTCATCTGTTGTGTAACAGAGTCAAAGTCATAGTAATTACATTATTTTCCAAATAAACACACAAAATGCAAGTTATAACTGGTCAGTGGTCAAGTCCACCAATAGTTCTTAACAGCAAATGTTGCAGGCAAGCATGTGGTACATTGTTGGGAAGTCCAGCATGCATCACTAGGAATGTGGGCATGCAACAACTTCTTTACAATATGATGCTATATGAGTACATGATGCAATATTGCATCATCAAAATTTCAGAACAGGAGAAAACCCACAAATTTATAATAAATTATTACATTTAAGATGCATATTTTTAAAATATTTGATATTTTTTGAAATGATACAAATTTCAGGAAAAAAAAACATTAAAAGGTTTTAAAAAAGTAGATTTCCAGGGGAATGCTGGGTAATTGTTTTAAAAAGAGGACAGTAGGTCAAATAAGTTTGGGAACCTTGACTGTAGGGTGAGGAGGCCTCCCTTTGAGTACAGAAAGTTTCTAGGGAGAAGCTGTAGCTAAAATTTGGTATTGAAATCTGAAGAGTCAGAAGTATATTTGAGAGTGGAATGTTGGGCAGCTATGGGGTACAGTGTATAAAGTGTTTGACTTGGAGTTCAAATCAAGTCTCACTTAATAGCTCTGTGACCCTGGATAAGTCACTTAATTTCTCTGGTCCTCAGTTTCTTCATCTGTAAAATGGGAATAAAAATAGCCCTTACTTCACAGGGTTGTTATGAGAATCAGATGAAATAACATATGTAAAATGCTTTTCAAATTTCAAAGCATTACAGATAGATAATAAACGCTAGTTATTATTTTTGTTGTGTTAGTCATTGTGTACATTGTTTTCTTTGTTCTTCTTACTTCATTTTGTATCAATTCATATTAAGTCTTCACATGTTTCTACATATTTCCAATATTCATTGTTTCATACAATGTAGTAACTTATCATTATTCATGACCCACAATTTGGTTCGCCATCATTAGAGAAGATATATTTTTCTTTCTATCAATAGAGAAGAAATGTCTTTCAACCACCGGACATTTGTTGGTGTTAATTACATGGCATGGTTTAAGTAACTCCAAAGATTTCCATTTGGCCTTATGCATAATAAAATTTTTCGCATAAAAGCTGCCAAAATAGAGCTTCACAGATACTTACTGCTTAGAGCTCATTATACACCTTCCCTTGGTGATTTGCAGTCTCTATCTTTGTTCTGTTATTGATGGAATCTAGCCACTACTCCCACCCCCAATATTCCAACTTCCTTGTGTGTTTCACTGCCTCATTAGAAAAGCAGATGAGCCCATCTTCTCAACCACATAGTTAATTTTGTCCCTGAGAGGACCACAATAGCCATTCAATCAGAAAGTAGCACCAACAGAACATAGACCAGGATGTTTGACCACTAAATCACAGCCTAAGTAGATGCCTGCACAGTAATAGCAAAGAACTATCCTAAGGTGAACTTGTGACATAGAGAGGCTTATTATAATATCATAATCATACATAAATGCCCCCCAGTGGGGCTTTTACATATGCATTCTGATTAACCACATGTGCAGCTCCACCAAGGTTAGGACCCCTCCTATATCAATAAACCCTTTTTATATTTTAATATTCATATATTCTGTAATGATGCAATTGCATCTTTTGCTCTATAAAAATCCCTGTCTTTCCTTGCTAGATGCTGGTTCCTTCTTGGATCCCAGCCCACTTTCTGAGAGGCGTAATTCTCAATAAATGCCTTTGCTTGGTTTGGAGATGGTCTGAATCTGTGAATTCTTTCTAGATTACCTCATAACATACCATGAACCTCAACATTATGATAGCAACCTGAGCTCTGGTGTAAAGCAGCACCTTATATCCAAATACAGCAAAAGCATCAGAGCATATCATTGGCATGGATAGGGCTGAAGGGCCCTTACTGTCCCAGTGCTAGACTTTATTGTACAGTTTTATTAGCTCCCACATAGCTAGGATCTATTGTTTTGTATCAAACCAATGTTTCAGTGTCATGGCCAAAACTCCCTGAAAGGAGAAGGTATGATCATCTTCTACCCATCTAATACAGTCTCCTCTACTTCCCCATCCCCAGAGTGCTTACTTGCACTGCAAGCACTGTCACTATCCCACACTCAAATTTCACCAGTTTTTCAGCCCACATCTGTATAGGTGTGTGTGTGTGTGTGTGTGTGTGTGTGTGTGTGTGTGTGTGTGTGTGTGTGTGTGTGTGTGTGGTGTGTGCCTGCATGGGTGCTCAAGCACACAGCCTGAAGCAAGAACTAATTAGTTACATGCAAACACAACCCCACCCTCCACTTGCCTTTATACTGAAATATGTCTGGTCGGTAGGGCAGGATGTGGTGACTTGCCTAGCTTTTGGACATTTGCCAGATCTAAAGGGCCCCAACTCCATGTGGGCAGGCTGTTTTATGCCTATGGGTGAACAAGAAGCCATGTCAATATAGCCTGAGACAACCAAGAATGAAGCTAGAGTCTTAGCCCCCTGGAATAATCTTCTAAGTCTTTGAGACAGCTTCCTAGACTTTTAGTAAAAGACCCAGACTAACCTACATAGTGGTCTGGGGAGGAAGACCCTAACCTATCACAGTCTTCATGCTTTCATTGATCATTTCATATACATCACTTCTCCTCCATCTCCACCTGCTGAAAACCTACCAATTCTTTTTTTAAAGGTTTATTTAAAATGCTATTCCCCACCCTGCATACATTAAATACTTTCTGATTTTCTAAGTCAGAAATTGCCTTTCCTTCCTTAAACTACATAAAGCCATTTTTAAACTATTTCATTACTTGTAAGGAAGAATGGAAAGGGAGAAGGAGGACTGCAACAAATTACTCTTAATGAAAACTACAATGACTAAGTTAGTTGGTTTCTACTGACAAGGGCTGTCTACACAATGACTGATTGCCTAACTAGTACTCAGGACAGACTCTTACAGGAGGAGCTGAACTCTCTGTGATCTACATAAATAAGGTAATAAATCAATTATGCCCTTTTAGGTCCTCTTTTAACCTCTGGAAAACTATCTTTACTCTCCTTAGTAGCAGGTGAAAATATTAGGATAGAAGCACATGTTACAGATAGACAGGAAAGTGCTTGAAAGTAGACTTTACCAAGTAGTTGAGGCACTAAGAAATTTACTGAAGAAGCACGTGACAAAAACAGGTATAGATCTGCTGAATTGGCCTGAGAGTTTAATGAAAATACATCTGAATACCAACTTCTTGTGTAGGGGAGGGACTATATTGAGTTTGTAGGAAGTACGATCTTGAGATGTGCTCTTTTAATCAAGGGAGGAAAATTTCTTGGGCAGTGTCATGCTTAGGGTCTAACTCACAGGAAACTATGAGTTACTCAGTGAGTGACTCATTGGGTCACTGGGTCTTCTAAAGAAAGAAAGGATCAACCACATAGATCTTGAACAGTACCCAGCTTTGGAAAAAGAAGATTGCCCACATGGCTCCTTGAGCTAAAGAATTAAAGCTATGTCACCAAGGGGAAACAACATATCTGGACCTCAACAGGAAGGAGTGCTGCCATTTAGCAACTCCAAAACCTGTATTTCCCTTCCAGGACCATTCAAACCTTTACAGGGTCTTGTGGGATTAGAGAGGAACATGATAGAACTACTGTGAAACTCATATTTTCTCTGTTTATGGACTGTGAATTCTGTGCATCCTCTCCAATTTTTGTGGAATAAAATAAAGGCTGTTGCAATCTGATTTGTATTTCTTATTCTGAGTATGAACACTGAGAGCCCTGTGTGTATAAAGTGGCATGGATCCAATTTGATATAGACAGCCAGGCCAGGATCCTGGCCATAAACACTCACTCTGTGCTTGTGCTCTGCTGATAAGCTTAGCCCATAAACACCAACACCATGCATGCTTGCTCTATGCTGACTTATCATTATATAATCACAGTTAATGTAAATTTATGAGCTTATTGTTGGCATGATGCCTTCTTTGTGTGCTTCTCTATAAATCAAATAAGCACTGGTCAGTGAATGTGGAATGCTGGGGGCACTGTAGGAAGGATGGATACTGCAGGGGCAGATACTCCCACCACCACGAGACATAAGAAAAAAAGGTGATGCTTCCTCATCTCGTCTGGACCTGCCACCATCAAGAATAAAGTAATATGACCCCCCTTTTCTGTGGCTGCCACTGCCATTCATAGTCTACCTATGTCCAGTGAACCTGCAGGGAGCTGAGGAGCTCCTGTCTAACAACCTGCTAATCACATTTGAGAAACCTAGACACAACTGATTCCTAACCTTCATTTTGAAGATTTCCCTGCAATAAATTCTGGGGCGATAGCTTAATGAACCAATGAAAGGAAATCACCTTTTGCCCCAGGATTTGAACTGTTCCATGTGAATCCATAGGGCTTTAAGGTGTCTGAGCCACAAATTACACATTTATCATGTTCTGTTTTGGGGTGTAATATCTCGCCTATTTTACTATAAGGTCTGTGAAGATAGGGACCAATATAACCAGCACCTGGGTGGAGGATGAACTTTAGGTAAGGAGATAATTTGGGAGACTATGAAAGCAATATAGGTGAAAAGTGTTCAAGGTCTGAATTAGGGTGGTGGCAATGTTATTGAAGAGAAAGGATCAAACACAAAAGCATGGTCTCTTGACCTCAATGAGCTCCCATTCAGGAGACAACATGCGAATATCTGGATGCAAAGAAGATATGAACAATGTGAATGGAAAGTAATCTCAGAAAGGTACTTGCAGTGTGGTAAGAGGGGTGAACACACAGACAAGAAAAGGCTCCTTCAGAAGGTGAAATTCAAAATCTGAGTTAAGACTTGAAGGATGCTGGGGTGCCTACACGGCACAATGAGTAGAGCACCAGTCCTGGAGTCAGGAGGACCTGAGTTCAAATCTGGCCTCAGACATTTAACACAAAACTAGCCATGTGACTTTGGGCAAGTCACTTAAAAACAATTGCCCTGCCTTACGCTCTCCAAAAATCAAGAGAGAGAGAGAGAGAGAGAGAGAGAGAGAGAGAGAGAGAGAGAGAGAGAGAGAGAGAGAGACTTGAAGGAAGCCAGGAGGTAAAGGTGAGAAGAGAGAGCATTCCAGACAAGAGAGATAGCCAGTGAAAGGAAGAGAGTTGGAAGATGGAGAGTTTTGTACAAAGGAATATGAAGTAGGTCAAAGTAGCTAAATTATAGAATACAAGGTGGGGAGAAAAGCATTGTTGCTGTTGTTCTTTCAGTCATGTCCAAGTCTCTGTGACATTTGGAGTTTTCTTGGCAAAGATACTGGAGTGGTTGCCATTTCCTTCTTCAGTTAATTTGACAGATGAGGAAACAGAGTTATATAATTTTTCCAGTGTCAGACAGCTAGTAAGTGTCTGAGGCCAGAATTGAAATCAGGAAGATGAGTCCTCCTGACAACAGGTCTGACACTCTAAGCATTGCACCACCCATCTGTTCAGTAAAATATTAAAAGAGTAGAAAAAGACAAAAAATATAGGAAGTATTCAAGTCATTGAGGGTTTTAAATGTCAAACAGAGTATTTTATGGAAGATGCTTGTGGATGATGATCAAGGCTATGACCATCCATATGTGTCTGAGATGGAATGACAGACTAGATCATAAGAACTGAAAAGACTGAAGAACTTGGAAACCAGAGTGTTTGAAGGAATATAAGAGAAGAGGTAGATTAGAAGACTGAGTCAGTTACTGGACTGCTTAGGAAAAAAGTTTTAATCACCTATTTTGCTATTGAGTGCATTAGTGATAAAATTGCCTGCATATACATGTATACATAAACACACACATATATACATATGTATGTGTGTGTTGTATGATCCTTGCAACCAGAGCTATGTCGAACATGGGGAACTAAATTAAAAGATAGTTGGAAAAAAATTTAAATGCATGAAAATATAGTAGAACATAATTCAAATTGTTCTTCCAAAGGGGAAATAAAGTGGGAGAGTACAAGAGTGAGCGCATATTTTAGTCCCTCTTGCTAGTGTAATTGAGTATACAGATATTCCCTAGAGACAAAGACCCTGAAACTTAACTGCATTATGAAAAGTGTAATCCTAGACAAACAATGTCCTTTCCTCCCCACTTGGTAGAGAGGTTGGGAATTTTGTACAAAGACTCACAGAATTAAGAGGAGGTGCAACCAAGAAGTTCAAGTAAAGTTCAGGGTTAGAGTGGAGCAAACATGGCAGCAGTGATGGCAATAAGAGAAAGAGAAAAAGAGACATTCCCGCAAGTGCTTTAAAATGCCTTGTGGCCATAGACTTTCCCACAGGAAAAAAAAATATGTTGAAGTATATAAAAAGTATCAACACTGCTGGCTATTGTGGCTCCTTGGAACCTATGGAAAGAAAATGAAGGTTTAACTCCCCTCTCCTCCATTTCCTGAATCTAGTAGATACTTTCAACATGATTTTCTCTATTTCTTTAGGCTGTTTTAAATTCCTGATTTCTTTCATAACCTCTTCATGGTTATCATATAATAACTTATACCCTCTGATTAATATCTACTAATGAATTTTAAACAGGATTGCAATGGAGGGGTAGGGGGTATGGAATAAGCATTTACATAGCACCTCCTATGTGCCAGGCACTGTACTAAGCAAACATTATTTCATTTGATCCCTAATGGGAGGGAGGGGGGAAGGTGGACAAATTAAAATGTAGTAGTAAAATATTTAACAAAATAAATAAAAACACAATAGAACATAAAAAATACTAATATGTGGTTTTCTAAGTCAGTACACAGCAACAGGGTCTCATTTCTATTTGAGCTTAACACCACTTCTGGTAACAACCTTAAAAGGTAGGTGCTATAATTATACCCATTTTATAGTTGAGTAAATTGAGGCAAACAAAGGTTAAGTGACTCATCCACAGCCACACAGCTAGTAAGTATCTGAGGCTGGATTTGAACTCAGGTCTTCCTGACTCCAAGTCCAGCACTCTACCCATTTAGCCACCAGCTGTCTCTATGCAATGAAGAAAGCCAGTGACTCTCTTGTGGTACAAAAATAAAGAGACAAAGAAGGTGGACTTTCACTGTTCAATTGTCTGGGGTGGCAAGGAAAGATATTCTTTTTTATCATAGCCTCTTCTTGCTAGGGTTGAGCCTATCAAGAAACAGTCTGCGAAGATGGCAGCGGCCAACAAGGAGCCCCAGGCTAAAAAGCCAAAGGTGGAGGAGACGCCAGTGCTGAGGGAAAATATTCTTTTTGGAATGGGAAATCCTCTTCTTGATATTTCTGCAGTTGTGGACAAAAATTTCCTTGATAAGTATGGTCTGAAACCCAATGACCAAATTTTGGCAGAGGAGAAGCACAAAGAACTGTTTGAAGAACTTGTTAAAAAGTTCAAAGTGGATTATCATGCTGGTGGTTCTACACAGAACTCTATTAAAGTGGCCCAGTGGATGATGGCCCATTCAAAGCAGCAACATTCTTTGGCTGCATTGGCATGGATAAATTTGGTGAGATCCTGAAAAAAAAAAAGAAAGAAAGCTGCAGAAGCCCATATGGATGCGCATTACTATGAACAGAACGAGCAGCCCACAGGAACTTGTGCCGCCTGCATCACTGGGGATAATAGGTCCCTTGTTGCCAATCTTGCTGCCGCCAATTGTTAAGAAATTAAAAAGATAGCCCGGAAGGCACAAGCTCTGCCAAAGGTGAACTTGAAAAGGCAGCGAACTGTCATCTTCACCCAAGGGAAGAACGACACAATCATGGCTACAGTGAATGAAGTCAGTGTTTTCCCTGTCCTGGATCAAGACCAGAGCGAAACAGTTGACACCAATGGAGCTGAAGATGCTTTTGTTGGAGGTTTTCTGTCCCAGATGGTTGCTGACCGGCCCTTGACTGAATGCATCCTCGCAGGCCACCAGCATCATCATTAAGCTCTCTGGCTGCACCTTTCCAGAGAAGCCAGACGTCGATTGATGAGCAAAAGGGAAGAGCCCAGGAGGAAAGACAGTGCCCAGACTGGTTCCTGCTCACCTCCTGCATCATGGCTTCCATACTCTTACTAGAGAAGATCTTTTCCTACTACAATGATACATACTCTTAATTTAGGGGTATGGTGCTTAAGTAGAAGCTTTATTCTCTCATCAACTTGAAAAAGTGGTATTATTTACACAATTTGGTAGCCTTATTCAAATGTCAGTTACTTAAACAGTGTTATAACATTTCATCTTATTCACTTTCAATTCCTTTGTAAATTCATGTGTCTAGGAAACTGGCTAATTTTTAGAATTTCTGCTTTGAACACAGAGACGGTTTCATAATTTCATAGATATAAAATATATCAATCCTAATATCAATTTAAGCTTTTATATGCATATATTTAATTTAGGAGCTTATATATATATATATTCGAGGCATCTATATTTAAAATTAAGGTACAGAAATATTTATGCTAAGCCTCTTACCAAGATATGCCAAATAGACTCTCCAATGCACACTTCAAATATAAAATGAACACTGGTTAATTTAACAATTTACCAAATTTTAAATTATATTAAAATATTCAAATCATAACCTGACACTTCCTGCTGGTACTATGCAATTTGATACTGATAAAATAAACCTTGTCAAATATGAAAAAAAAAAGAAACAGTCTCATAGTTTTCACTTTACTAGTAATTCTTTAATAACATAGACAAACCATTTACCTTTAAGCTATAGAGTTATTGGTAAGCTAGAATCAGATTACTTAGACAGGTTGGTGACTCAGTAAAGCTCCAAAGTCCAGAGTAAAGGGTAAAGTCATGAACTGAGGAAAGGTCATGCCCCCCAAGACCACACCAAGTGAGGAAAAAGATGTACCTGAGAAGGGTGACCATGTACCACTTGGGGCTTACTGAAATCCTTACTTCTAAGCCTCCACACTTTGTCAGATGTTCATACCTGCTGGTTACAATGGAATCCATTTATCAACATCCCCTGGGAAATTGATGTCTCATAGGTTTCTCAATTCCAATAGTATGCTAGAGCTGAAGTCCAGTGGAGATGCTTTCAGGGTTTCCTTGTTAGAGCAGAAGTCATAAGATTTACTGTGTCTTCTTTTCTGAGAATTATTTTTCTGGCTAGTGCTCAGCAGAGGAGGAGTAAATCAAAAATTTCCTCGTTCCAAACAACCAGAGAATGAATTGATGCAGATGATAATTTTAATATTGCTAAAAATCCTAAATATCCAGGGTACCAACAAATCAAAAAAAAACCTTTTGCCACATTCTTTTGGCTAGATGGAAGATACTTATTACTGTGATGTTAGTTTAGGTCATTTTTTTTTTGCTTTTTGGAGAGGGAAAGGTAGGACAATTGGGGTTAAGTGACTTGCCCAAGGTCACACAGCTAGTTTTGTGTTAAGCGTCTGAAGTCAGATTTGAACTTAGGTCCCCCTGACTCCAGGCTGGTGCTCTATTCACTGCTCCACCTAGCCACCACCAGTTTAGGTAATTTTTCAAAAACAAATAATGAAGCCACCAACAACTAAGAAAGTATTAATGAAAATTGGTTATAAGAAATTTTATTTTGAGTGGATTTTTGGATAGGGATTAATTCCAGTGACAACATCCCTTAAGACATTCCTTGTCCACAAAAAAAGAAAAAAAACCTAGAAAGATGAAGTCTTGGTTCATCGGTGCTACAGAACATGGTTTCTTAAAAACCCTTCCTGTCTCCCATCCTTCACTGAGTATAGAATAGTTTATAACAGTAAATAAAACTTAGATTCCACATTTGGGAATAAAGCTTCAGAGACATATACCCAAAATAAAGGTAGCATGAAAACCAAAATATCCAAGACTATGTGAATCATCTCAAAAGATTAAAAAATTGATAAAGTTTTTTTACTAAAAATGTTCATACTTTTGTACTAAAAGCCCTATAAAATAAAGGTACAGAGGGACCATTTTAAATTTAGCATTTTGTTTTTCCTCAATTACATGTAAAAACAATTTTTAACATTCATTTTTAAATTTTGAGTTCCATTTGGAACTCCCTCCTTCAACCACATTGAGAAGGCAAACAATTTCATATAGGTTATACACGTGTAGTTATGCAAAACATATTTCCATATTAGTGATGTTGCAAGAGAAAGCATAGGCCCAAAACAAATCAATAAAAATAAAGTTTAAAAGTATGTTTTGATCTGTATTCAGACTTCAATAGTTCTTTTTCTGGAGATGGATAGCATTTTTCATCATAAGTCCTTCAGAGTTATCTTGGATCATTGTATTGCTAAGAATAGCTAAGCCATTCACAGTCTATCATTTTACAACATTGCTGTATTACTGTGTATGATGTTCACCTGGTTCTGCTCATTTCACTCAGCATCATTTCTGTGAGTCTTTCTAGGTTTTTCTGAGAGCATCCTGTTCATCCTTTCTATTAGCACAAGAGTATTCCACCACAATCATATACTATAATTTCAGTTCAGTCTCCTCCCAATTAATGGTATCTCTTCAATTCTGAATTCTTTGCCACCAGAAAAGAGCTGTTTTAAATATATTTGGACATATAGGTCCTTTTCCAGTTTTCTTTTTATCTCTTTTGGGATAGAGACTTAGTAGTGGTATTTCTGGGTAAAAGGTTATGCACAATTTTATAGCCTTTTGGACATTGTTCCAAATAGTTCTACATAATGGTTGAATCAGTTACAACTCCACTAGCAGTGCATTAGTGTCTCAATTTTCCCCAATCCCCTCCAACATTTGTCATTTTCCTTTTCTGTCCTACTAGCTAATCTAATAGATGTGAGGTAGTATCTCAGAATTGTTTCAATTTACATTTCACCAATCAATAGTAATTTAGAGCATTTTTTTCATATGACTATAGATAGCTTTGATTGCTTCATCTGAAAACTAACTGTTCATATCCTTTGACCATTTATCAACTGGGGAGTGGTTCTCATTTGGATAAATTATTTTCATATTTTATTATTTCTTACACTTAACAGTATTTTTTCACGTTACATGTAAAGACAGCTTTCAACATTCACTTTTATAAGATGTTTAATTCCAAATTTTCCTCCTTCCCTCCCTCCCTTCTCTCCTCCCCAAGACAGCAAGCAATTTAATATAGATTATACATGTACAGTTATATTAAACATATTGACACATTAACCATGTTGTACAATAAAAATCAGAACAAAGGGGGAAAACCATAAGGAAAAAAGTGAAAATAGTATACTTTGATCTGCATCCAGACTGCATAGTTCTTTCTCTGCATGTGGATAGCATTTTCCATCATGAGTCTTTTGGAATTGTCTTGGATCATTGTAGTGCTGAGAAGAGCTAAGTCTATAATAGTTGATCATTGTACAATATCACTGTTACTGTGTATAATGTTCTCCTGGTTTTGCTCACTTTACTCAGCATTGGCTCGTGTAAGTTTTTCTAGGTTTTTCTGAAATCCCCTTGCTCTTCATTTCTTATAGCACAATAGTATTCCATTTCATTCATATACCACAACCTGTTTACCCATTCCCCTTTCAATGGGCATCCCCTCTCAATTTCCAATTCTTTGCCACCATAAAAAGAGTTACAATATTTTTGTAGATGTGGGTCCTTTTCCCTTTTTATGATCTCTTTGGGATACAGACCTAATAGTGATATTGCTGGATCAAAGGGCATGCACAATTTTTATAGCCCTTCAGGTATAGTTCCAAATTGTTCTCCAGAATAGTCTGATCAGTTCAAATCTCCATCAACAATGCATTAGTATTCCAATTCTCCCACATTCCTTTCTACATTTGTCATTTTCCTTTACTGTTAATTATGAGGTAGTACCTCAGAATTGTTTTAATTTGCATTTCTCGGATCAATAGTAATTTAGAGCATTTTTTCATATGACTATAGATAGCTTTGGTTACTTCATCTGAAAACTAACTGCTCATATCCTTTGACCATTTATCAACTGGAGAATGACTCTCATTTCCATAAATTTACTGAGGTCTCTATACATTTGAGAAATGAGGAATTTATCAAAGAAACTTGCTTCAAAAATATAGTTATGATTGCTAACTGTATTTCTCTCCATCCTATTCTCCCCCCATTTATTATATTCCCTCTTTCCTTTTACCCCAGGCCTCCTCAAAAGTGTTTTGCTTCTGACTACCACTTTCCCCAATCTGCTTTCCCTTTTATCAACCCCACCTTCCCTTCTTTTATCACCTTTCCCTCCTGTTTTCCTGTAGGGTAAGATAGATTTCTATAACCACATGAAATATGTATGTTATTTCCTTGCTGAATCAAATCCAATGAAGTAAGGGTCAAGCATTCCCTGCCGTATTCCCATACACAGAATGAGCTCTTTCTTACTCCTTTTATGTAAGACAAATTACCCCCATTCTACCTCTCCCTTTCTCCCGTGCATTCCTCTTTCTTATCCCTTAATTTTATTTTTTTGGATAGCATCCCATCATATTCATTTCACACCTGTGTCCTATGTCAATATATACTCCTTCTTAGTGTCCTAATAATGAGAAAGTTCTTATGAGTTACAAATATCATCTTTCCATGTAGGAATATAAAGTTTAACCTTAAGCCCCTTATGATTTCCCTTTCCTATTTACCTTTTTATGTTTTTCTTCAATCTTGTATTTGAAAGTCACATTTTCTATTCAGCTCTGCTCTTTTCATCAGGAATACTTGAAAATCCTCTATTTCATTGAATATCCATTTTTCCCCTGAAGGAATTTATTCAGTTTTGCTGGGTAGATGATTCTTGTTTATAATCTTAGTTCCTTTTCTCTCTGGAATATCACATTCCAAGCCTTCTGCTCCATTAATATAGATAGTTATTTAGAGCATTTTTTTTCATATGACTATAGATAACTTTGATCTCTTTTTCTGAAAACTGTTTATTCATATCTCTTGACCACTTATCAACTGGGGAATGACCTTAGGAGATGCATTTTTAACCAACAAGAGATAGAAGAATTACAAAAGACAAAAAAGAATTTTATTTGAAGCTGAAAAGTTTTTTTAATAGACAACACTAATATACATCTAGGATAAGAAGGAAAGTGGTTGAATGGGAATGAAAAATTTGTTTTAAATTTTTCTGATAATGGTTTTGTATCCAAGATATATAAACAACTAATAAACACATAGCTCACGGCCATTCCCTAATAGATAAATGGTCAGAGGACATTAACAAACAGTCCTATAAAAAAAGAACTGCAAAAGATTCATACACATGAAAAAATGCTCTTTATCATTAGTAATAAGAAAAATGAAAATCAAAACAACATTGAGGTTTCAGCTCACTTCCTGAAAATTTGCAAAAATGATTTTAAAATATCAACAATCAAGATTGCAGGGGTTGTGGAAATATAAACAATAACATGTTGGTGGAGCTGTGAAATGGTACAACAATTTTGGAAAATTATTTGGAGTCATGTAAATAAAATGAATAAACTGTCTATACTATTTGAACCAGATACTCCATTATTGGGTTAAACACCCCAAGAAAGCCAACAATAAGAAAAAAGTTTCTATACATACCAAAATATTTATAGCAACACTTTTTATGATAACTAAAAATTAGAAACAAAGTAGATGTTCATCATTTGGGGAATACCTAAACAAATTGTGGCATACAAATGTCATGTACTATACCATTACAGTGCTGTCAGAAATGTTGCATGATGAATAACAGAAATACATCAAAAAAAAAATCTATATGGACTGATGAAAGCAAAGTAAGCAGAGAAATAAAACAAAATACATAATAACTTCAGCAATATAAGTGGATAGAATGACACAACAAAAAAATCAAAAGTAAATGTAACAAAATTATAAAGATCAAACAGGACTGGCATGGAGAGATATGAGAAGATACCCCCCAATCTACCCCTTTGCAGAAGTAGGAGATACATAGGTGGTACACATTGTCCATGTTTTTTTGGACTTTTTAAATTTGTCAATCAGTTGTGCTAACTTTTTTTCATCAACAAAAAAATGATTTTATTCATATGGTATGACTCTCTGGGAGATCATGGGATGCTATGGTGATATAAGAAATAGAAAATATCAATTAAAATTTATTTTAAAAAAACAAAAAAGGGGGGGGCGACTAGGTGGCGCAGAGAGTAGAGCTTCGGCCCTGGAGTCAGAAGGACCTGAGTTCGGATCCGGCCTCAGACACTTAACACACACAAACAAAAACCTAGCCGTGTGACCTTGGGCAAGTTACTTAAGCCCAATTGCCCTCCAAAAAAGCAAAATAATAATAATAATAATAATAAAGATAGAACATCAACTTACACTGTAGCATAGCAGAAAGAGCATTGGACTATAATGCAGAGACTTCAGTTCTAACCTTGTCTCTACTCCTACATATATCTGAATTTCCTGAATAAGTCATCTGTGAACCAGTTTACTGATCTGTAAAATGAGAGGACTGGACTAGATAATCTCTAGATAAATTCCATTCTTCAGTTTTAATTCACTCTAATGTATAAACTGATAAGATCAGTTCCTGAATACAGTTTTTGATTGGAGATTGTGGGGAAAGAAGCAGTGAGCCCTTGAAAAGTGGGTTAAGGGGTTTTCTACAGAGACTGTAAGGAATTAAGGATGGGAGCCTGAGGACTCAAGCTTTTTCAGAGTATGAAGCATATTACATTATTTTATCGTAGCAATCAAAGAAAGAACTTCTAAACGTCTATTTTCTAATGTTTATCAATGTCCCTGGTCAAAAATATATAGTAAACACAGTCTACATGGAGAAGATTATACCAGAATGTAAAGATAAACCAGGTCATAAGCAATGACTTCGATGATATTTTTTTAATCTGTGGGAAATGTAATCATAATGTGCTTTGCATCTTCCACAGCACCATATACTTATAATGTGTTGAATGATTGATTAGAGGAATCTTCCATTGAAGGAGACAGTACAGCCCTTCATAAAAAATTCTATAAACCTAATTGACTAGGAAATCAACAAATGCATAAATCCAAAACCACCAGACTAATCTTCTTCAAGCATTCTGATTGCCCCTCCCTTGCTTAAAAACATTCCATGACTACCTCATGACAACGCCTACGGAATAATGTCTAAGCTATTTAGCCTGGCATTCAAGGTATCCCTGACATAATTTGGCACCACTTTACAAATTTTAAAGGTGATATGGGTGGAAAGAGGATTACTATGGTATCAGGAGAGACTTGGGTTCAGATCCTGTCTCTGAAATTTACTTGTGTAAGACTGGGCATGTAAGTCACTGAACCTCAGCATTCTTCTTTGCAAAATGAGTTCTAGTATTTCACAGGGTTGTTGCAAGACTCAAAAGGGATGTCAGTAATTATACCATGACTACTTTCTGATTAATAAATATTTGATGAAATGAAATTGCTAAAAACAATAAAATATGTAGAAAAATAAAAATAATGTTATGATAAATGAGAGAGAGAGAGAGAGAGAGAGAGAGAGAGAGAGAGAGAGAGAGAGAGAGTAATGTAGTGGATAGAGAGCTAGCACCAAAGTCAGAAAGACTTGAGTTCAAGTTTTACTTCTAACATATATTGACTGTGTGACAAAGTCAAGTAACTTACCTTCTCTGCTCAGTGACCCCAGACACCTAACCTCTGAGACTTTTAGTTGCTGAGATGCTGCTGATCTGAATTGGCAGGAATAATTACTCACCAGGAGCTCCTTACATGTATGAAATACAAGTCTGACTTAAAAAGAAAAAGAAATGTCTATTCTCTCCTCCAAAGATCATGTATTACCATGAAAAGAATTTATAGTCAGAGGTTCCAGATTAAAATCTCAGCTCTGCTTCAGGCTTTTGTCATCTTGGTCAATGAAGGAAGGAAGAAAAGAAATAAGCATTTATTAAATGCATGACATAGTGCCTGGCACATAGTTGGCACTATAAAACGTTAGCTTTTATTATAATTATTATCCCATTTTATCCTCACAACAATCTTGAGAAGTAGGGGTTTTTATCCCCATTGTACAGTTGAGGAAACTGAGGCAGTGATTAAATGACTTGCCCATGGTCACATAGCCAGTAAGCATCTTTTTCCCACTACTCCTGAGTCACCTGCCCAGGGAAAAACCAGCCCTTCCCAGCTTTCTTCACTACAACCTAATGAGATAGGTAGTGTAATTATTATTGTTATTTTACAGATGAGGAAACGGGGGCTTAGTGAGCCAACTTGTCCTAAGGTGATAAAGTATTGGAGCCAAAATAAAAACATAGGCTTCTTGCCCCCAAGTCCAGTTAATTTGGTTATGTCATATTGTCTCAATAATTTCATAGATGACCTTAATATTTAGATTCAGGACATGAAGTTCTATGAAGTGTTTGTTGAACAAAACACTTCACTGAATTAAATAATTTGTGATACTGTATGTGAGATATTTTGGAGAGAGGAGAAAGCAGGAGATAAGAATGATGGCAAAGAGCCTATTTGAGTATTTCAAACATGTAGGTGTCTAACGCTCAGACTGGATAAAAGTAAGAAAAAGACACTGAGAAGTTAAACAAAACTTAAAAACTATATAAAGAGATAACAAATAAGGGTTGGGGTAAGCATGAAGTGAAGAGAGCCATTATGAATAGTTTTACCTTAAAATAGATTAAACTAATATAAGTGAAGAGGAGTGGGTAGGTGGCACAGTGAATAGAGCACTGGCCCTGGAGTCAGGAGGACCCAAGCTAAAATCCAACCTCAGATACTTGACACACTTACTAGCAGTGTGACTTTGGGCAAGTCACTTAACCCCAATTTCCTTGCCCTCCCCCTTCCAAAAAAATTACATAAAATAACTGAAGAGATATAGTACTATGTTTACAGAGGAATAGGTAGGGAAATCCTAATTTGGAAATTTTATGTATACATATTTTTGTATATACACACATACATACATACATATGTGTGTAGTATGTATATATGATAAATGGAGGAAAATGGAAACCTAACTCTCATAACTTCAAATGTGAATGAATGTATTTTTAAAATCCAATAAAATAAAAAGTGAAAGATAGAATAAGAAAATAAAACTCCACAATCTGATTCAAACCACATTTTAAAAATCAAAACATATAAAGAATAAAAATCAGTACCTTTAAAAAATTTTACTCTGTCATAGATGAATCCCAAAAAAGCATGAATTGCATGCTTTTAATACAAAAAAACTAAACATTCAAGGGGAAAAGGTGGGGGGAGGGGAATTGGGGGAGAGAATAAACAAGGAAATTCATTAGACTAAAGGGAACCATAGGTGACAAAACCAGCATCAATGTTCAATGCCTTACCATTTAAATTCATAAAAGAAAAATTGAATGAACATGGACACTGACAACATAGTAGTGGCTAGAGATTTCATTGTCCCTCTATTAGTTTTGGATAAGTCAAATAAAAAGGTAAACTAGAGGGGGCAGAATCAAGATGGTGGAGTAGAAACAGCATTTCTGAGCAGCTCTGGCTCCCACCACTTCCAAATTTATGTAAAAGGGGACTCTGAACAAACTCTGGAGGCACAGAACCCACAAAATGACACAGAGAAGCTAACCTCCCACTGAAGACAGCCTGGCAGCCCAATGGGGAGCAGCCAGCACAGTGCTCTGGGACCCAAGCCCAGGCACGCATGCGTTGCAGGTTTTAGCCCCAGGGCAGCCTGACCAGCAGCCAGCTGGAGGGACTCCAGAACACCAGCAGCTCTGGCGTTTCCAGAATTATCAACACATAGTTGTCTAGAACAATGTGAGAGGTCGGTGCCCTATGGACTTTGAGACTCATTAGTGGGGAGAGCATGTTGGCCTCTTTCCCTGGGGGCAAGAAGCCACTGATTAGCCGAGGAGCAGCCCACCATGTTGCAGCTTCAGCTCCTGGCCTATGGATTGTAGGGGTATTAGGTGATCAGCTTGGAAGGGGGTGGGTATTCACTCTTGCTTTAACCTTCTTGGATCTGGATTGAGGTCTGGGGTGGAGGTCTTGGGGTGTGTGACCAGCTTGCCAGAGCGTGGAGAGTCTTCAGAGAGGGCACCCAACTAATACCTCCAGCAGCTGAAAAAACCCCAACATTTGGGACAGAAGATCCCCTGGCTGGTGGCAAAGTCCTACTGTGGCAACAAGCCCAAAAGTCAAGTAATTGAGTGGCAACATGCCTAGGAAAAGGAAACAAAATAAACATAAAAATGCAACATTCGACTCCTATTTTGGGGGCAAAGAGGATCAAAACATGGAACAGGAGGAGGACTGGGAGGTCAGCATGCCTGCACAAAAAGCCCCAAATGAAAATACAAGCGCGTTGCAGGCCATAGAGAAGCAGATAAGGGAAGTGGAGGAAAAATTGGGAAGAGAAATTAGAAAGATGCACGAAAAGTATGAAATGAGAGTCAACATCCTGACTGAGGAAAATAACACAATAAAAAAATAGACTAACTCAAATGGCAAAAGAGGCTCAAAAGGCAATGAGAAGAATGCCTTAAAAAGCTGACTTTGCAAGATGGAAAAAGAATCTCAAAAGCTCACTGAGGAGAATCATTCCTTCAGAATTAGATTGGAGCAAATGGAAGCTAGTGACTTTATGAGAAATCAAGTTGCTGCTAAGCAGATACAAACAAATGAAAGAATAGAAGGCAATGTGAAATATCTCATGGGAAAAACCACTGACCTGGAAAATAGATCCAAGAGAGATAATTTTAAAATTATTGGACTATCTGAAAATGATGATCAAAGAAAGAATCTAGAAACCATCCTTCAAGAAATTCTCAAGGAAAATTGCCCTGATGTTTTAGAACCAGAGGGCAAAATAGAGGTCGAAAGAATCCACAGATCACCTCCCGAAAAAGATGCCCCCCCCCCCCCGCAAAAAAAAACCTCCTAGGAATATTATAGCCAGGTTCCAGAGTTCACAGATCAAGGAGAAAATATTACAAGCAGCCAGGAAGAAACAATTCCAATACTGTGGAAACACAATCAGGATAACTCAGGACCTGGCAGCTTCTACATTGAGGGATCAAAGGGCTTGGAATATGATTTTCCAGAGGTCAAACGAGCTGGGATTAAAACCAAGAATCACCTACCCAGCAAAACTGAGTATCATGTTCCAGGGGAAAATATGGTCATTCAGTGGAATAAAGGACTTTCTAGCATTCTTGATGAAAAAACCAGAGTTGAATAGAAAATTTGACATTCAGATATAAGAAGCAAGGGATGCTTGAGAAGGTAAACATGGAAAAGAAATCATTATGAACTTATCAAAGTTGAAATATTTGCATTCCTACATGGAAAAACAATAACTGGAACTGATGAAACTTTTCTCACTATGAAAATAGTTGAAGAAGGGTATATGGGCATATGAATACCTATGTGGATGTGTGTGTGTGTGTGTGTGTGTGTATTTACAGGTATACATAGATAGAGGGCACAGTTCAAATTTAATAGGAAGGGATGATACTTAAAGGTGAAATTAAGAGGTGAGAGAGGAATATAATGAGAGGAGATGGGGAGAGACAGAATGGGGTAAACTATTTCATATGGAAGAGGCAAGGGAAAATGGTTACAAGGGAGGGGAAGAACAGGAAGGTAAAAAGGCAAAACCTTATTCTCGTTGAATTTGGATCAGGGAGAGAATGACATACATACTGAATAGGATATCTCACGCTACAGGAGAGTAGGGGGGAAAAGGATGACAGGAGAGATGATGGAAGGGAGGGCAAAAGGAAAGGGGGGAGGGAAATTGGAAGCACCCACTTATGAAAAGAGGCAGGATCAAAGTAGGGAATAGACCAAGTGGGAGGTGGGATAGGAGGAAGGGAAATATAGTCAGTCTTTTACAATATATCTACTATGCTAAGGTTTGCATAGCTACACAGGCACAAAATATACTGAACTGCTTATCTTCCCAGTAAGGGTGGGTGACAAGAGAAAAAGGGAATGAATCTAGAATTCAAAGTTTTAAAATAAAATGTGTAAAAATGTATAAATACTATTATTAATACTATTTTGCATATAATTGGGAAATAAGTTGTATAGGCAGTGGGGCACGGAGATTTACCTTGCCCTACTGAGAGAGTCGAGGGGGGTATGGGAGAAGATATGGGAGAGAGCCGATTCGATGAGGGGATATCCTGTGGGACTGCTATTCTGGGGTGGGGTAGGGAAAAATGGAGGGGAAAGGTTGTAACTCGATATCTGGCAGAAATGAATGATGTAAACCACAATTTAATAAAGCATTTGGGAATAAAAAAAAAGAAATCTAGACTTACATCTCTCTTTACCTTCACTTCCATATCATAAACTATGCAAATATACTATTTCAATATGATGCCCACTAAACATCTCAAAGCCCCCTACTATAATATAAAGATCCTCACCTTGGCCTCTCCAAAAGGACCCTACCTACCACTTTTCCTTACTACTTTGAAGAAACCTACCATTCTGCCAGAAACTAAGGTTCACAGCCTCAGAATACTGAAGAAAATAATTCCTTAAAAAACAGAATTTGTCTACTGTTAAAAGAGGCAAAAAAAAAATCACATTAGAAAGAACTCGTTAAAAAGCAGAATCGGTCGGATGGGGAAACAGGTACATAAACTTACTGATACAAAACATTCCTTAAAAATGTGATTTGGGCAACTGAAAATTGATGACTCCAGGAGACATTAAGAAACAAGAAAACAAAGTCAAAAGAATGCAAAATAGAAAAAAATGTGAAATTTCTCACAGGATAAAATACTGACCTGGATAATACATGGAGGAGATATAATTTTCAAATTACTGGACAACCTGAAAGACATGATAAAAAAAACATCCTAGACATCCTAACTACAGAAATTTTACTGGAAATATGCCTTGATATCTTCTGTCTAGAGGGTAAAGTAGATATTGATAGAATCTACCAGCCATCTCCAGAAAGAGAGGTCAAAACGAAATTTCCCAAAGAGGCTATAGAGAAATTCCAAAGCTTCCAGAACAAAGAAAACTATTGCATTAGTCAGAAATAAAATTCAACTATCAAGGAGCCACAGTTGGGATAAAACAAGATGAATCAGCTTCCACCTTAAAGGAGAAGTTACATTCCAATACATTCCAGAAAACAAAGGAGCTCAGATTACAGCCAAGAATATACTCTCTAGCAAAAATTAGTATTATCCTTGGCAGTGGAAGTTGAACATTTAATGAAAGAGAAAAATTTCAAGCATTCTGGATGAAAAAAAACAAATTTGAATAGAATATTTATTATTCAAACACAGGACTCAAGAGAAGCATTAAAAGAGAAACATGAAAAAGAAATCAGAAGGGGCTCAATAAGTTTAAACTGCTTCCATTCCTACAGAAGAAGATGCCACATGTAACTCCTCATATCTGTGTCATTACTAGGGCACATAGAAGGAGTTTACACAGAGAAATGGCATGGGTGTGAGTTGATGATGTTTGGATGATCCAAAAAGTAGAAGGGTGAGAAAGAAGAATACATTGGGATAAGGGTGAAGGAAAAAGAAGAAGGGTAAAGATTTTCTAACTAATGAGTCATGAAAGGAAGAGTTTTTATAGAATAATGGAAAATATAACGCTTTTTTTTAATTTTTTAATCCTTTGTTTCTACCACTTTGTATTTTAATGAATGGAGCTCAGCAAATTAATATTTAGAAGGTTTTACAAGTCAACAATGGTGGAAGGAGATTATTTTTTTTTGCTTTTTTTTTTTTGGAGGGCAATTGGGGTTAAGTAACTTGCCCAAGGCCACACGGCTAGGTTTTTATTTGTGTGTGCGTTGTGTCTGAGGCCAGATCCAAACTCAGGTCCTTCTGACTCCAGGGCGATGCTCTACTCACTGCGCCACCTAGCCGCCCCAATATAACAATTTTTACACTCTTGGATGGTGGCCACTATTTAAACCTCACTTTCCTGGGGATTTTTTCAAAGAGGGAAAAATACACACACACACACACACACACACACACACACACACACACACACACACACACGGGCGCACGCTCAATAAAGATGAATAAATCTATGTAACTGAACAGGGGAGCAGGAATAGAAAGGGATAAGAGAAAAGGTCCTGGGAGAGGGGAGGAGGGATAGGGGGAGAGTGTGGGAAGAATAAAATGAATGGAATATTAAGGCAGCCTTTGGTGGAAAGTAAGACAGACTTTTGAGAATGGAGCAGAGAAAGAAAGAGAGGAGGAGGAGGAGGAGGAGGAGGAGGAGGAGGAGGAGGAGGAGAAGAAGAAGAAGAAGAAGAAGAAGAAGAAGAAGAAGAAGAAGAAGAAGAAGAAGAAGAAGAAGAAGAAGAAGAAGAAGAAGAAGAAGAAGAAGAAGAGGAGGAGGAGGAGGAAGAAGAATTAAAAGAAAAATAAGAAGATGATGATGATGAATCTAAAATGGAGAAAAATACACAGTAATCAGAACTCTGAATGTGAATAGGATGAACTAAATCATAAAGTGGAAGCAAATAGAACAATGGTTTAGATTTATTACCAGTATTTAACAATATGGTGAAATTATGAGGAACAGACTTGCAATAGAAAAAGAAAGCGAAGGTTTAAAGTGAGGGGCTGGAGCAGAATCTGTTATGCACTCAAGGAAGAAAAAACAAGCAGGGGTAGAAATCATGGCATTAAACAAATCAAAACCAAAAGCAGGCCTAGTAAAAAGACATGGTCTTGTAAATTACATTTTGTAAAAAGTACCATGGTCAGTGAAGTGAAATCAGAATTTTGAAATCAAGATTTTCAAATAAAGGTCTTCTTTCTCAAATATCTAGGGAACTGAAACAAGTTTTTAAAATTAGAGCCCTTACCAGGTCACAAATGATCAGAGGATGTCAACAGGCAGTTTCACAAAAAGAAGTCAAAGTTGTCTATATACATAAGAAAAAATATTCTAAGTCAATATCGGTAGGATAATCAAAATTACTCAGAAGAACGGACTCATACTTATAAGAGGTAAAAAAAAATGCTCGAGGAGAAAGGAAGGGAAAGGGAAGAGTAATGAGCTGTTGATGGAGTTGTAAACTTGATTAAACATTTTGGAGAAAATTTGAAACTATACAACAAATATATAAAACTCTGAACCTTTGCTCAGGAATATTATGATTATCTTGTCTGTATCATAGAGAGATCTTAGGAAAAGGAAAAGAACCAGGATGTACAAAAGTTTATATAGATGCTCTTTGTGCAATTGCAAAGTATTGGATATTGATGGGATGCCCAAAAATTATGGAATTGCTTAATAAAGTGAGGTATATACTATGACAGAACACTATTGAGCTATTATAAAATGAGGGCAATTGTTTCAGAAAAACCTGGTAAGGCTGATTTTTAAAAATGAGGCAAACTGAGGTGATCCAAACTAGGAGTTCACTGAACACAGTAAAATCAATATGCTAATGATGATGGACTATGAAAGACTTAGCTCCTCTGATCAAAAAAATCATCCAAGACAACTGCAATGGACTCATGAGGAAAATTTGTCTAAACCTCAAGAGAATGAATTGATGAACTCCAAATACAAATTAAAGAATAATTTCCTCATTTCTTTATCTTTCTTGGTTCATTAAAAAGTATCACTAATATGAAAATTTGTTTTGTAAGATTTTAGAGGTATGATGGCTATCATATTGCTTGCCTTGTCAGGGTTGGGATGGAGGAATTATGGGAGCAAGAGAATTTGGAACTGAATTTGTATTAAATTATAAAAATTATTTTTTAAAGAGAAAGAGGATTCAACAGCCTGCCTAAGACTATAGTGTTATCCAAGAGATTACTGCCATAAAGATTGCATAAGGCAGCAGCCATAGCAACACTGTAATCTTTTCTCATTACATGAACAAGATCATGGCAGAGCTATCTCAAACAGCCAATGGAGAAATATAAAAAACACCCTTAATAACCTGTAGGAATTTTGCTCAGGGAACAAAAATTGAAAAGAATGTGTTTTGCCTTGTAAAATTCATTAATAAAATTATGCAATTCTGGCTTGGATCTGCCCTTCCACCTGCTAGAAGGGTATAAAAGTCCCTCTGCAGATGGGATTGTACACACTCATACAACCTACCTTCAACATCCATCCAACTAAGTGAATCCTGACACAATGAGCTACTATGGCAACTACTATGGAGGCCTGGGCTATGGCTATGGCTCTGGTTATGGCTGTGGATATGGCACCTTCCGTGGACTAGGCTATGGCTTTGGAGGCTATGGCTTTGGCTGCTACCGCCCATCTTGCTATGGAAGGTATTATTCCTATGGCTTCTACTAAAAAGAAAACACTTGCTCCCAGGCTGCCATAAAATCCTTGCCCCCACCTTGCTTCGGGCTGATTCCATGGCCTTATAAGAACATCTAATTCTATCAGCCTGTATAGTTTGGTAGCAGAGGAGAGATACTACAAGAAGACCTTGGAATTAATATATACCACTCATGGATGTGAAGTGGCAGGAACCTAGAAGCAGTAGAATTCATCCATCTGGGAAAAGATAGAGAACTGCATATTTCATGACAGAAATGTCTCAGCAACAGCTCGTTTCCAGCCAGTTTGCTCAATTCTTATACACCATGGTTGATGTGTCTAATAAGATATTCTAATAAATTTGTTTCATTGGCTTAACAAAACAGTTTCCATATCTCCTTCTTGACCTCACTGTACTTCTTCAGTATTCACTTAACTGAAGGGCAAGGTATTTTCTCCCATAAGCTGTGGGACCTTTCCCAAATTCTGTGCCCATGAGGGCAGGGTTTTATTCTAAAGGATTCTCCAAAGATTCACATGTTCAGCACCTCAGGCTCATAGTTCATCACTTCCACATCCCAAGTGTCCCTGATGAATGGCAGAACGAGGGTTACCCATTCCTTGTTTCGCTGAAGTCCACAGCTTTGGTACCAAAATTGAAGTCTTGGTGCAGAGCACCTTAATGGCACAACAAAAGATTACAGAGTGGAGTCATAGACCATGGCTGAATGTTGTCAAGGAGCCTTGCCCTTTGGGTGGATCCCAGCTCCTTCAGCCTCTTGCACAGCTACCACTACTTGCAGCACTGCTCTGTAGTTTAGGCCCATCTATCACTGGGGAAGTGGAGTTATTATTGCTATGTCCAAATCTGCTCTACAGTCTGCTCTGTCCAAAGTATCCAGTGATGGCCTCATGGACAAAACTCATCATTTCTTCTGAATCTTCTTTCTTCTTGATCAACCTTCAGCTTTTGGCACCACTGGCTAAGTAGTGCTCCTTTCTATGCTTGACACTGTTCTACCAGCCTGACTGTTCCTTACCGATTGCTTTACCTAGACCAAAATCCAAGCTGCGTTGCTTAATTATGCCAGCCTCCCTGTTTATGAGCTCTACTCTTTTCCTTCCTTTTGAATAGATAGGTTGCTTTTGAAGAGGCAGGATGAAGAGATCTGTTGTAGAGTTGGGGGTTTTGAGATGTGTACGGAGCACGAAGTTAAAATTGCTCAATCAGACAGGTCTTGATGTGGGACTGGAGCTCAGGAGGGATTTTTGCTTGTATCTAGAGATGAAAGAGAGAGAGAGAGAGAGAGAGAGAGAGAGAGAGAGAGAGAGAGAGAGAGAGAGAGAGAGAAAGAGAGAGAGAGAGAGAGAGAGAGAGAGAGTGACACAGACACAGACACAGATACAGAGGTACCCTGAAGCTCTTCAAATTTATGAAGGTTTTCTCTCTCACCACAGGACAATTGGAAGAAAGGAGAGAGAATCTTAGCATTTACTATACAATAATCAGATGACAAGCCAGCTTACATCACTCTGAATGAGTAATCAGGCTAGAAGAGCAGTGTCAAATATGCAGTAGTGCCAATTCCCCAGTCTTTTCTGGAGCCAAAGAGAGATCAAGAAGACAGAAGATGGAGAATAGGCCACTAGTTTTGGCCATGAGGACATCACTGGGCACTTTGGAGAGAGCACTTTCTCTTGAATGGTAGTTTCAGGAACCAAATACCTAGGACTTTCAAAGTCAGTGAGAGGAGAGTTGGCAGGGTCCCTGAGATGACTCTATTGATTGCAGTGCAGCATTGGACTTTTTATTTTTTTTTTTCAGTTCTGAGGAAATTTTTATTCTAAGTTGAAAAATAAAATAGGAATCATAGAAGAAATGAAAGTTGGGTCTCACAGTTAGTATCTGAAGTGTATCCTGATTGCACATCTTATTGATTTTAATCAAAGAATTTTTCTTTAATCAAAGAACTCCTTTTTTTAATATTACACGTTCATATTTTTTTTGCCTATTTGGAGGGCAATTGGGGTCAAGTAACTTGCCCAAGGTCACACGGCTAGGTTTTTGTTTGTGTGTGTGTTAAGTGTCTGAGGCCGGATCCGAACTCAGGTCTTCTGACTCCAGGGCCAACGCTCTACTCACTGCGCCACCTAGCCACCCCAGCATTGGACTTTTTAAAGGTACTAGTAGTAGGAAGTGTTGCTAATATGATTTTGGGTAGGGTCATACATTTCAGGCATAGGTAAACAGCCAACTGGAGCAATAAGTTCAGGTGAAATGCTGGTCTAAAACCTGAGATGGGGTAATGAGGGTCAGAGAGAAAGAAACTGAGCCCATGGCAGATTCTACCAACTAATTGAGTGTAGTGGAGAGAAGAGAAGGCAGACAGTAGTTCTCTGGTTGTGGAATGCCTCAGAAAGACTAACTTAGAAGAAAAATGAGGTCAAAATGGTAGGGACACCAATAGACTTTACATTTCTCCTTCCAGATTCTAAATGTCCCACAACTGCTCTCTTAAGGATAAAGAAATCTAATAAGATATCATATGGCAACCTGGCATCCCACTGTGACCTTGAAACTTCATGAAGAGGAGAATAAGGAAGTAGAATTCAGGAAAAATGGAGGTGATCTGTAACTTGTACTGCTCTGCGCATGGATTATCTTTGGCTGATCTGTAGAGCATCTAGAGGGAGACCAGACCAGTTGAAGGAAGGCCCTCCAGTTTGGGGCCTACTAGACTCACTTGAAGAGCTGGTACTCTTGGATTTAGAGGACATACAAATTGCTGTGCCAAATCTCATATAAATATATATATATTTAATGGCCACCATGCAGTACATGGACTACATATATTTACTTTGTTCTCAGGTGGGAGAACTTGAATCCACACCTAATTTTTCCCTCCCTTAAAGTTATTTTTATCTTTAATACAGAAAATGAAATGCTCTATTCCCCCTGAACCGTCAAAGAGAACAAAAGGATTAGTTCCCATTCAAGTGGCCTTCACAGGATGTCTCTAGGCAAAGAATTAAAGGATCGTTTGGATATATATTTTGGGAGAAATTTAATGGAGTCTCCTGAGGGCATTTCTGTCAAAAAGCCAGTGGATTCTTAGAAATATACAAGCTTTTTGCATGAAAAAAGAAGTGCTAGGAGAGAAATATACAGTAATAGACATTCATTTTAAGATAAAATAGGAGATATAAGGTCCATTGGTAATAGCACTTGTTATGTTTCCTCCACTACCTGAAACACAAAAGTCAATCAATAAACATTTCAATCAATAAAAATTGACAAAGATCCTATTTTGTTCTAGGCAGAGTACTAAGCTCTTGCTTTCTTCCCAAAGACCCATATGAGAGACATAATTTTGGTGCCAAAGGTCCAAAGTCAGACTATGGAACACTAAAGCAGACACTCTCTTTCCCTGGGAGTTTGGGTTTAGTGTTTGAGGGACTTGAAAGGCATTCTTTAACAATCAGTTGATTTTATCCATGGATGGAAGGGCTTCAATTTGAGGACAATGTTGTAAATTTGACTGGCTGTACAGTTTGCTAGAGGTGAAGGGTTCCATGACAACCTTCAGGCTTGGTATTTTGCTCTCTTCTATACTTTTTGTGCTCCATAACTTCAAATTGATGAGTAATAAAAAAAAGTGGCGGAAGACAGCTAGAAATTAAGGGGTCAATCCATATCCTGAGAGTCATCGGGGACCCCATGGATATGGAAGTGATGAACTATGAGCAGGAGACAATGAAGATGTGAATCTTTGAGCAATCTTGAACATAAAATCTCTATCAAAATGTACACAGAATGTGGGAGAAGTGCCTTGGCTTACATCAGTACAATAAAAGCCTAGATACTAGGAAGCACTAAAATTCAAATATGGCAGAGATAAAATTTTAGAAAGGCACTGCACAAAGATATAATTTTTCCTTAAAAGCTTTTAAAATACATTTTATTTTTTCCCCACACTTGTTAAGACAATTTTAAAAATGTTTTTTCTTTTTAAAGTTTTGATTTCCAAATTCTATCCCTCCCTCCTTTACTCCTCTCCCTTCCCTCCCCCTTCCTTGAGATGGTAAGCAATCAGATAGAGGTTATACATATGCAGTAATATAAAACATTTCCATAGTAGTCTTTTGTATAAGAAGACTAGATTAAAAGAAAAGGAAAGGAGAAAGAAAGTGAAAAATAGCATGGTTCAGTCTATATTCAAACAATGTTAATTCTTTCTCTGCAGGTAGATAGCATTTTTCATCATTAGTCCTTTGGGACTGTCTTGGACCATTCTATTATTGAGAATAGCTAACTCATTCACATTACTGCATTGAACAATATTGCTGTTACTGTGTACAACATTCTCCTGCTTTGGTTCACTTCACTTTGCATTAGTTCACGTAAGTCTTTCCAGGTTTTTCTGAAACCATTGTCCTTGTCATTTCTTATAGCACAATAATATTTCATCATTATCATATACCATGGCTTCCCTAGCCATTCCACAATTAATGGCATCACTCACCACTTCAATTTCCAATTATTTAGCCACCACAAAAAAAAGAATTGCTGTTGATATTTTTATACAGATAGGTCCTTTCCACCTTTTAAAGTATCTTTGGGATAAAGACCTAATAGCAGTATTCATAGATCAAAGGGAACACACAATGTTAGAGCCCTTTGGACATACATCCAAATTGCTCTCTGGAATGATTTCATTCTGTTCACAGTTCCATCAACAGTGCATTGGTGTCCCAGTTTTCCTACATCCCCTCCAACATCTATCATTTCCCCTTTTTTGTAGTTGTTATATTAGCCAATCTGACAGGTGTCAAGTGGTACCTCAGAGTTATTTTAATTTGCATTTCTCTAATCAGTAGTGATTTAGAACATTATGTCATATGACTAGAGATAACTTTGATTTCTTTGTCTGAAAACTGCCTGTTCATATCCTTTGACAATTTATGAAATCAGGAATGACATATATTTTAAAATATATTTGAGCTCCACAAACTATGTAAAAAAGGACTCTGAAAAACTTCTGGAGCCCCAGCACCCACAGAACGACACAGAGAAGCTAACCTCCCGCTGAGGACAGCCCAGCACCCTGCAGGAAGGACCAGCGCAGTGGTCTGGGAGCCGGCAGCTCGCAGAGCGCAGGAGCCGAGCCGAGCCCAGGTCCATGTGAGCCGAGGTTTTAGCCCCAGGGCGGCAGGGCCAGCAGCCGGCTGGAGGAACCCCAGAACACCAGGAACTGTGGCGACCCCAGAATTATCAACATAGACTTGCCTAGGACAAAGTAAGAGGTTGGTGTCCTATGGACTTTGGGACCTGTATTTGGGGAATGCGTCAGCTCCCTCCCCTGGGGGCTAGAAGCTGCTGAGGAGACACGCCACTGTGTAGTTTTCAGAGGCATTTCCGGCTCCCAGCCTACAAATCGTGGGGAGATCAGCGATCAGTCTTGGGGGGTAATCGCTCTTGCTTTAACCTCCCTGGATCTGGATTGTGATCTAGGGTGGAAGTTGTGGGTGGGTTTATAGCTTGCCAGAAACGGAAGTTGCCCCCCACACGTTCGGGACGAAAATTCCTCTATCTGGCCTTAAAGCCATAGTGTGGCAACAAGCCCAAAAAGTCAAGCAATTAAGTGGCAACATGCCAAGGCAAAGGAAACAGAAAAATGCAACCCTAGACTCCTATTTTGGGGGCCTAGAGCGGGAAAAGGACTGTGAGGTCAGAAGTCCTGCTCCAAAAGCCCCAGGGGAAAACATAAGTGGGTTGCAGGCCATAGAGGACCTCAAGAAGGACTTTAAAAATCAAATAAGAGAAGTGGAGGAAAAATTAGAAAGAGAAATGAGAAGGATGCAGGAAAAGTATGAAATGAGGGTCAACAGCCTGACTGAGGAAAACAACACCTTAAAAAATAGACTAACTCAAATGGCAAAGGAGACCCAAAAGGGCAATGAGGAGAAGAATGCCTTAAAAAGTTGAATTTGCCAGATGGAAAAGAATCTCAAAAGTTCACTGAGGAGATTCATTCCTTCAGAGTTAGACTGGAGCAAATGGAAGCTAATGACTTTATGAGAAATCAAGATGCTGTTAAGCAGATCCAAACAAATGAAAGATTAGAAGCCAATGTAAAATATCTCATGGGAAAAACCACTGACCTGGAAAATAGATCCAGGAGAGACAATTTAAAAATTATTGGACTACCTGAAAGCCATGATCAAAGAAAGAACCTAGAAATCATCCTTCAAGAAATTCTCAAGGAAAATTGCCCTGATGTTTTAGACCCAGAGGGCAAAATAGAGGTTGAAAGAATCCACAGATCACCTCCTGAAAAAAGATCCCAAAAATAAAACTGCCAGGAATATGATAGCCAGGTTCCAGAATCCCCAGATCAAGGAGAAAATACTACAAGCAGCCAGGAAGAAACAATTTCAATATTGTGGAAACACAATCAGAATAGCCCAGGACCTGGCGGCTTCTACACTGAGAGATCGAAGGGCATGGAATATGATATTCCAGAGGACAAAAGAACTGGGAATGAACCCAAGGGTCACCTACCCAGCAAAACTGAGTATTTTGTTTCAGGGGAAAATATGGTCATTCAGTGGAATAGAGGACTTTCAAGCATTCTTGAGGAAAAAACAGAGTTGAATAGAAAATTTGACATCCAGACACAAGAAGGAAGAGATGCCTGAGAAGGTAATCAGGGAAAAGAAATCAAAAGGAACTTATCAAAGTTGAACTATTTACATTCCTATATGGAAAAGCAATATCTGTAACTGATGATATCTTTCTCACTATGAAAATAATGGAAGAAGGGGGTGTGGTCATATGAATACATATGTGAATGTGTGTGTATATGGTTACAGTTATATATGGATAGAGGACATAGGTTGAATTTGTTGGGAAGGGAGAATACTCAAGGGATGAAATTATGAGGTGAGAGAGGAAAGTGGCAAGAGGAGATGGGGAGAGACATGGTAGGGTAAGCTATCTCATGTAGGGGAAGTGGTTGCAAAGGAGGGGGAGAATAAGGAAGGCTAAAAAGGCAAAACCACATTCACATTGAATTTGGTTCAGGGAGAAAATGACATACATACTAAATGGGATATCTCAACCTGCAGCAGGATAGGGGAAGGGGGATGAGAGGAGGGATGATGGATGGGAGGGCATCCTTGGGGTGAGGGGAGGTTGGAAGTACCCACTATAGAAGAGGGACAGGATCATGTAGGAAATGGACCAGGTGGGGGGTGGGATGAGTGGGAGGGAATTATAAGCAGCTTTGTACAATATATCTACCATGATAATGTTTTGCATAGCTAGACATGTACAGCATATACTGAATTACTTATCTCCCAAGAAGGAATGGGTGACAAGGGAGGAAGGAAATGGATCTGAAATTCGAGGTCGTAACATTAAATGTTTCAAATATATATATAAATACTATTATTAATACTCTTTTGCCTATAATTGGGAGATAAGATGTGCAGGCATTGGGACACAAAAATTCATCTTCCTCTAATGGAAAAGTCGATGGGGGTATGGGAGAAGGTATGGGAGAGAGCAGATTGGAGGAAGAGATATCTTGTGGGACTGCTATTCTGGGAGGTTGGGTAGGGGAATAATGGGGGGGAAATGATTGTAACTCAAAATCTGGCAGAAATGAATGATGTAAAACAGAAATTAATAAAGTATTTGTTTAAAAAAATATATTTGACTCAGTTCTCTATATATTTGAGAAATGAGGCCTTTATCAGAGATACTTATTACAAATTTCCCCCCTCCCTCAGTTTTCAGCTTTCTTTTCAATTTTGGTTGCATTAGTTTTGATTGTGCAAAACCGTTTAAATTTTATATAATCAAAATTATTTTAACTTTGTAGTATTCTTTATATTTTGTTTGGTCCTAAATTCTTCCCTTTTCTATAGATCTGACAGGTAAACTATTCCATGTTCTCCTAATTTGCTTATGACTTTATGTGTAAATCATGCACCCATTTTGACCTTATCTTAGTGTACAATGCGAGATGTTGGTCTACACCTAATTTCTGCCATACTGTTTTCCAGTTTTACTAACAATTTTTGTCAAATGATGTGGTTTTGTTCCAAAAGCTTGAATCTTTGGGTTTATCATATAATAGATCATGACAATCATTTACTATGATGTAACTCCATTAATCTATTCCATTGATCCACCACTCTATTTCTTATCCAGTACCATATTATTTTGATAATTACTGCTTTATAATAGAGTTTTATATCTGTTACAGTTAGACCTCTTCCTTCACATATATTTTCATTGATTTCCTTGATATCCTTGACCTTTTATTCTTCCAAATACATTTTATTATTTTTAGCTCTATAAAATAATATTTTGATAGTTTGATTGATATGTCACTGAACAAATAGAATAGTTCAGGTAGAATTTTCATTGTTATTATATTGGCTTGTCTCATGTATGAGAAATTAATATTTTTCCAATTGTTTAGATTTGACTTTATTTGTGTAAAAAGTGTTGTGTAGACAATATTGTTCCTGGGTTTGTCTTGACAGGTAGACTCCCAAGTAGTTTATGTTGTCTGCAGTTATTTTAAATTGAATTTATCTTTCTATCTCTTGCTTCTGGATTTGGTTGCTAATATATAGAATTGCTAATGATTCATGTAGGTCTATTTTGTATCCTGTGACTTTGCTTAAGGTATTAATTATTTCAAGTAGTTTTTATTTGATTTTCTAGGATTCTCTAAGAATAACATCATGTCATCTGCCGAGAGTGATAGTTTTGCTTCCTCATGGCACAATACAATTCTTTTGTTTTTCTTCTCTTATTGCTATGCCTAACATTTCTAGTAAAATATTTAATAATAATAGTGACAATAGACATTCTTTTTTCACCTCTGATCTTATTGGAAAGACTTCAAGCTAATCTGCATTAAACTTAATGCTTGCTGATGGTTTTAGATAAATATTACTTATTTTAATGTAAGCTCCATTTATTCCTCTGCTCTCTTGTGTTTTTAAATAGGAATGGAATTGTATTTTGTCAAAGGCTTTTTCTGCATCTCTGGAGAAAATCACATGATTTTTTTATTGACATGGTAAATTATGCTGATAATTTTCCTACTACTGAACAAGTCCTGCATAACTGATATAAATTCCACCTCATCATAGTATATGGTCTTTGTGACATATTGCTGCAATCTTGCTGACAGTGTTTTATTTTAAAATTTTGCATCAATATTCATTAGTGAAATTTCTTTCTTTTGACTCTTCCTAGTTTAGGCATAAGCATCATATTTGGATCATAAAAGGAATTTGGTAGGACTCCAGTTATTTTTCCAAATAATTTATATAGCATAGGAATTATTTGTTCTTCAAATGTTTGATAAAACTTCTAGGTGTGTATCCCAAGGAGACCAGAAAAAAAGGGAAAAGTACCTACACATGCAAAAATATTTACAGCAGCTCTTTTCATGAGGGCAAAATATTGAAAATTGAGGGGATTCCATCAGTTAGGGAATAGCTGACAAGCTGTGGTATATGAATGTAATGTAATACTATTGTTCAGTAAGAAATAAGGAACAGACAGATTTCACAAAAACCTGGAAAGACTTATATCAACTGATGCAAAAAGAAATAAGCAGAACTGAGAAAACATTGCACGCAGTATCAGCAACATGAATGACTCAGCTCTTCTCAGCGACATAGTGATGCAAGACAAGTACAAAGGGCTCAAGAAAAGAAATGCTATCTGAATCCAGATAAAGAATTGATGGGTTTTGAATGCAGATCAAAGCATATTTTCTCACTTACTTTATTATTTCTCTTGGTTTTTTCCTTTTGATCTGATTCTTCTTTTAAAAACTGTGACTAATATGGAAATATGTTTTACTTGATAGCACATGTATAAACTATATAAAATTGCTTACCATTTTCAGAAGAATGGAGGGAGAAATATTTGGAACTCAAAATCTTGTAAAAATGAATACTAAAATTTTTCTTGATATGTAACTGGGGAAAAATAAAATACCGTTTACAGAAATTTGCTTGTGAATCCATCTGGTCCTGTGGATTGTCTCTTAGGAAGTTCTTTGATGACTTGTCCAATTTCTTTTGGGTTATTTAAGCATTTAATTTGTTCTGATAATTTGGGTAATTTGTATTTCTGTAGATATTCAAGGCAATAATTTTTTAAAATATAGAGAGATATCACTTCATTGAAAAAATTGAATTGGAGGCTAAATCTTATATAGTGACATAAAAGCATAGGTCAAGATTGAAAATCTCATGAAAACTGAGGCAGAAACCCAAGTGCAGAGACTTCAAGAAGGAGAAATGAAAATAGTTTTGCTAAACCAGTGAAACAACTTTATTAGAAAATTATATCAGACACCTCAGTCATAGTATATCAGAGATGAGCAAACTTGCTGAAAATTAGTTGTCATTGAAGGAGTCTCTTCATGAAAGGTGAGATTCTGCATCTTTTCCCAGAAGTATGGGTCCTGCTGCTTCTCAGTCACTGCCACTTCCCTTCCATGAGTGCTCCATAGGGATTACAAGACAATTCAGTGGTATCTCTCCTAGGCCACCCGGTTGTAGAGGCAGGTGGGATGTGACATCCTTATAACATTGTGGAATTACCCCAAGCAGAGTTGGACAAGGACCCCATGACACAGCAGTAGCAGGTGGTTTTTCAGTAGAAGCCAGAAGAATAACACCTTCCCTGGGAAAATGGGCGGCGGTAGCCATAGCCACCATAGCCCAGGCCTCCATAGCCATAGCCACCATAGCTGCCATAGCCGCCATAGCTACCATAGCTGCCATAGCCACCAAAGCCACCAAAGCCTCCAAAGCCCCCAAAGCCATAGCCTAGGCCACGGAAGCTGCCATATCCAGAGCCATAACCAGAGCCATAGCCATAGCCCAGGCCTCCATAGTAGCTGCCGTAGTAGCTCATTGTTTCAGGATGCACGGATTTGGATAGATGTGTGAGTGTGTATGATATCCTCTGCACTGGGACTTTTATACAATTTCAGTAGGAGGTATGGCAAATTCATTTCAGCATTGCATCATTCCCATTAATGATTTTGCCAGGGCAAAATCACATTCCTTTCATTGTTTGTAGCTTGAGAATAATTTCTCCTGCTCATTAAGGGTATTTTCTCTTCATCTGCTGTTTCTTTATGAAGATGCTACCAATGATCTCATTCCTGTCACGAGAAATAATTATAATGTTGCCAAAGCCGATGTGGTTAATACGACTGATGGACTACCCAGTCTACATGGAAGCTCTTACCTGGGGTCATTGTCCTTGCTTCATAGCTTGATGGCCTGACCTTCTGATTCTTTAGATATGGTGTTGAATACTGTTCCTTTTGATTAGTGCTGTTTGAGAATGAAGTGACAACAAGTTTGAAGTCAGGATAATAGTCGGGAAAATTGTATGAAATTCATGAATCAAACAACCATTCCGAAAGCACTAAAACACAAACCATATCCCTAATGTTTGGATGATGGTAAAAGACCTCAGAGGCAAAGGTAGAAGCCCCTGGGGCAATGGGGAATTAGATCTGAGACTCTTGGAAAAGGGAAAGTCAGAGGTCACAGGAGGAGAGAGGAGAGGATTCTTGGCAGGGTAGATGACCAGGCTGGTCAAAGTCAAGCAGAAGGGACATGAAATAACTTGTGGAAGCAAAAGCAAGTAGACCACCATGGGCAGGACCATACAATGTGTGTGTCTGTGTGGGTGTGTATGTGTGTACAATAAAGTGTACTGAGATTGGAAAGAGAGGACGGAGTCAGCTGTTGAAGAGGGTGAAATGCCAGAAAGAAGGTATCTCTTGAAATCAGTGCAAAACAGAAAGTAACTGGACTTTACAGTATTATTGGTACAGTGAGTGGTACAGCCCTGAGAGCTTAGGAAGGTCTACTCTCTCACCACAAGAAAGATGCTGGTGGAGAGGAAAGAAAAGAGAGAACTTTAAGATTCACCCTATAGGTATTATATGACAAGACAATTGGCCAGTTTACACTACTGGAAATGAAAAATTAGGCTGGAAGACCAAACATACGCACAGAGACTTTTATACACTTCCAGCAGGAGTTGTGGTCAATTCATTTCAGCATTGCCTAATTCCCATTAATAAACATGACAGGGCAAAATCACATTCTTGTCACTTTTTGTTGCCTGAGAAGAATGTTTATGGCTGATTAAGAGTGTTTTCTCTTAAAGCGCCATCCAGAAATATAACTAGAAAAAACTGCACCTGAATCCTGATGGGAGCAAACTAAATGATCTTTTTCTTTTCATTGTTTGGTTTTATTTCTTCCTTACCATCTTTCATCCCACCTAGTACAATACACCTTTGTAATTGGAATAATGTCTAATATGAATGCATTTGCAGATCTTATACTGGACTATATGCTGTCATGGGGGGAGGGGGTGGTAAGTAAAGGAAATTTGAAAATCAAGGAACTATGGAATTGAATCTTTTTAACTGAAACTAAACTAATAAATTAATTAAAACACAAAAAAGAGTGTTTTCTCTTGATTTGCTATTTTTCTGTGAAGACTTTAGCAACAATCTCATTCCTGTCATGAGAAATGTTTATAATGTTGCCAATGCCTATATGGTTAATGTGGCTGGACTCAACCCAGTCTTCATGACATCCCTCTCCCAGAGACATTGTCCTCATTTCATACCTTGGTGGCCTGACCTCCTGATTCTTTACGTATGCTATTGAATTCTGTCTCTTTTGATCCATGCTATTTGAGAATGAAATGACAATGTTTAGACTACCAGACATTGTCCTCAGGGTTAGGGATACAAAGAAATATTACCAGATTACCTGTCCTCAAGCAGCCCTAAAGTTTGAAGAATAGTGAAAACATGAAAACAACAAGGCTTCTGCCCCAAACATGGAGAATTGAGGGGAGAAGATCTCAAAGATAAACTCACAAGTCCCTGAGTCAATGGGATAAGACCACCTGCCATAGATGGGATTAGACCTGAGACTCTCTTGGACCAGGTGGTGGTGACAGGAGGAAGTGACAGGAGGAGAGAGGAGAGGATTCTTGGCAGGGTTCACAGCCAGCCAGTACAAAGTCAAACAAAAGGGAGATGAAGAGCATTGTTTGAGTAAAAGAAGGTAGGTTACATTGGGCAGGACCATAAAGTGTGAGGAGGAATATGAAGTATACTGAGACTGGAAAGGTAGGAAGGGTTTGGCTGATGAAGAGGGCGAAAAGTTGAACAGAGGGTATATATGGAAACCACTATAAAACAGGAAGCAACTGGGGTTTCCAAAATTATTGGTGCAGTGCTTCTGGATCTGAGGTGGGAGAATGAGGGAGAAATCAGAAGAATGTTTCAGGAAAATCCCATGGTCAGGTAATAGGAGGATGTATATAATGAGAATAGGATTGAGGCAGGGAGACCAATCAATGATCTTGCAGAGAGGGGCTGTGAAGGCTGATCTAAGATATGACTGTATGAGTAGAAAGAAATGTTTGTATTCCAGAGATGTCGGGAAGTTAGAAAGGAAAAGTTTTACCAACTGAATGAATTGGCTGTGATCACACTGAAGGGTCAACGCCTTCCCCAACTCTATGGACTTCATTTCCTGGTTTGATTGCAATTCTCTTGAAAGCTGTAGAGAGGTTTTGAATGGATAGATTGTTTTTGAAGAGGCAGGACAAGGAGAACTTTTGTAGAGTTGGCTGTTTTAAGATGTATAGGGGGGCATGAAGTTGAAATTGTCCAATCAGACAGTTCATGATGTGGGGCTAGAGCTCAGGAGAGATTTTTGCCTGAATCTGGAGATGAGACAACGAGGGGGGGAGGAGAGAGACAGAGACAGAGACAGAGAGAGAAAGAGACAGACAGAGACAGAGACAGAGGGAGACAGAGAGAGAAAGAGAAAGACAGAGAGAGAGAGACAGAGAGACTTAGCCTGAAGCCCTGAGAGCTTAGGAGGGTCTACTCTCTCACCAAAGGAGAAAGGTTAGTGGAGAGGAAAGAAAAGAGAAAGAACCTTAGGAATCACCCTAGACAGCAAGACAATTGCCCAGCTTATGCCACAGGAAATGAATAATCTATCTTGCTGGTTGTTGTCCCTCATTCTCAAAGACGACCAAAATGACATCACTATGTTAGAGTCAAGTTACAGTGTATCTGACTCTGGCTGATCACACCAATATGAACTCGGAATACTGTACCACAGGTCAGACACAAATAGTTCATGTGAAATTTGGGGGTGAATTCCCTAAATTTGCACATCTTACATTTCTTTTGAGCTTCTTCAGCTCTCCTTTGCTTATAGAACGCAGAACCTTCTTGGATGAGGGCATGCCTTGCTCTGTGGTCCTATCCCTGTGTCTCCCATGTCACACAATCAATTTCAGAGAGACCTTGAGAGTATCCTTGTATTGCTTCTTCTGATCACCATTTGAGTGCTTGTCTTGTGTGAGTTCTCTGTAAAATAAATTTTGAGGCAAACATACATTTGGCATTCAAACAATGTGATCAGTTCTTCAGAGTTGCACTCTCTGCACTAAAGTTTGAATACTTGGCAATTTAATTCAAAAAAGGACCTCAGTGTTTGGCACCTTATCTTGCCAGGTGATCTTTAGAATTCTAAGACAATTCAAATGGAAACCATTCGGTTTCCTGGCATGGTGCTGGTATACTGTCCAGTTTTCACAGGCTAGTTTTCACAAGCATACAACAATGAGGTCAGCACAATGGCTCTGTAGAGCTTCAGTTTGGTAGACAGTCCAACACTGCTTCTTTCCCACATTTTCCTTCGGAGCCTCTTAAACATTGAGCTATCTCTGGCAATGTTTGCGTAAACCTTATTATAAATGTATACATCACTGGAAAGCATACTGCCAAGGTAAGTGAACTGATCCACAGTATTCAAAACTTCTTTATTTGCTGTAGCTGATGGTTCCACATATGAATAGTGTGTTGTTGGCTGGTGGAGAACCTGTGTTTTCTTGATGTCAATTTTTAGGCCAAAATTAGCAAAGCAGCAGAGAATCAATCCATATTTTGCTGATCTCACCTTCAGAGGCTGCATTGAGTGCATAATCATCTGTGAACAAAAAGTCATGTACTGACTTTCCTCTACTTTAATCTTGGCTTGTAGCCTTTTCAAGTTAAATAATTTACCATCAGTCTGGTAAGCTGACCTTGATGCTGAGTTCATCCTCATTGAAGGTATCTAACAACATGGCTGAAAACATCATGCTAAAAGACATGGGAGCAAGCACGTAGTCCTTTTTCACTCCATTGGTGACTGGGAAAGCAATTGAGCATCATTTATTATGCAGAATCTGGGTAACCATGCCATGATTGAAATTGACATACAATACTCATGAAATTCTCCGGGCAACTAGATTTCTACACAATTTCCTGTAAGCCCTTATGACTAACAGTATCAGAGGCCTTGATCAGAGCAACAAATGCTGTGTACAGACCTCTGTTTTGCTCCTGGCATTTCTCTTGGAGTTGTCAGACAGCAAGCGCTGTATTGACAGCCCTTGGCCCTTTCTAAAGCCACACTGGCTCTCAGGTAGATGATCATCTTTCAGATGAAGGATCAGTGTATTAGAGGGGACTCTGGAAAGAATATTGTCAGCAGTGACTAAGGGTGAGATCCACCTGTGATTGTCCCAGGACAACTGATTTCCTTTATCTTTATATAGATGGGCAAGGATGGCATCCTTGAACTCCTGGGGGATAACTTCCATTTGACATGTAACCCAGATAATTTCAGTGAGCTTTTTTTATTAACAATGGATATCCTGCCTTGTAAATCTCAGAGGACACAGAATTAGCACTAGGTGCTTTGCCATAGGCTAATGGCATTCAAAACCTCTTCTTAAGTTGGAAATTTCTTTAGAGAGGGATTGACTCCAACCTGAGGTAGGTGGTCAATGGTTTCAGCATTGATTAATGACAATTTGTTGAGAATACTATGGAAGTTCAGCACATCTCACCAGAATCATGTCCTTATCACTAGTTAATGTGGCTCCATCAGTGCTGAGTACTTGAGAAGCACCATAAGTCTTTGGACCATAAATAGCCTTCAGGCCCTCATAGTAGTGCTTTGGACTATTACTATCTGTGTAAAACTGAGTTTCATCTGCCTTCTTACTGAGCCAAGAACCTTGCATCTCTCTCAATTTGGCTTATACTTTTCTTTTAATGGAGTTAAATGCTGCCTCCTTAGAGATGGATGAACTATCCTGCTGGTAAACCCTGGGGAGTTCTCATTTTTTTATTTATCATATTCTGAATTTCATCATTATTTCCATCAAACCAATTTTGATTCTTGTGAATATTCTGATCCAGATGAGTAATTGAAGTGCTGTACACCAAGTCTCTGAAAGTTGCCCACTCCTTTTCTGCTCCACTGTTGCCAACTCTGTGTTGGCTGAACTTTCCCTCCAAGCTAGCAACAAACTGTTTCCACTCAGAGAAGAGTGGAATTGTTCTCATAGTCATCTTACTTTTGGGCTGCTACTTTTGTTGAATGCAAATATTTAGCTTGAGGAGTATGTGTATTATTAGTTCAGCACTCTGTGCCTATATTGCCTTTATCACTCTCACATCCTGTCTCTCCTCCTTACAATGACATAGTCTATTAAGTGTCAATGTTTGCTTTAAGAATGCATTCGTGAAGTTTTATTGCATTTATTTATGCATTTATATATTTATAAAATGCATTTATTCATGCATTTATTTTCATGAACAGAAGACAATGCTGAGATGCACAGGTCTTCAGTAGTAAGTGACTATTGCTGTCATTGTTTCCAACTCCATTTCTTCCAAGGACTCCCTGACATGTCTTTAGTCTGTGCCTACTCTCGAATCAAAGTCATCCAGAATTATAAGCTTGTCATATTTTGGCACATTGATGATGAGAATCTCCAGGTCTTCATACAAATTTTCTTTGACTTCATCAGGGTTCATCATGGTGGGAGCATAGACATTGATGATGGTGTGGTGCTTTCCCACAAGTGGAAATCACTGTCATGAGCCTGTCATTCACTCCTTTTTGTTAGGCATACAAGTTTGTTGACTAGATTAGTTCTGATTGAAAGATATATACCAGCTTCATGGTTCTCTCCTTCACTGTGGCTGCTCCAGAAAAATGTGTATCCAGCTCTGACTTGGGTAAGCTGGCCTACATTTGCTAGCCTTATTTCACTGAGTGGTGCTATTTGGATGTGCTACCAGCTGAGTTCTCTCACAACAAGAACTCTTCACATGCTTGGGGTAGACACCTCCCCCACCCAAGTCTCTGAAGGATTTCAGACCTCTTGGTTAGTCTCAACCTGGTTTAGCCCATGTGCCAAGATGGTTTACTGGGTTGTGGTTACTACTTCTTGGAGCTTCAGGTGAGAGATCAATGAATGAAGCAGACACCAAAAGTTCAAAGCAATTCTGAAAAGTTCTGGGTAGCCAGAGGTATTAGTCTACCCTAAACTACCCTGAGCTACACCTCAAAATTGGGCTAGAATAACAGTGTCAAACATACACAAGAGCACCAATTCTTCCTTGTTTTCAAGAGCCAAAGGGAGATCAAGAAGTAAGACTGAGAAAAGGCCATTAGTTTTGACCATGAAGACATCACTAGGCACATTGGAGAGAGCGGTTTCTCTTGAATGTTAGGGTCAGAAATAAGATGTTTAGAACTTTCAAAGGCAGAGAAAGGATAGCTGGCAGGGACCCTGAAATGACTCCATTGATTGCAGTATGACATTAGACTTTTTAAAGGTATAAGAACTGGGAAGTTCTGCTAATATGAGTTTGGGTAGTATAATGCATTCTGGTTATAGGTAGATATCCAGCTGGACTAGTGAGTTCAGGTGAAATGCTGGTCTGGAAGTGCAGATGTGGTAGTGTCAGCAAAAACACAGCTGAGTCCATGACTGATCAGCATGTAAGTAAATGATATAGTGTATGGGAGAGATGAGAAGGAAGACTGTAGCTCTCTGGCTGTGGAGCATCTCAGAAAGACATTAACCGATCTGGACAAAAATGAGGTCAAAGTAGTAGTGGCAGCAATAAATGCTGCACATCTCCCTGCTTCTTTTTTTGTTGTTTCATTTTTCCAATTTATGCAAAAATTTTAAACATTCAATTTCCCAAAATTTTTAATTTTAAAAATTTCTCCCTTATTCCCTCCCTATTCTTCTCTTCCTAAAACAAAAACAATTTGTTATAGGCTATATATGTGCCATCATGTAAAAACATTTCCATTTCAGTCATATTGTATATGAAAAATCAGATCAAAAAGGAAAAATACAGAAAAAATTAAGCAAGTGAAAATAGTATATTTCTATCTGCATTCAGAGTCCCATCAGTTATTTCTCTGGATGTGGTTAGCATTTTCCATCATAAGTCTTTTAAAATTAATATGGTAGACATGGCTGCTACAAATATTTTTGTGCATATGGGTCCCTTCCCCTTTTTATGTTTTTTTTGTTTTGTTTTGTTTTTTGCTTTTTGGAGGAGGTAGGGCAGGGCAGTTGGGGTTAAGGGACTTGCCCAAGGTCACATGGCTAGTAAATTTTAAGTATCTGAGGCCAGATTTGAACTCAGATCCTCCTGACTCGAGGGCCACTGTTCTATTCACTGAGCCACCTAACCACCCCTTTTATGTTCTCTTTGGGATACAGACCTAGTAGTGATATTGCTGCATCAAAGAATATGCACACATGGTGTGATTGCCCTTTGGACATAGTTCCAAATTTCTCTCCAAAATAGTTAGATCACTTCACAAGTCTGCCAACTGTGCATTAGTGTCCCAATTTTCCCACATCCTCTCCAACATTTATCATTTTCCTTTCCTGTCATATTTTCCAATAATGATAGATGTGAGGTGGTAGCTCAGAGTTGTTTTAGTTTGAATTTCTCTAATCACTAATGATTTAGAACATTTCTTCCTATGACTATAGATGACTTTTCTTTTTTTCATTTGAAAACTGCCTGTTTGAATCCTTTGACCTCTTATCAATTAGGTAATGAGGTATATTCTTATAAATTTACTCAGTTCTTTATATATTTGGAAAATCAGAGACACTTGCTGTAAAGATTGTTTCCCTGCTGTTCTGCTTTCCTTCCAATCTTGTTTGCATTGGTTTTGTTTGTGCAAAAGCTTTATAATTTAATATAATAAAAATGATCTGTTTTACATTTTGTAATCTTCTCTATCTCTTGTCTGGTCATGAGTTTTTACCTTCTCCATAGACTTGACGGGTAAACTATTCCTTCCTCTCCTAGTTTCCTTATGGCATAATTGATATTGCTTCATTGTCTGTGGTACTTTTAAGCAAGATGTGGTTTCCTTCCTTATGTATTTTAATTAGGTCTATTTTTTTACTTTTCTTTTTCTGAGATCATGATTTCTACCCCTGCTTTTTTTTAAACTTCTAATGAAGCATAATAGATTCTGCTCCAGTCCCTTTTCTTTATTCTCTGTGTTTCTCTCTGCTTCAAGTGTGTTCCTTGCAAATAATATATTGTAGGATTCTGGCTTTTATTACATTCTGCTACCCATTTTTGTTTTATGGGAGAGTTTGTCCCATTCACATTTACAATTATGATTATTTTATATTTCCCTCCATCCTTTTTCCTCCTGTTTGTTCTCTCTTTCCTTTGATCCTTTCACTCTTCACCAGTGTTTTGTTTCTATCCCTGTCTCTCTCAACCTGCTCATTCTTTTATCAGTTGTCCCTTCTTTACTTATCCCCCTGACCTCTGACTTCCCTGTAGGGTAAGTTATGTATATTCTTCCCCCTTTAAATCAATTTGGATGAAGGAAAAGGCCAAAGGATGCTCACTGCTCATGCTTCCATATCCCCCTCCACTGTTATAGGTCTTTTACACCTTTTCACGTGAGATAATTTACAGGTTCACCTCTCCCTTCTGTTCCCAGTGAAATTCTCTTTCTCCCCCCTAAATTTTTTGTCATCCCCTCAAAGTCACCTCATACCAGCACCCTCTGTCTATGTGTACTCTTTTTTACTGCACAGTTAGTGATACAATTCTTAAAAATTTTAAGTATTATCTTCCCATATAGGAATATAAACCTTATTGAATCCCTTGTGTTTTCTTTCTTTCCTTCTTTTTTCTTTCTTTCTCTTCTTTCTTTTCCTTCCTCCCTTCCTTTCTTCTTTCCTTTCCCTCCCTCTCCCTCCCTCTCTCTCTCTCTCTCTCTCTCTCTCTCTCTCTCTCTCTCTCTCTGTCTCTCTCCCCCTCTCTTTCTTTTTTTCTTTCTTTCAAATGCTTCTTTTGAGACAACAATAAGAATCAAATTTCTTGTTCAGCTGTTTTATTCCTCAGGAAAGCTTGAAAATCTTTTATTTCATTGAATAATAATTTTTCCCCTTAAAGGATTATGCTCAATTTCACTAGGTAGGTGATTCTTGGTCATAGTCCTAACTCCTTTGCCTTCCAGAATATCTTAAAATTAGATGCCCTCCAATCCTTTAATGTTACACCTGCTAAGTCTTGTGTTATTCTGAGTGTGACTCCCCAATATTTGAACTGTTTATTTTTGGCTGCAATTTTTTTTCTTGAAATATTTTCCCCCCTTGATGTTGGAGTTCTGGAATCTGGCTATAATGTTCCTGGGAGTTTTTGTTTTGGAATTTCTTTCCAGAAGTGACTGGTGGATTCTTCCTATGTCTATTTTACCCTCTGCTTCTAGGATATCAGGGCAGTTTTCTTTTATAATTTCTTGGAAGAGCCTGTCCAGGCTTTTTAGATCATGGCTTTCAGGCAGTTCAATGATTCTTAAATTATCTCTCTTTTCTAGGTCATTTTTTTCCAATGAGAAATTTTAAATTGTCTTCTATATATTCTTTCTTTTGATTTTGATTGATTCTTGATGTCTCACAGTCATTAGCTTGTACTACAATTTTAATATTTAAGGAATTATTTTCTTCAGTTAGCTTTTGTACCTCTTTCCCTGTATTTTTCCAAGTTATTTACTCTTTTTTCATGATTTTCTGGTATCACTCTAATTTCTTGACCAAAATTTTTTCTACCTCTCTTGTTTGATTTTTAAACTCATTTTTGAGCTCTTACAGGAATTCTATTTGAACTTTAATCTATTTGGGCTTGAACTGAATCCACATTTTTCTTTGGGGGGTTTCCACATTTTGACATGGTTGTTTTCTGAGTTCGTGTCTTGATCTTCCTAGTCACCATAATAACTTTCCATGGTCAGATTCTTTTTGTTTGTTGTTGTTGTTGTTGTTGTTGTTGTTGTTCATCTTTTATGGCCTTTTCCCTTACTTTTAAATATGAGTTCTGTTCCAGGAGTGAAAGGGGCACTGCCCCAAGCTTCATGTTCCAGGGCTACAGAACCTGGCTGTTTTACTGGTTTTGCAATGATGTTGTACTGAGGCAAATGGGGGACCCTACTGCTACAGGGCTGTAGGTGTCTGGTGGCTCACCTGGTGCTGCCCTGATGGGTTGGAGTAGGATGGGAGAGGGGTACCTGGTGCAGCTTGGTGCCATAGGGATTTTGCAGCTCAACTGACATTACACTAAGAAACTTGGTGGGAGGAGCGTGGGAGGTTCCTGGTGCTGGCATCCTCCCAGCTTCTAAATCTCTCACAACTGCACTCTAAAGAACAAGGAAGCTCAATAGAATGTCATATGACAGCCTGACATCTCACTGTGACCTTGAGATTTTATGAAGAACAGAGTAAGTGACTAGAATTTTTAAAAATGGAGGCAATGACCCATCTATAACCTGTACTGCTCAGCTCATGGCTCATCTTGGGCTAAGTTGTAAATCATTTAGAGCAGTCTAGAACAGTTGGAAGAAGGGCCATCATCTCAAAGCCAATGAGACTCTCTTGAAGGAACTGGAAATTTTGGGCTTAGAGGATACCCAGGACATTGTGCCAGATCTCTTAAGCCTTTGTTTTTTAATGTCCACCATGAAGTATAGGTAAGAGATGCTTTTCATTTGTTCCCAGGTGGGAGAACTTGGATCCAGAGGTAGTCTTTTACCCCTTTAACATGATTATCAACTTTGTTACTGAGAATGAAATGCTCTTTTCCCACTGAGAGTTGTCAAAGAGAGAAATTATCTTCTTCCTGAAGGATTAGTTTCCTTTGAAGTGACCTTCATAAGATTTCTTCCAGCTTCCACTTAGAAATATGTTTTCAGAGGAGTGGTATAGAGTCTTCTGAAGGCATTTCCATCAAAGAGCCAGTGAATCCATAGAGAATACATGCTTTCATTATGAAAGGAAAACAAGGACCAGGAATGACATATACAGTAAAAGACATTCATTTTAAGCTAAATTGCAGGAAGAGTAAGACCCATTAGCTGTAGCACTTGTAGTGTTTCCTCAACTACCTGAAATACTAATTCAATCAGTAAGTATTTCAAATGATAAAAAATTGATTAAGCTCCTACTATGTGCCTGGTAGAGCACTAAGCTCTGGCTTTCTTCCCAAGGACCCATTTTGTGAGCCAAAGGTTCAAAGTCAGGCTGTGGAACAGTAAAGCAGATGCTTTCTTTCCTTTGGAGTTTGAGTTCAGGTGTTTGAAAGACAAATGTAAAAATTGGTCCATTTCTCACATTGGTCCATTTTTTGTGTTAAAGCCTCACATAGGAATCTTTGAAAAACTTTGAGCATAAAACCCTGTCAATATGTGTTCAGAATGTGGAGGAAGTGCCATGGCTTGTAGGGGGCATATGCCTTGCCATCAGTACAGTGGGGACCTAGATATTATGAAGTACGAAAGTGTAAGTACTACTATAATGAAATTTTAGAGATATTATAAAGAAATGAGTTTTATAAATTTTAGAGATATTATAAAGAAATGAGTTTTTAAATTTTTTTTTGCTTTTTTTTTTGGAGGGCAATTGAGGTTAAGTGACTTGCCCAAGGTCATACAGCTAGTTTTTGTGTTAAGCGTCTGAGGTCAAATTTGAACTCAGATCCTCCTGATTCCAGGACTGGTCCTCTATTCACTGTGCCACCTAGCCACCCCTAATGAGTTTTGTTTTTTAACAGAAACCTGGAAAGTTATACCTTCGTTGCAAAAGAGGAATTGGAGACCAAAGTTTCTGCAGTGACATACAGGTGTAGGTAAAGATTGAAAACCTCTTCATGGTGTGAGGCTTAAACCCATGTAGAGGTAAGTCAAGAAGGTAAGGTGAAGGGGCAGCTAGGTGGCACAGTGAGAAGCTTTAACACAAAAAATGGACCAATGTGAGAAATGGACCAATTTTTACATTTGTCTTTCAAACACCTGAACTCAAACTCCCAAGGAAAGAAAGCATCTGCTTTACTGCTCCACAGCCTGACTTTGAACCTTTGGCTCACAAAATGGGTCCTTGGGAAGAAAGCCAGAGCTTAGTGCTCTACCAGGCACATAGTAGGAGCTTAATCAATTTTTTATCATTTGAAATACTTACTGATTGAATTAGTATTTCAGGTAGTTGAGGAAACACTACAAGTGCTACAGCTAATGGGTCTTACTCTTCCTGCAATTTAGCTTAAAATGAATGTCTTTTACTGTATATGTCATTCCTGGTCCTTGTATTCCTTTCACAATGAAAGCATGTATGCTCTATGGATTCACTGGCTCTTTGATGGAAATGCCTTCAGAAGACTCTATACCACTCCTCTGAAAACATATTTCTAAGTGGAAGCTGGAAGAAATCTTATGAAGGTCACTCAAAGGAAACTAATCCTTCAGGACGTGAGTTTGGATCCGGCCTCAGACACTTAATGCACACACAAACAAAAACCTAGCTGTCTGACCTTGGGCAAGTTACTTAACCCCAATTGCCCTCCAAAAAGCAAAAAAAAAAAAAGGTAAGGTGAAAATAGTTTTGCTAAGCCAGTGAAACAAATGTATTAGAATATTACAACATATACTTCAGTTGTGGTATCTCAGAGCTGGCCAAATTTGTTGGCAATGAGTTGTCATTGGGGGGGGTCTCCCTTATGAGAGGTGAGATTCTGCATCATTTCTCAAGAAAGTGGGTCCTGTTGCTTTTCAGTCCCTGCCACTTCACTGCCTTGAGTTCTCCATAGGGATTCCAAGGCCCTCTTGTGGCATCTCTCTTAGGTCACCCAGCTGTAGAGGCAGGTAGAATGTGATGCTCTTATAATGCTGTGGAATTATGCCAAGATGGGTCAGACAAGGATTCCATGACACTGTAGGAGCAGGTGTCTTTTTTATTAGAAGCCAGAAGAATAATACCTTCCACAGCAACAGGGGCGGAAACAGCCATAGCCATAGCCACCATAGCCCAGGCCCCAGTAAGGGTGGGTAACAAGGGAGAAAGGGAATGAATCTGGAATTCAAAGTTTTAAAATCAAATGTTTAAAAATATATAAATACTATTATTAATACTATTTTACATATAATTGGGAAATAAGATATACAGGCATTGGGGCACAGAGATTCACCTTGCCCTACTGAAAAAGTCAAAGGGGGTGTGGGAGAAGATATGGGAGAGAGCAGATGGGGTGAGGTGATTTACTGTGGGACTGCTATTCTGGGGTGGGAGGTAGGGGGAAAATGGGGGAAAAACTGTGACTCAAAATCTGGCAGAAATGAATGATGTAAACCAGAAGTTAATAAAGCATTTGGGAAAAAAAAAGGTAAACTAAAGAAAAAAAATATAGAATTAAACAAGCTGTTGGAGAAGCTACAACTAAAAGCCTTATGGTATCTTCTAAATGGGTCTAATATAGAATATATATATATTTTCCTGCCCTAAATGGAACTTTTGCAAACAAATGTACAGGGCAGAAATACATCCTTTGCTGACCATAAGGCAACAAAAGTGGTAATTATTTCACAGAGCAGAAACAAAACATAGATCCAAATTTAGGCTTAACAATGAACTTCTAAATAATAAGTGGGTCAAAAACAAATCATAGAAACAATTAATGATGAAGCAACATATCAAAATTTCTGGGGAAAATTATATCCCTACAAAGATACATTAATGAAATAAGAATTAATGAGCTAAATTTGCTTTGAAATATTAGAAAGCCAACAAATAAACAAACCTCAAATATGTAGAAAAAAGAAACAGTAAAACTTAGAAGGTAAATAAATGTAAAAAAAAAAATAGAAAAATGATCAAAGGTGAAAGGGGTATGCATGTAGACCCTGTAAGCACCTTAACTTTTTCTGGATCAGTACCAGAGGCAATATTAGAAAATACATGAGGAACCCCCTTAAGGAATAGTAACCTTTCAGTAACATCACTACAGAGATAAGGGCAAAGATAGAGACAAGGAAGGTAAAGGGGAAGTTCTTTCATTTGTAAAGGAAAATTTCATTCAAACTTATACCAAGACCCACTTGCAGGGTGTACACACATATCCCTTCCATCTTGGCCAAAAGATATTTGAGGAATGGAAGCATATGGGAGCTTTAAGTCTAAGTGAAGACAGTACATTGGTAAGCAGTGGGTTAACAGGAATGAAGAGAAAGGTAACAAGTTTGATTATGGTTCTCTGGGGCTTTGTCGACAATTCTGTCATTTAACCCATTGCATGCAGGATGCCAATACAATTGTCCAGCTTCCAAGTGCTCTGGCAGGTGATTAAAGGGAAAGGGTTGATTTGTCAGGAGTCTCATGGCAATTTCTACAGAAGACTCTTCAATAGCTTTATCAAACTGTTCTCTCAAGCCCATTGCAGTAGAAAAACCCTCTCACCTCCTTTCCCCTTTCCCCAGACCATAGCACTAGGAGCAAGGATAGAACAAGTCCCCATGATGTCACTTATGAGGTCACCCTCCCCACACATCTGAGGATTTCACTATGGCTCCTAAGGCAGCATTCCATCATGGAGAAATCTCTCACACATCTGCTCCTTTCTCGTTACCATAAATTTAGCTGTGGGGAGAGCCTTGGAGAGTCTCTTTCTTGTCAGAAGCCAGCCTTGGGTATTGGTGGGTGATCAGAAAAAGGAGTTTAACTCTCTCAAAGCCACCTAACAATACCCTGCACTTGCTCAGAGTTAATAAGGTGAAAGGTTAAAGTGACATAAGCTTCCAGCAGACACAACAACAGTGTTTAAAGCAGCATTCAGATCTGTCATACATTAGCAAATCTTTTGGTCTCATTTGGGGAGTTTGTCTAAGAGTTTGGGCCAGAAATCTTTTAAAGTCTGTGGAGACTCACCATAAAGGCATTAGGCAAATAAATTTAGGCTGTGGGGGCATCCCCACCCTGATTCCACCACAGAAATAGCTTAGTCACTCCATCTTAATTTCAAAGGAACTGGCCTCTGGATTTTCCCAAGCACGCTGCCACCCAGCCTTGAAGCCCACTAAGGGGCATTCCCTTGTAATCTCAGTGTAAAAAGGCATGGAGGCGTCCACATGGAAAACACCAGGTATTTATTTCTGAGAGTTGTTGCATCCCCCATCACATAGGTGGGAGGATCCTCTTCCATTGTTTGCATAACCATAACAAGCTCTGTCTTTAAAATCATGAGACAGGGACAGTCACTTTCTTTCCAACTGTGACCTGAAAGGGTGAAGGTACTTGAAAATGGGCAACATGGGGCGGCTAGGTGGTGCAGTGAGTAGAGCAGCGGCCCTGGAGTCAGAAGGACCTGAGTTCAGATCCAACCTCAGACACTTAATGCACACAGACAAAAACCTAGCCGTGTGACCTTGGGCAAGTTACTTAACTCCAATTGCCCTCCAAAAGGCAAAAAAAAAAAAAATGGGCAACATGAACTGAGCTGGGTGAGAGAAAGGGCAACCTTCCCCCTTCTCCATTTTAGGCCTGTAGCCCTCAGAAACAGATTTAGGGTTCTGTTCTAAAGAAGTTTTGTCCTTTACAAACAGTTGGATCTCCATCAGATCCAGACTCAAGTCATGGGGATCCTAAATGTGAGGATTCTAGTATGGATATTTTGGCTGGCCCAGGGAAAAAACCCTTCGAGGCTCGGATGCCTGGAACTCAAACCTAAGTGGGGCTTTGGCCTTAGAGCTTGATAGAACTCTGCTGTGAACTAAGCTGTGGGCCTCATTCCTTCCCCTCCCAAAAGGCTGAGATGGGGGTTGGGGGGAAGCACGGAGGGAGCATTACACCTCTCCCAGGTGTCTGGGAGAGGATGGGTTTGTCTGTTTGTTCTTGCTATAGCTTTGAAGTAAATAGTTCTTCGTAAAACGTGCTCTTGCCAAAAAGATGATTTTATGGAGAACTCACACAGGGCAAGCATTCACATACATGGTGTTCAGAAGAAGCAACACAAGGACACTCTCAAGGTCTCTCATAAGAACTTTGGAATTGATTTGTGACATGGGAGACCTTGGCACAGGGCCACTCAGCATGGTGTGCCTACCTCAGACAAGGTGCTGTGCTCTCTGAGGAAAGCAGAATGGAAACAGCTCAAAGGAAATGCAGGATGCGAAGACTATTTGTGCCCCACCTGTGATAGAACATTCCGAGCTTCTCTTGGTCTGATCAGCCACAGTGAGAAACAATGAAATTTGATTCTAGCATGGTGATGTCAGTTTGGTCCTCTTCGAGGACAAAGGACAACAGTCAACCAACCAACCAATCTTAATAAAAAGCTCATCTGACTGTTAAGCGGTTAAATGGAACTGGGTTGCTGGGGACCCCTAAAATCAAAGAAACACAGATGGTTGACACTATAGCCAATGACAGAGAACTGCCATCAGTGTACTGGAGAACCCTGGGGGAGGGGTGAGATGTGACATAAGCTTAGGCAGGCTGCTGCATGGCCCAGAGCACAGGCAAAGGCAATCCTTACTGACCTCAGGGCTCCATCTTCTTTGCCAATTGTTTTAATGCAGCTTGAGGTGAAGCGAGGTTAAAAATCCCACAAAGCAGTACAGGGAAGCATAGAAACAGCAATATAGAATCAGCAGAGAAAAAAAAAATGAAAGCAAGCTACCTTTATTGAAAAGAAATGCTCACAATAAGAAGGGATGGTGGCAATAAATCCACTGGAAGCCCCAGGTATAATTGTGTGCACCCAAGTTAGTAAAATCCAGTGGGTTTTTGTAGGACTTTTATCTGAGTCAAGAAGGACCTGACATTGAGGGGAGGGAGCAGAGTGATTCATGCTAAGGGTAGGGCTGGGGGGAGCGACATCTGGGGAATAGCAGCTAGTTGATATTCATACTGCCCTGTAGCTGGGAAGGGGGCATTACTGTAGGCCTTGTTTTCACAAGGTAATTCAAGGGGTTGGAGCTCCTCAGGAAACTTCTTCATGTAATAAGGCAGCAAAGCCAAGGAAGTCTTTACAGAGCTAGTTCCCTCATTTTTAAATAGAAATGAATCTGGTCAATAGGGCAGGGTCTGATGAATTGCCTGGTAATTTGACATTCACCAAATTGGAAGCATACCAACAACCACAGGAAGCCATATCAACACAGCCAGAAGTCACCAGGAAGCTGCATCAAAAAAAAAAAAAGGCACAGCTTCAAACTTGCCCTATGGATCCCTCCCAATCTAGACCTTGCTTTTAGGGCACATCTGGCTTAACTGATGTTCTCTATGGGGGTGGGGGAACTCTGGTGGACATTGATCCTATCAGGCCACGTTCCAGTGCTTCTTATGTGATCTTGGGGAAGTCACTTAACAACTCTGGGCTTCAGCTTCCTTACCCATAAAATGAGAGTGCCAGAGCAGATGATGCCTAAGTTCTTTTCTAGGACTGAAAAATGTCTATGGTTTTATGGCTGAGAGCAGGGACAGGTGGCATCCTAATATCAGCTCTGCTTCCCCTAACTCACAGTGTAACTTCAGGCATGTAATTCAGCTTCTCCTTGTAAGTAAAGTGTCGATAATAACTCATGGCATATATATCTACCTCATAATCAATTAACAAGCATTTATTAAGCACCTATTATGTTCCAAAACTATGCTGGGGGCTCATGTTAACAACGACTCATATTTACAGTATGCTGTCCCCACAAAAAATGTATAAGGTGGGTAATTCTAATGTCATTATCCCCATTTTACAGATAAGGACGCTGAGACTCAGAGAAGTTGTGAAACTTGTTCAGTGTCACAGAGTTAATGTGTCAGAGCCTGGGTTCCATTTCTGATTTCAAGTTCGATGCTCTTTTGCTCCTCCATTCAATTCTTTTCTAATAGAAGCTAGGGTTATTGTGATGAAAGAATATATAATGTATAGATTGGTATAAAAACAGATGATAACCTACCTGCGGCATTTAGGAATAATAACATGTGGGTAGACTATGTTAAGCTATAGTTCACACTTTAGTTACATCTAACTTTCCGATCTACTATTCATTAGGAATAATAATGAGTTGGCAACTTTCAGATCTACTTTATTTGCAGTACTACCTAATTTGGAAGCATGCCCAGCTTCAAGCACCTCAAGCTCTTTTTTACAAAGCAAGAACTTAATTATATCTATCACCTTTTTTTTTTTTTTTGGAGATGGGAAGGCTAGGCAATTGGGGTTAAGTGACTTGCCCAAGGTCACACACAGTAAGTGTGTCAAGTGTCTGAGATCAGATTTGCACTCAGGTCCTTCTGACTCCAGGGCCAGTGCTCTATTCACTGCACCACCTAGCTGCCCCTATTTATTACTTTTTACTGAAAATTATCATTTTCAAACATTTCTAGGGTATTCAATACATTTGCTTCTATATGTTGTGTATCTATTCTGTTCCACTGATCCATATCTCTCTTAACCAGTACCAAATTACGTAAATAACTGTTTTGTAGTATAGTTTGAGACCTGGCACTACTAGGCTCTGTTACCATTTCTTTTCATCATTTCTCTTGAGATTCTTGACTTTTTCTCATATGAATTTCATTATTTTTCTAATTCTATAAAGTAATCCTTTGGTGGTTTAACTAGTATAGTACTAAACAAATGAATTAAGTAGTATTGTCATCTTTATTATGTTGGCTTATGTTACCATGAGCAAATTAATATTTTTTCTAATTATCTAGGTCTGTCTTTATTTCAGTAAATATTGGTTTATACTTGTATTTGTATAATTTTTTTCTGTATCTTGAAATAGACTCAAAAGTATGTTATACATTCTGTAGTTATATTAAATGGGCTGCTTCTGAAACCTGAACCTATCATCATTTTTAAAAAAAATGGATATTTAATAAAAGAGAGGTATTTCAGTCATTTCCCTGGAGGTGCAGAGCAGGAGGATGAGGAGGAGGGAAAGAAAGGAGTTGTGACCAAAATATTTCACTTAGAAACTTCTCTAAGCAATAGAAATACAAGAAATGTGGCTGGGGGCAGAGTCAAGATGGCTGAGTAGAAACAGCACCTCCTCAGAGCTCCAACCCACACCACTTCAAAATTATGTAAAAGGGGGACTCTGAACAACCTCTGGAGCTCAAGAGCCCCCAAAAATGACACAGAGAAGCTAACCTCCTGCTGAGGACAGCCAGGCAGCCCGGCAGGGAACATCCAGCATAGTGATCTGGGAGCGGAGCCCAGACCCACCTGAGTCGAGGTTTTAGCCTGAGGGCAGCCAGACCAGCAGCTGGCTGGAGGGACCCCAGAACACCAGCAGCTGTGGCATTTACAGAATTATCAACATATAGATGCCTAGGACAAAGTGAGAGGTCAGTGCCCCATACACTTTGGGACTGGTTGGGAGAATGTGTCAGCTTCTTCCCCTGGGGGCAAGAAGCTGCTGAGGAGCCGGGGCAGCTTGTACCACATCGCAGCATTGCAGCTTCAGCTCTTGGCCAACAAACTGTAGGGGGATCCAGTGATCAGTCTGCGGTGTAATCGATCTTGGTTTACCCTTCTTGGATCTGGATTGAGGTCTGGGGTGGAGGTCTTGGGGTGTGTGAGCAGCTTGCAAGAGTGTGTGGAGGCTTCACAGAGGCCACCCAACTAATACCTCCAGAAGCTGAGAAAACCCCAACATTTGGGACAGAAGATCCCCTGGTTGGTGGCAAAGTCCTACTGTGGCAACAAGCCCAAAAGTAAAGTAATTGAGTGGCAACATGCCTAGGCAAAGGAAACAAAATAAACAGAAAAATGCAACATTAGATTCCTATTTGGGGGGCAAAGAGGATCAAAGCATGAAACAGGAGGAGGACTGTGGGGTCAGAAATCCTGCACCAAAAGCCCCAAATGAAAATATGAGCTGGTTATAGGCCATAGAGGACATTAAGAAGCAGATAAGAGAAGTGGAGGAAAAATTGGGAAGAGAAATTAGAAAGATGCAAGAAAAGTATAAAATGAGAGTCTATAGCCTGACTGAGGAAAATAACACCTTAAAAAATAGACTAACTCAAATGGCAAAAGAGGGCAATGAAAAGAATGCCTTAAAAAGCCAAATTTGCCAGATGGAAAAAGAATCTCAAAAGCTCACTGAGGAGAATCATTCCTTCACAATTAGACTGGAGCAAATGGAAGCTAGTGACTTTATGAGAAATCAAAATGCTATTAAGCAGATCCAAACAAATGAAAGAATAGAAGGCAATGTGAAATATCTCATGGGAAAAACCACTGACTTGGAAAATAGATCCAGGAGAGACAATCTAAAAATTATTGGACTACCTGAAAGCCATGATCAAAGAAAGGATCTAGAAATCATCCTTCAAGAAATTCTCAAGGAAAATTGCCCTGATGTTTTAGAACCAGAAGGCAAAATGGAGGTTGAAAGAATCCACAGATCACCTCCTGAAAAGGATCCCAAAAAGAAAACTCCTAGGAATATTGTAGCCAGGTTCCAGAACTCCCATATCAAGGAGAAAATACTACAAACAGCCAGGAAGAAACAATTTCAATATTGTGGAAACACAATCAGGATAGCACAGCATCTGGCAGCTTCTACACTGAGGGATTGAAGGGCATGGAATATGATATTCCAGAGGTCAAAGGAGCTGGGATTAAAACCAAGAATCACCTACCCAGAAAAACTGAGTATTGTGTTTCAGGGAAAAATTTGGTCATTCAGTGGAAGAGAGGACTTACAAGCATTCTTGAGGAAAAAACCAGAGTTGAATAGAAAATTTAACATTTAGATACAAGAAGCAAGAGATGCTTAAGAAGGTAAACAGGGAAAAGAAATCACTATGGGGACAGCTAGGTGGTGAAGCGAGTAGAGCGCTGGCCCTGGAGTCAGAAGGACCTGAGTTCATATCCGGCCTCAGACACTTAACCCACACAAACAAAAACCTAACTGTGTGACCTTGGGAAAGTTACTTAATCCCAATTGCCCTCCAAAAAGCAAAAAATATATATAAATAAATAAAAAGAAATCACTATGAACTTATCAAAGTTGAAATATTTACATTCCTACAGGGAAAAACAATAACTGTAACTGATGAAACTTTTCTCAGTATGAAAATAGTTGAAGAAGGGTATATGGGCATATGAATACATATGTGAATGTGTGTATATATATTTTCATGTATACATAGATAGAGGGCACAGGTCGAATTTAATAGGAAGGGATGATACTTAAAAGGTGAGGTTAAGAGGTGAGAGAATAATGTGGTGAGGGGGAATGGAGAGAGACAATGGGGTGAACTGTCTCATGTAGAGGAGGCAGGGGAAGGTGGTTGCAGGGGAGGGGAAGAACAGGAAGGCAAAAAGGCAAAACCTTATTCTCATTGAATTTGGACCAGGGAGAGAATGACATGCATAGTAAATAGGGTGTCCCACCCTATAGGAGCGTGGAGAGGAGGGGGATGAGGGAAGGTAGTGGAGGGAAGGGCAGACTTGGGGGTAGGGAAGTTGGAAGCACCCACTTTTGAAAAGGGACAGGATCGAGGTGGGGAGTGGACCAGGTGGAAGGTGGGATGGGAAGGAGGGAAATATAGTCAGTCTTTTACAATATATCTACTATGGTAATGTTTTGCATAGATACACATGTACAGTATATACTGAGTTGCTTATCTTGCTTTTAAAATCAAATTTTTAAAAACAATATATAAATACTATGATTAATACTATTTTGCAATAATTGGGAGATAAGATGTACAGGCAATGGGGTTCGGGGATTCACCTCGTCCTACTGGAAAAGTCGAAGGGGGTATGGGAGAAGAGATGGGAGAGAGCAGATTGGATGAGGGGATATCCTGCATGACTGTTTTCCTGGGGTGGTGGGTAGGGGGAAAATGGGGGAAAAAATTGTTACTCAAAATCCATTGGAAATGAATGATGTAAACCAAAATAAAGCATTTGGGGGGAAAAGAAAGAAAGAAATACAAGAAATGTAAATAAAAGCAACTAATAAGGAAAGAATTTGATGAAATAAGTTACCCATCTCTAAGTTTAAAACAGAAAGAGAAAACTGGTTCATGGGTTTAAAAAAAACACCATTAAGAGATTTTTAAAAAGTAAACAAGGTAATAAAGACAAAAACAGAACATAAAGAAACAAAGTGGTTATAGAGACTCAGAGAAGCATTTTATAAAAGAAGATGACAATAATGAAATAACAGGCCAAAACCTATAATATACAATTAAGACAATTATTAGGGGAAATTTTTATATCTTTAAATGCTTTCATTACCAAAAGAGAGAAATAATAAATCAATGAATTCAGCATGCAACTAAAAGAAGTTAAACAACAAATCAAACCAATAAATGTAGAACCCAATAAAAGTAGAAAGTCTGAAAATTAAAGAAAAGATAAATAAAATGTGAAGCAAAGATCATTGAATTGATAAACCTAGGAACTGATTTTTAAGTTAATAAAATTAAAAAAGAGTTCTGATTTTTATAAGAGAAAACCAAAGTTTTTATATCAAAAATTAAAATGAAGATGAGATAAAGAAATTATCAGATACTATTTTGCCCAATTATATGACAAGATTGATATATTTTATAGTAAATTAATGAATGCTTATAAAAATGTGAAATAAGCAGGTTACTAAAAGAAGAAATAGAATATTAAAATAACCCTATATCAGAAAAACAAAGGCAACAACCTATGAATTAACTCCAAACAAAAAAAACCAAAAAAACAAAAAACTACTGAATCAGATAGATTCACAAGTAAATTCTATTAAACATTCAAAGAACAATTCATTCCAATATTGCACAAACTGTTTGCAATAATAAAAAATTAGGCTTGTTCCTAATCTCCTTCTATGATAAAATATAGTCGTGATATCTAAACCAGGGAGAGATAAATCGGAAAATCTCACATCCCCTAGATGAACAAAATTTAAGGGAACAGATAGAAATAATTCTAGCCCAGTCCTCCCTCTCTCTAAGGAGAGTAGAGCAGCTGCCTCTAGTTCCAACTTCCTTCTTCCCCTCCTTGTAGGGTTTAAAATTTTCCCTTGGAGAAAAGGGGGAGGAGAAGAGGTTAGAATTTTATCTTCTTTCAAGCCTCCCAACAGCAACCTCATGCTACATAGAGGGACTAGCATGGGAGCTGCACAGGACCTTCACAACACATGGGGCTCACCATAAATGCAAAGGAAGATGAATAACATGTCCATAATCTTTGATCCAGAAATTCCACTAGTACATATATACGATAAGGAGATCAGTGAAGAAAATAATAAAGGCTCCATATATATCAAAATATTTATAGCAGTACTTTTTGTCATAGTAAACAACTAAAATCAAAGTTGATTTCCATCAACTGGGTATGTCTAAATTAATTGTGGTCCATAGGTGTGATGGAATATTACTGTGCTATAGGAAAGGATAAATATAATGAATGCCCAGAAGCATGTGAAAACATGTGAACTAATACAAAGTAAGGTAAGCAGAACCAGGAAAGTGCTACATACAATGACATCAGCATTGTAAATGGAAATTACAACTGCCACAAAAAAAAGACATATGAGAGGTTACCTTCTCCTATGCCTTTGCAGAGGTAGAGGTCCAGAAGTGTGGAATATTGCATATAATGATTTGGATTTTTCAATAAATTAACTAGGCTTGCTTAATTTTCCTTCCTGTTTTTATTTAATTCCTTGCTATAAGAAATAGCTCTTTGGTGGGGCAGCTAGGTGGCACAGTGAGTAGAGCACTGGCCCTGGACCTGAATTCAAATCCAATTTCAAACACTTAACACTTACTAGCTGTGTGACTTGAGCAAGTCACTTAACCCCAATTGCCCTACCTTCCCCCCTCCAAAAAGCAAAAAAAAAAAAAAAAAAAAAAAAAACAAAGAAATAGCTCTTTGGGAGTGGTATAAAAGGGGATGTTAAGGAAAACACAGGCAATGTGAAAACAAAATACAACAACAAAAATCTATTTTGTTGGAGAAATATTAATTATTTATGGGTAGGCAAAGTCTATGTAATAAAAAATTATAATACTTCCTAAATTAATTTATTTATTCAGAATAAAATAAAATAAAAAGCTAGAAAAATAATAGCAAAACATGATCTGGAAAAACAAAAGGCAAAAGATCGCAAGGGAAATAATAGGGGGGAAAGGGAATGGAAACAGAGTAAAGCATGCTGCACTCTAACTCAGATCATACTAACAAACAAAAATCATCAGAACTATTTCAGAACTGGTTAAAATAAAGAGGCCAATTAGTGGAAGAGAGTGGGTACACAACATAAAGGAGCAAATGAATACAATATCATAGTGTTTTGTTAAACTCAAAAAAAGTGGCAAGAACTCATTATTTGACAAAATCTGCTTATAAAACTAAAGAGCTTTCTGGCAGGATAAACTCCAAATGGATAACAGACATACATAAAAAAGTTCACATCAAAAACAATTAGAGGAGCAAGGAAAGAAATATTTATTGCAACTGTAAATAGGAGAAATGTTCATGAATAAACAAGGAATACAGAGAATAATAAAAGAAAAAATGGATCATTTAGCTTACATAAAATTGAAATTTTGTACCAACAAAATTAATGTAGTTTAAATTTTAAGGGAAATTCTTAACTCAGAAATTTTTTCTAACAAAAATCTAATATTCATAATAAGTAAGAAATCAATTCAAATTTATAAGGACAAAAGTTATTTCCCAGGATATAACTTAATAATAATTATAATATAATTGGAAGAGGAACTTCTCAAAGAAAGAGATCCAAGCTATGAATAGACATATGAAAAAACACACTACTATCACTAATAATTACAGAAATGCACATTAAAACAACTCTGAAGTTTCATATAATACTTATAAAATTGACACAAAAAAAATCCAACAGATAATTTCTAGAAGGGCTGATGGAAGACAGGCACATTATCATACTTCAGTCATTCTGAAAATGCCCACCAAAATACCTACATATGTATATCCAGGCTTATATGCCAAAGTCAAAGAGAAAGACCCATATAAAAAAATATTTGGGGTGGCTAGGTGGCGCAGTGAATAGAGCGCCGGCCCTGGAGTCAGAAAGACCTGAGTTCGGAGCCGGCCTCAGACACTTAATCCACACAAACAAAAACCTAGCCATGTAACCTTGGGCAAGTTACTTAACCCCAATTGCCCTAAAGGGGAGGCTAGGTGGCACAGTGAGTAAGAGCGCAGGCCTCGGATGACCAGAGATCAAATCCTGCCTCAGAAAATGAGCACCCACACATAAATAATGACTAGCCGTGTAACCTTGAGCAAGTTACTTAACCCCAATTGCTTTAAATATATATATATATATATATATATATTTGTTGTAGGGCTTTTTAGTTTTTTTTGTTTTGTTTTGTAGCAAAGAACTGGAAATGGAGGGAAAGCTCTATCAATTGGGGAATGCCTAAACAAATTATGACATACAGATATAATGGAATATTATGCTGTAAGAAATGAAGAAACAAGTGGTTTCAAAAAGCCTGGGTAGATTTGTATGAACTGAAGAAGAATGAAGAGAGAAAAACTAAAGGAAGAATTTCTGCAGTAACCACAACCTTTGCAATGTCTTCTGACTCCAGTACTCTATTGGAACTGTTCTTTCAAAGGTAACCAGTGATCTCTCAGCTGCTAAATTGAATAGGTTTTTTGCAATTGATCTTTCTCTATCTTTCAACACTGTTAACCACCCACTGCTCCTGAACAATCTCTCTCCTTGGCTTTGATGACACTATTCTCACCTTGTTCTCCTCCCACCTATCTAATGACTTCTTTGCTGGTTCTTATTTCATCCTACTCCTACTCCTTAAATATAGGTCTTCTTTTCACTTCACTCTACACTTTCTTCCTTTGATGATCTTGCCTAATGAGCTACTTACACTGTTTAAATTATCACCTCTATGCGGATGATTGCCAAATCTCTCTATATATCCTTAATCTCCCCCTTGATTCCAAGTAGCACAATTCCAACTCCCTACCATACATGTCCACTTAGACTGGCATCTCAAATTCAAAATGTCCAAAACGAAAGTCAACACCTTAACCCCTAAACTGACTCCACTTAATTTTCCCATTTTTCTCAATGACATCACCATCTTAACAGAATTTGAGAATTAGAAGAGACCTTAGTGACCTTCTAGTTCAACCCATACACTAAAGGAATCCCCACTAGAACATATCTGATAGATGGTCATATAGCTTTGGCTCAGAAACTTCAAAAGTGAGGGAACTCATCACCTTTCAAGGTAAACTTTTGAATAGCTCTAATTGTTCAATAGTGGGTTGTTTTTTTCCTGACACCACATTTAAACATAATAATCAAATCTAGCTTTTTCTGAACTCTATAATTTCAAGAAGATATTTTTTCCATGATAGTAGAAATGAATATTTTTTGTGTAAACCCTGGCTGCTTGACTGAAGGAATCATTGGAAGACTTTCCACTCAAGTAGAAAGTGGAAATGCCAAGTTAACCCCAGACCCCAAATCCCTGTAGTGAGAGCTCCATCTAGCTTGGAAAGTTCAATGTGAATAAGGTTTCTGTTCAAAATGGAAGCCAGTTTTCTTTGTCTTTGGTCTTTCTTCTTATAGATCAGAGGTAGGAAAGGCAGAAAAGACTGTGGCTAAAAGGGAGGAATCACTCGGGTCTTGCCAGTTTTAAAGACATAAGCAACCAATTAAAGGAGGACACCCTACCCACATTGTAGGGCATACAATGGGCTCCCTGTCAAGCAAACAGCATGTTCAAAAGGCCCCTTAAGGGTTAGGGTGAGGGCCAGCAGCCCAAGCTACATACAATAATAAGCTAAGTCTGGACCCCATAAAGTAACATGCTTATATGAAAAAATCGTTATAATGCTAAATAGAGACATTAACTCTGATACATTTCCCACTATGCTATCTGTCTTGCTTCATTCTCTTCTCCCACCAAAATTATGACTAGACCAAAGACAGACCAATACATTCCTGTAAAAATAAGTCATACAGATGTGGGAAAACCCAAGATGGAAAATATTCCCGTGAAGTCATATCCAAAATATTTGGGAACACAGATTGGATAGCCCCCAAGAGGTAAGAAAAGGTATAATCTGAGTCCAAAAGTTCAAATGAAGGCAAAATTCTCAGGTGCAACTTGACCTTACTATCACTAATCTATCTCAAATATCTCTGAGGCTGACTACAGAGCTTATTGTTTGTAGCATATAGTACAAGCCAAAGCCAAAAGCCAAGCCTTTGCATGAGGAAGTAGCTAATTTTCTTTACCTGTTTAGCATTACATAATGTCTCTTGGGTAAATGCTTCTTTTATGATTTGTAGCAATATTGCATCAGCACAGCACACTGACTCAATGAGTGAATAAGTGAATGAAAAAGCACTAATAAATGCTTTCATAAGCACTTAGTATGTACAAAGCTGATATGGGAGGGCCAAGGCAAGTAGAATACTGAAGTGGTTTCTGTTGGATCAGGCAATTTTTTCACACCCAAGGTCACTTGTCAAATACAAAAACCAAGACTGAACTCATGATAGACTGGAAAAGGAAGGGAGAAGAGAAAAAGGAAGAAGATTTTTAAATTTTAGAACTGTTATCCCAATGGTTTTGGCAATCTATTCTAATACAAATCCTTGAGGTTTACACTACTGACATCTGAGAGAAAACAAAGGGATTCAAAAATCCTAAGATCACAGAATCACAAAATCAAAACTGGAAAGAAATTTAAAACCTATCTTCTCCCTCTTCATTTTATTGATGAGGAGACTGAGGCTCAGATAGCTAAAAGTCACACAGGTAGCAAGTAGAAGAGCCAGACTTTGCACCCAGGTCCTCCAACCCTAAATCTCACTTTCTTTCTACTACACACTACCTCTAGAATACAATATCACCCCAATAGCACTCCCTCTGGGTACCCCACAATTTGATCTTAAGGTGATACAATGATTTAACCACTGAAGAGTTGCATTAGGGACTGGCAGTGTTACTAGTATATAAGAACCAACAAAACCATAAAATGTATATTTCCCATACTGCCTTGAGTACAATCTCCTTGAAATGTGTCAAGTCCCCCAGATCCACCATGACCAGCTGACAATATTTCTCAAGTAAACATTTTTAAGGAGTACACTTGAACTATAAAACTCTATACCACTGCTAGGTTTGTATCATAAAAAAGATATTTTTAAAAAATTTTACTATATGTAAAAAATATTGATAGCAGCTCTTTTTGTGGTAGCCAAGAATTGGAAATTGAGTGAATGCCCATCAGTTGGGGAATGGGTGAACAAGTTGTGGTATATGATTGCAGTGGAGTACTATTGTAACAAGAGAGATGATTTCCAAAAAAACCTGGGCAAACCGATATGAACTAATGCAAAGAGAAGTGAGCAGAACCAAGAGATCACTGAACATATTGACAGCAACATTGTAATAGTAATCAATTGTCAAAGACTTAGCTTCTCTGAGCAACACAATGACCCAAGAGATCCAAGACAATTCTGAAAGACTCATGATGAAAAATGTTATCTGCTTTCAGAGAGATTACATCAGATATGAAACTCTGGATGATGAACTCTGAAAACAAATTGAAGCATAATTTCTTCATTTTCTTGCCTTTTTTTTTACAATGTGGCTAACATGGAAATATATTTTACATGATTCTATATGTAGAATTGATGTATTACTTAGCTTCTCAATGGCCAGGGGAGAAACTAGAGGGAAGGAGAGAATTTAGAACTCAAATGTTTTTTAATGTTAAAAACAAATGAATAATGAAATTTTTAAAATATAAAAATAAAAAGTACACTCCCACATGCCATACCACCCAGGGAAACTCAGAGACATTATTCAAGGAGGAATAGTAGTTCATACCAGTAAGGTGAGCTCATACGAGAATGGCAAATTCCCACTGACATTCAAAAGTTCTTAATTCTTCAGGTCATAGGAATTATTGATAGTGAGTTTAAGAACCAACATGCAGTGAGCAACACTTAACATAGCACTAGATAAATCAAATTGGTCTAGTAGAAGCCAGGATATACTCAAATATGTATTACCAGAGCCCATAAATATGGCAGCTGCTCTCACACCAGTAGTATAATAAACTTAAAGGCATTCTCTAAGGCACCTTGGGGAAAGAATAGTTTTACATATGCTTTGCAGTATAGCTATTAATGCTCCAAAAGTAGGCACAATACAACAATATTGTACATGGTCACCAGTTTAAGTTTACAATAAACTACCACAGTCTGATACAAGATATAAATATTTCCCCAGTTCTCGAGAGACCAATAGTGTCTACTCCCTTTCAAAGGGTCCTACTCTGACTTCTACAACCATATAGATGATTGTAAAACATGTGAGTAACCTGGACTCTACCAGAATTATTTACATAATCCACACACTTATCACCATGACCTGAGCCATCATCATCGGTGCGATCATTGATAGATTCAGGAAACCCTATCCTATAGTCTACATAATTTTTTTTAACCACATACAATCCGTGTTAACATCGCTTCCTATCTGAGTGATACCACCAGATGGCAGTAGTTGCCAAGCTTTACATTGATAGTGCTCCATTCATTGTCACCTAAGAAATATCCTGTATTAATTTGCCTTTTTTGCAGAGAATAGTCTTTTAAATAGCTAAAACAACTTCTGACTGAGAAGAGTGAAATTAACAGTCAGCTTCAGAAGCCAACTCCCACTGCAATTTGAGTGGGTTATTAATAACTACCCAACACAGAAAACACCCATAAATCACCCAAGAATACCATTTGACTGTATACCACTAGGGAGACATTTTCAAGTGATTGTTCCTTAAGGCCACTCCTATCCTGTATCTTATGCTATATCCTTCTGCGTTTCTCTTTATTTGTGTGTTATTACTATTTGAATGTTATCTTTATAAATACATAGCATCTTGGGCTTTAGTCTCTATACCCTAATAATGATAAGAATATCAGTACCGAAATAACCATTTCATAACCAAGCCATAAGTTATACATATTGGCACAGGACTCAAAGCTGCTTGTGAACCATCCTGAAAACCACCTCTACATACAGTTCCTTTGCTTTGCCCAAAATATTATGGTGATATATGAAGACCAGGAACCATTTCAGCTTCCCTGGTTGTACATGTCATTTGAGTCTAGAAACATGTACTTCATTAAATTCGGGGTGTTGAAATACCATGAATTGTTTTTTAGAAAATAATAAAACAAAACATCTACCAGGCATGAGAAACCTGCATCCTGGAGGCCACATGTGGCCCTCTAGGTCCTCAAGTGTGGCCCTTTGAATGAATCTAAACTTTACTACTGATCCTAGACCATCAAGATCCTGGAACAAGTTGGGAGAGGCCTAACTTAAGTTTGAGCCAATTTCCCTTTTGCCACTGTAATAGCTTCAGGGATTAGTCCCTAGAATATGTCCAATATATACTGCCTGGTTAGAATCCAACTAGGAGCTTAGCAAGACTAGTTCCTGGCATGAATAATGGAGAAGCTTCCCCTGCCCCTCTTTAGAACACATATAATACTGCATCATGATGTCCCAAATGTTGAAGCAGACCATCTCTTATTCACTTTCCTGGCACATGTCAAGTGAGAAGACAGAATTGCTATGAGCCTCAAGGTGAAAGCAGCAATTCATTGAGGAGCCAGCCCCAGGAAACAATTGTCTTCCAGTGGTGAATCTTCAGGAAGCAGAGACTGTGTCCTGAAAGTAAGGGAGTGAGGGAGTGACTCATCCATACCACACACAGAAGTGAACTTGGTAGAGACTCCTCAAAAAGATGGAGAGAGTAAAGGTCTCCTAAACACAGGAAGTAATTCACTGTCAGATTGGGGGGAGGGAGAGAAAGAGACAGCTGTGTACCAACCACTTTAAATTTGAACTTGCTCTCCCCAGATACCAAGTAGGTACAAAGGGGAGAGTATACCTTCTATTTAGTGGAAAGGAAATGTTTTTGTACTTTGGTCCTTGCTCTTCCTTCTCAGTAAACATCCCTTTGTAAAAGCTAATTGATATTGACTGGCTAATTGATACTAGGAAATACACTGGATTGGGGTGGGGGGAGGCTGTTGTGAGTCATAGTACTTTCCCAATTCTTTAGAGTTACTTGCCTTAGAACTTGAAGTGAGAAGTAAACACCCTCTTGGAACTCAGTCTGTGAAAGTGGGAGTTGGGTGGTCTGCCCATAGTGGAGGTTACATGGTGGGGCTTCCTCTGAGGCCAATGTTGAACCCTTCATGTTTTCAGGAATCCACTGGAGAAATTCTCTAACTGTGATTCTCAGCATTGGATATTCTAGTTTTCAAGATCCACTAGAGAAAAATGAGCATTTTTCCCTAGTGTCTAATTGTATAGTAGTCAGGTGTCTACTGTGTTCTCTTATAATCAGATGAATTTATTTGTGAAAAATTTTGCTTGTTTGAGTGTTTACATACCAATTACAGTAATAATACAATTATTACTGTACCCAAAATGAGTATTACAGCTAGTGGCATCATGGATGCCATGGGCCTAGAGACAAGAAGAAGACCTGAGTTCAAATCTGGACTCATATATATGACCCTGGGTAAGTCACTTAACTTCTCTCTGCCTCAGTTTTCTCAACCATAAATTGGGATAATTTATATTATAAGATAGCATCTACCTCCCAAATGAAATATTGTCAAATTCTTAGCACAAAGGATGGCATACAGAAGGTGCTTGATAAAGGTTTATTCCCTTCCTTTTTTCCATTTTAAAAAGTGTGAATTTTTAATCCCTCATTCTTTTTGTTTGTTTTTGAATAGACAAAAACTGCTCACCTTGTGGGATCTTTATGGCCTGCAGATTCATAAGAAAAGATTTTCCTGCTGACCTAGAAATGCCAAGTAATAACCCCATGGGCTTAATCATGATTGGGAATCCCATGTATGTTTGGAGATTACCTAATCCTGTTTTCTTTCTTTTTTTGATTGAACTTGCTTGTCCTTTTTTTGGATGAGTTTTGAATGCCGTTTGGATTGCCCTCACAGTGGCAAGACTCCATTAGGGAAATTTTGAGTGCCCTTTTTACATAAGAACCCAAAGAAATTTTGTTTGGATCGCTTACCTATGGTATAGGGACCCCTGAAGAAGTTTTGCCCAGATCCCTGTTGGATAATCCTGTATTCTAAGAGAAGAGTTTTTACCCAAGGCAGTTTGGTTTCTCAACTAAGATTGAGAGGTGACATTTAGTCAACCTCAGTCCCCTAATCATTTATGGAGAACCTCACATACTCTGAGCTTTGTAGGGACCAGGTATTTCATTTGAGAAGGGAGGCTTGATTTTCTTTTTCTTTACCTTTGCTTTTGGATTGTGGAAGCCATTTGCAAGCACCCAGACAGGTGATAAACTATAAAAGCTTCACAAAATGATATCTATTTATTAAGTTGTATCACAGTGTGTTAGAAGTATAGAAGTATATTAAGAAGTATAGAAGAATATTAATTTCTAGGTTTATATCTGAACTGTCCTTGAGGTTCTGTAGTACAAGTCTCAGAAAAAGACAAGTTTCAACCTTTCCAAAGAACCTAAATAATCAAGTTGGGAAGGAATGAAGTACCTTGGGCCATTAGATAAAAATCAGATGATGAAATATATTGGAGTTAGTTGAAAAAAATCAGACACATCTTTAGGCCTATGCATATATCAGGGACGATTTCTACAAAGTGCTTTGAAAATTAAGTTTGGGCAGTGCTTTGAGGATATATGCCCTCACACTTAAAGGAGTACCTCATTCTTCTTTCCCCACATCCTGCTGTCCTCATAAAGACTGGAATAGTTACAAATAGTACATACAGCTGGGATCTGAGAGAGGAACAACGAGCCACCCTGAGGTAAAGAAGTTTCAGAAGCATGACCTCTTCAGGACAGAGAGACATGCAGCTTCGGGACTCTGACTCTTGGGTCCCAGCAGAGAATCACAGAATCCTTAGTAAGTGTGCATGACTGGAATTCAAATAAGGTGAGTAGCCAAAACTGAAAGGAAAAGAAATTAAGTAGCACACTAATGATGACTACTCCCTCAGTAGCAGCTTCAGCTTCCAAATACAGATTTAGTTTGGACAGCTTTCTCAATCATCAGTAGCCTGGGCATTTGAGTGGACCAACAGAACAGTCTGTCCCTATAGGATAGTGGGTAGGAAAAGTACCTAGGTGCTTTCTGGGTGCAACATTGTGGCTTCATGTGCAGTGCTAAGTGTTACATTTGAGGGATCTTCTGTATTCAGTCTAAGCAGGGTGGAGGAAGTTGAGTCGTTTTGTTCATCAGAATAGGAGCAATTCAATCAAGCTTATTGTATTTAGTCAGATGCAGAATTGGGGTGGGGGGAGCCTGATAAGGAACATTTTAGCTCTATGGCAAGCATAATGGAAGAAAATTTTTTGGTCAGAAGGGTCACCCCTAAGCATGAAACAGACCTAATCCTGAAAATGAAGAATGGCATTTGGAGAAAAATAATCCTAGGGTTAGCAGGAAAAATAAGCCTGTAGTGCTTAATACCCTGATTTTCAGAGAAAATGGCTTCAATATCACATAAAATTCCCAAAGAATTCTGAGACTTAATGCTGAAATAATTTTTATTAATATTTATAAACATGAAAACAAATTCAGTTTCTAGGAGACAGACCTATCTATATGTTTAAACTTGTACCAAATGACAGGGTTTTTACCCATGTAATTAAACCTAATTCTGGAATTTCTTAGGAGAAAATTTGCTTCTAAAATGTATAACACTTCATCCTAGGATGTTCTTTTTCTGGTTCTACACAAAGAAAAAATGCAAAAGCATTTCAAAGTTAAGGAATGTTAATGAAAGATTTTGAATCTAAAATCAAGTAGAGAATTTTCACGTACAATACCTTTGGCAATGTAAACTTGGTTTGTTCATAAAAATAAATTTGAAATTTTCAGAATTTTTTTAATTCAATAGGATATAAGTTCTTTGTATATTCTGAACTTTTAAAAAGACAATCTCCCCCCCCCCCAAAAAAAAACAACCATAAACTAGTCTTCCTAGACAAAAAAACAGACTTCTGGAACTAACAATCAGGTACCAGTATAGGTTAAGTTCAATAATTCTGGGGCTGCAGATTTATAAAGAGTTTTTACAATTTTTTGGAGATTGACACTTTTAAAACATGACATCAAACATTAGCTGTTCTCTGGTCTGTAAATAGTTGGTCATCGAGACAGTTTCATTTTCACTTTTTCAAAATGACAGTATAAAAGAGAAGTGAAAGTCTGAATAATAATGTAAATGAGAATCACAATGAAATGTTAATTTTTACCTCAGGAAGTCAGAGGGTATTTCCAGGCTGATGTCATTCATAGAAAGAATGTCATCTGTTGATATGAGGTCAAGAAAATTTACCCTAAGTCAAATGGGAAATTTAGAATGCATATGGGTTATTCCCAACTAATGAAGATGGGTTTTATAAACCAAGGCATATAACAAAAATTAATCTGGCTCTCAGATAATTCTCTTAACATTAATTTTATCAAATTAAATTTTAAATTTAATCTATTTCTGTAATATGTTTCTTAGTTCTTTTCACTAAGGGCTACATTATACATAGTATGGTGTTAAACTTTAGGTTAATTTGATATAAATAAATGTTAGAGATTCATGTAGAGTCAAGTTTTGTTTAAAATATTCAAATACAGGAGAAGTATGTATTTTCCTATAGTCATTTGTCATTTTTCACCTTTAGAAAATAACATTTTATAACAAAAACTTGGAATGCACAGTCAAAATTACAACTGGCTATTTTAAGTCTCCCCCAAAACCATTCTCTTTTTTGCCTTTAATTTGAGTTCTTTCATGTTCAAAGGGGAAAACAATCCTTTTTATATTACCTTCTGAAAATGTAATAGGATTTTTATCCTAGATTTGTTATTTTTGATCCCTGCCCCCAAATACTTTAAGAACACAAGGAAAATTCTATATTCATAAAATCCAATGTTGATATGAAAAACAAATGTTTCATTAAAATATTTTCTTTAGAAGCTAGGAGTTACCTTAAAAAGATCCTTTTGCCTAACCCCTTCCTTTGGACAGAGAGATTAAGTGCCCAGTGCCCAGGCTAATCTCTTACCTCCTGATCTGAGCTCTTTTCCACATCACCTTCTTACTCATTTTGCTGTTGTTGTTGTTGTTTTATTCAGTTTCCCACAATTCTACTCTCTTCCCAATGGGTTAAGTAAACACTATTCATGATACATAACCAGCAAGTGGTTCTACCAATGAGAATCCATTGCCTGTGTAAGATTTGCCTAGCCTTCTTGACCTAGACTCTCATTCTTTTTCTCCTTCCTGGGCCAACCATTAATACCTATCAAGCTCAAAATTATTTTCTCCCTTTATCTATCCCATAAATCCAGTAGTTAGTAAATATTATGGAAGAAAGGTCAACACAAATCCATACTCTGAGTCTTGCTCCTAACTCTGATCAGTGATTCCAGTTTTTACGGCTCCATTGCAAGTTAGGAACCTGATTTACTGATGGGTGATTAACTGAAAAAAAACATCTTGTCTATCCATCAGAAGAACCTGGAAAACTCCCAAAAGCTAAGCAGAACAGACTGGAATTAAAGAAGAAATGTTGAGATAACACATAACATCTCTTTGACTACATGGAATGGTAGAGATTCTCAGATCCAATTTTTCTCTCCTCCTCTTCCCCCTGAATCCTCATTCTTTTTTTTTTTTTTTGGAGGGAAATTGGGGTTAAGTAACTTGCCCAAGGTCACACAGCTAGGTTTTTGTTTGTGTGTGCATTAAGTGTCTGATGCCGGATCCGAACTCAGGTCCTTCTGACTCCAGGGCCGACGCTCTACTCACTGCGCCACCTAGCCGCCCCAATCCTCATTCTTTCTAAGGCTGATCCCTCTACTTGCATTCTTGATCAATACTCTTCCCACCTTCTTTGAATATTGCTCCATCAAAGAAACTTTCTTTGAGTCAACAAGCCACAAACATTTATTAATTTATTAATTTGTTAAGTGTTAAGGGAATATGCTGGAAATACAAATACAACATGCACTCACTCCAATAAAGTTGTTGTTCTAAATAATTTACACTATAATGAAAAACACATTAAAAGGAGCTGAAAAGTGGAAGGGGGCATGGTGGCAAAATCTGAGGATCATGATGGCAATGCCTAGAGAATGAAACATGAGTGATCTGGGGTCTCCTTCAAAATGGAGGTTCTAGGAAAAATGACACTGATAATTTGCTGGTTGATCTCCTTACCCCAAGTCCCTTTCCCACTACAATCCATCTTCCACTCAGTTTTCAAACTGATCCTCCTACAATACAAGTTTCACCACATAACGACCCCTCCCCATTTCAATCAACTATGCTTCCAATTCTCTTTCCTCCAGGATCAAGTCCATTCATTTGCATGATTTCAATAAAAGAGCTTTCAAAAAAAAAAAAAAAAACTGGGCATACCTAAATCCCAGACATATTTAGTAATTACTTGCAAATGGTCTTTGCATGATTATGCTCTTAGTCTACAGAGATAAAGATTTGAAAAGTATACTAGAAGATTACCATAACTTGGGTGAATGTTCTCACTGAGAGGACTCAGTCATATACCAGGAAGAGTTGTTGATAGGAAGGACTTTTTTCCTATCTCTTATCTGGGAAATGGCAGTCCCCAGAGCCAAGAGCCAGAGGGAATAGAACCAAGAGGTATCTTCCAGTACTAGGGTAAGGGTTACTGCTTTTTTAAGAACACAGCAATAATCTAGTCAGGCACTATACCTAAGCCTGAAACTGGAGGTATTGGAGACAGCAATTGTCCAATGTGTTCAGGTGAGATCAGGCCCCAGGAGGAAACTTCCCCCAACAAAAACATAGAGAAACCACAAGAAGATTAAAAGCATAGTAAGAGGCAGCCACCATGAAAATGGCTACCAGGATTCTTAGAAACTATATAAACTGCTGGGGAACAAGAAGAGTGAAAACACTGGAATAGATGTTGACACCAAAGGAGTAATTCTGATTCTCTCTTTTTCCTTTCATCTCCCTCTTGGGAAGCTGAAATCATTTTCCCTGGGAAAGGGAAAGGCTGTTTATCTTTATTTTAATATTTACTTTATCTTTATAATGTGTTCATCAAAGGTATTTGCCAATATGAGCGCACTCATTGGAAAAGCAGTTGCTTTCTAGGTCTTCACCTAAGTTATTAATAAAAATTCTGAACCACATAGGCCTCAATCATTAAATGGAAGAGGATAGCAAAATGGATTAGAAACCAGAATCCAATATGTTGTTTGCAAGACACACTTGAAATTAAAAGATACAGAGAGTTAAAACAAAGTGCTAGAGCAGAATCTATCATGCTTCAGTTGATGCAAAAAAAGCAGGAGTAGCAATTATGATCTCAGACAAAGAAAAAGCAAAAATAGACCTAATTATAAGAGATATTCAGGAAAACTATGTATTACTATAAGGTACCATAAACAATTAATTCATTTCAATACTGAACATATATGCAACAAATGGCATAATATCCAAATTTTTGATGAAAAAGTTAAATGAAATCTAGGAAGAAACAGCAAGTAAAACTATAATAGTGGGGCGGTCTCAATTTACCCCTCTCAGACCTAGATAAATCTAACTATAAAATAAATAAGAAATAAGTAGATGAATAGAATTTTAGAAAAGTTAGATATGATAGATGTCTAGAGCATATTGAATGGGAATAGAAAGGAGTATACCTATCCAACCTGCATGTGACACTTTCACAAAAATTTACTATGTATTAGGGCATAGAAACCTCACAAACAAATGCAGAACCACAGAAATGTTAAATGCATCTTTTTCTGACCATAATGTAACAAAAATTACATTTTATAAAGGCCTTTTGAAGCACGGACTAAAAATTAATTGAAAATTAAATAATCTGGGGGGCGGAGCCAAGATGGTGGAGTAGAAACAGCTCATCCAAGCCACTCTGCCCCCAGATTCCCCACAAACTATGTAAAAGGGGACTCTGAACAACTTCTGTAGCCCCAGCACCCACAGAACAACACAGAGAAGCTAACCTCCCACTGAGGACAGCCCAGCAGCCCTGCAGGAAGGACCAGCGCAGCGGTCTAGGAGCCAGCAGCACAGCAAGCAGAGTGCTGGAGCCGAGCCGAGCCGAGCCAAGCCCAGGTCCGCGTGAGCCGAGGTTTTAGCCCCAGGGCGGCAGGGCCAGCAGCCGGCTGGAGAGACCCCAGAACACCAGCAGCTGTGGCAACTCCAGAATTATCAACATAGACATGCCTGGGACAAAGTAAGAGGTTAGTGTGCTATGGACTTTGGGACCAGTATTTGGGGAATGCGTCGGCTCCCTCCCCTGGGGGCTAGAAGCCACTGAGGAGACACGCCATTTTGTAGTTTTCAGAGGCAGCTCCAGCTCCTGGCCTGCGAATTGTAGGGAGATCCAGCAATCAGTCTTGGGGGGTAATCGCTCTTGCTTTAACCTCCCTGGATCTGGATTGTGATCTAGGGTGGAAGTCGTGGGTGGGTTTACAGTTTGCCAGAAACGGAAGTTGCCCCCCACACGTTCGGGACGAAAATTCCTCTATCTGGCCTTAAAGCCATAGTGTGGCAACAAGCCCAAAAGTCAGGTAATTAAGTGGCAACATGCCAAGGCAAAGGAAACAGAAAAATGCAACCCTAGACTCTTATTTTGGGGGCATAGAGCAGGAAAAGGACTGTGAGGTCAGAAGTCCTGCTCCAAAAGCCCCAGGGGAAAACATGAGTGGGTTGCAGGCCATAGAGGACCTTAAGGAGGACTTTAAAAATCAAATAGAGAAGTGGAGGAAAAATTAGAAAGAGAAATGAGAAGGATGCAGGAAAAGTATGAAATGAGGGTCAACAGCCTGACTGAGGAAAACAACACCTTAAAAAATAGACTAACTCAAATGGCAAAGGAGGCCCAAAAGGGCAATGAGGAGAAGAATGCCTTAGAAAGTCGAATTTGCCAGATGGAAAAAGAATCTCAAAAGTTCACTGAGGAGATTCATTCCTTCAGAGTTAGACTGGAGCAAATGGAAGCTAGTGACTTTATGAGAAATCAAGATGCTGTTAAGCAGATCCAAACAAACCAAAGATTAGAAGGCAATGTGAAATATCTCATGGGAAAAACCACTGACCTGGAGAATAGATCCAGGAGAGACAATTTAAAACTTACTGGACTACCTGAAAGCCATGATCAAGGAAAGAACCTAGAAATCACCCTTCAAGAAATTCTCAAGGAAAACTGCCCTGATGTTTTAGATCCAGAGGGCAAAATAGAGGTTGAAAGAATCCACTGATCACCTCCTGAAAAAGATCCAAAAAGAAAACTCCCAGGAATATTATAGCCAGGTTCCAGAATCCCCAGATCAAGGAGAAAATACTACAAGCAGCCAGAAGAAACAATTTCAATATTGTGGAAACACAATCAGAATAGCCCAGGACCTGGCAGCTTCTACACTGAGGGATCGAAGGGCATGGAATGTGATATTCCAGAGGGCAAAAGAACTGGGAATGAACCCACGGGTCACCTACCCAGCAAAACTGAGTATTTTGTTTCAGGGGAAAATATAGTCATTCAGTAGAATAGAGGACTTTCAAGCATTCTTGAGGAAAAAACCAGAGTTGAATAGAAAATTTGACATCCAGATGCAAGAAGCAAGAGATGCCTGAGAAGGTAATCAGGGAAAAGAAATCAAAAGGAACTTATCAAAGTTGAACTATTTACATTCCTATATGGAAAAGCAATAACTGTGACTGATGATATCTTTCTCACTATGAAAATAATGGAAGAAGGGTGTGTAGTCATATGAATACATATGTGAATGTGTGTGTATATGGTTACAGTTATATGTGGATAGAGGGCATAGGTTGAATTTGTTGGGAAGGGAGAATACTCAAGGGATGAAATTATGAGGTGAGAGAGGAAAGTGGCAAGAGGAGATGGGGAGAGACAGGGTAGGGTAAACTATCTCATGTAGAAGAAGCAAGGGGAAGTGGTTGCAAGGGAGGGAGATAGGAAGGCAAAAAAGGCAAAACCACATTCTCATTGAATTTGGTTCAGGGAGAGAATGACATACATACTAAATGGGATATCTCAACCTACAGCAGAATAGGGGGAAAGGGGATGAGAGGAGGGATGATGGATAGGAGGGCATCCTTGGGGGGAGGGGAGGTTGGAAGTACCCACTATAGAAGAGGGACAGGATCATGTAGGGAATGGACCAGGTGGGGGGTGGGATGAGTGGGAGGGAATTATAAGCAGCCTTGTACAATATATCTACTATGATAATGCTTTGCATAGCTAGGCATGTACAACACATACTGAATTACTTATCTCCCCAGAGGGAATGGGTGACAAGGGAGGAAGGAAATGGATCTGAAAGTCGAGGTCTTAACATTAAATGTTTCAAATATATATAAATACTATTATTAATACTCTTTTGCTTATAATTGGGAGATAAGATGTGCAGGCATTGGGACACAAAGATTCACCTTCCTCTAATGGAAAAGTCGAAGGGGGTATGGGAGAAGGTATAGGAGAGAGCAGATTGGAGGAAGCGATATCTTGTGGGACTGCTATTCTGGGAGGTTGGGTAGGGGAATAACAGGGGGAAAATGATTGTAACTCAAAATCTGGCGGAAATGAATGATGTAAAACAGAAGTTAATAAAGCATTTGTTTAAAAAAAAAAGAAAATGAAATAATCTAATCATAAGCAATGAGTAGGTCAAAAAACAAATCATACAAATAACCAATAATTTCATTAAAGATAATAATAACAATGAGACAATATACCAAAATTTGTGGGATGCAGCCAAAGGGGGAAATTTATGTCTCTAAAGCTTATATAACTAAGGAAAGAAATAGAAGATCAATAAATTGGATGTGCCACTAAAGAAAGGTAGAAAAATAACTAATTAAAAGCTCCAATCAGATATCAAAATTGAAATCCTGAAAATCAAAGGACAATGACTAAAGTTGAAAGGTTTTGTTTTTTTGTTTTTTTTAGTGAACTAATAAATAAAACTAGGAGTTGTTTTAAAAAAAAAAACAGCAAAATAGATAAACCATTGGCTAATTTGATTTTTTTTAAAGAAAGAAAAAAAAACAAAATTACCAGTATCAAAAATGAAGAGTGAATTCATAAACAATGAAAATAAAATAAAAGCAATTACTAGAGGTGATTTTGTCCAATATATGAATCAATATTTATAAAAATAGGAAAGAAAATACTTAGATAACCCTGCCTTAGAAAAAAGAAATTGGACAAGTCATAAATAAGCTCCCTAAGGGGAAAAAAAAGATTAGATGAATTTAAAAGGTGAATTCTAGCAAAGATTTAAAGAACAGTTATTTCCAATACTATATAAATTGTTTGGGGGAGGGGGAATGGATAAAGAAGCAATATTACCAAATTTCTTTTATGATGCAAATATACTCTAGATACCTAAACCAAGGAGAGCTAAAACAGAGGAAGAAAACTAAAGACTAATTTCTTTAATAAATAATAATGTAAAACATCTAAATAAAATATTAACAAAGTGATTACAACAGTATATCATAAAGCTCATACACTATGACCATACTGGATTTATACCAAGAATGAAAGACTGGTTCAGTATTAGAAAAAACATAAGCAGGGGCGGCTAGGTGGCGCAGTGAATAGAGCGCCAGCCCTGGAATCAGAAGGACCTGAGTTCAGATCCGGCCTCCGACACTTAATCCACACAAACAAAAAAAAACCTAGCCGTGTAACCTTGGGCAAGTTACTTAACCCCAATTGCCCTAAAGGGGCGGCTAGGTGGCGCAGTGAGTAAGAGCGCCGGCCTCGGAGTTTGGATGACCCGAGATCAGATCCAGCCTCAGAAAATGAGCACCCACACATAATGACTAGCCGTGTAACCTTGAGCAAGTTACTTAACCCCAATTGCTTTAAAAAAAAAAAAAGAAAAGAAAAAACATAAGCATTATTGACCATGTCAACAACAAAAAAACTAAAATTATATGATTGTTTCAATAGCTACAGAGAAAAGTTTTTGAGAAAATAAAACACCCATTCCTGTTTAAAACACTAGAAAGCATAGGAATAAATGGAGTTTTTCTTAAAAGATCAGGGATGAAGCAAAGATGTTCATTATCAACAATGTTATTCAATATTGTGCTTAAAATGCTAACTATAGCAATAAGACAAGGAGGAGGGGAATCACAGGAATAACCAAAAGCAATGAGAAAACAAAACTATCATTTTTTTGCAGATGATACAACAGTTTACTTAAAAAACCCATAAGAATCAACTATTTTAAAAACTAATCAAACAATCAACAACTTCTGTAGAATTGCAGGATAAATCAACACAAATTATTAAAATTTCTATATATTATCAACAAAATCCAGCAGGAAAAGACAGCAAGAGAAATTCTATTTGAAATAATTATGTATAGTATAAAATACCTGGGAATCTACCTGTCAAGACACATACAGGAACTATATAAATGCAATATTTCTAAAATTAAGACAGAGCTAAATTATTGGTGAAATAATAATTGCTCATGGCTAGGCAGAGTCAATATAATAAAAATTACAATACTACCTCAACTAATTTACTAATTCAGTGTCATGCCAATCAAACTACCAAATAATTATCTTATAGATCTAGGAAAAAAAAATAACAAAATTCATCTGGAAGAACAAAAAATTAACAATATCAAAGCAATCAATAAAAAAAAAATGGGAAGAGAACCTAGCAGTACCAGATCTCAAACTATGCTAAAAATCTATTATCATCAAAACAATTTGGTACTAGATCAGAAATAGTGTTTGTTGATCAATGGACCAGATCAGGTCTATGATATACAGAAGCAAATGAACACATTAACCTATAGTGTTTGATAAATCCAAAGATCCAAGCTAGTAGCTAAGGAATTTCCTTATTGACCAAAAATTCTGGGAAAACTAGAAAGTAGCCTGGCAGAAAATGGATATAGACTAATATTTCACAACATATACCAAGATAAGCTCAAAATGGATGTATAATTTAGACATAAAGGGTAATAGTATAAGCAAATTAGGGGTATTGGCAAGCACACTGGCATACTGAGGATGGCTGCTAGCACAGGTTCTTAGATATGCTTTACTAAGAAAGATAGCTGTTTAAGGGGTCAACAATCTTTTTTATTACATTCACTAGTTCAGAGGAAAAGTCAGCACCCTGAACTTCAGAGAAAATACAAACAGAAAATACAAGCAGAGAAATAAAGACCAACAGACAGGGCTTCAAACTGTCTGAGAAATTAGCATAAATCTACAGATAGATCCAACTGTCTGACCAAGGCAATACATATATTGTTACCAGAGAGCGAAGCACCAATATCTGGGTTTTCCAAAGCTGGGGGCTCCTTAGTGGCTACCTAGAGTCTCATCTGGTCAAATCACAAGGACACTCTCCCAATGAATGATCCCCAAAGTAAAATGTTAACCTCAGAGTATATATATCTTTTTTTAGAGCCAGAGGGCAGCACAACCCTCATGATGCAGTACCTAATTAGAAATTAATAAAAGGTGTGAAAGCCTTCCTGCAAGCAAGCCTCACCTAAGTAAGCTTCCCTTAATGGGCTCCACCTGAGGCCTATTAATGGGTGGGGAAGATTTTATATCCCATTAACATTACAGAGAGTATGAAAGACGTTATCTGTCAGATCTGTGCATAGGGGAAGGATTCTTGAACAAGCAAGTAATAGGTTCACAAGAGATAAAATGGATAATTTTGATTACATCAAATTTTAAAGATTTGCCCAAACAAAATCAGTGCCTCTAAAACTAGAGAGAAAAAAGCAGCAAACTGGGGGGAAAATCTTTATAACAAGTTCCTCTGAGTCAGATTTACAAGAATAAGCAATTCTACAGTTGATAGTCAAAGAATGTGGAACATTGTCTTCAACAAAAGAAATCTAAAGCTATCTATAGCCATATTTTTTAAGTGCTGTAAATCACTAAAAGAAATCTAAAGCTATCTATAGCCATATTTTTTAAATGCTGTAAATCACTAATAATCAGAGAGATGCAAATTAAAATAAATCTGAGGTACCAGTCAACATTCATCAGATTGGCTAAGTTGGCAGAAAACTATTAGGAGGCTACTAGAGCATTCATATAGGATGATGAATAGTGGTCATATAAGTCCAGGAAGGAGGAAGTATGAGAGACATTTGTAGAGGTAAAATTGAGAGGACTTGACAGCTGATTGAATATGAGCAGTGAAGGAGAGGGAAAAGTCAAGGATGACCCTGGGGTTGCTAACTTACAAGGCTGGTGATACCCTAAACATATGGAATATAATCTGATATAGGCATGAGGGGCATCACACACAAAGGCATGGAGGTAAGAGATATTGGGATGAAATCAGAGAATAGAAGATAATTCATTGGCTAAAGCATGTAGTACACAATAGGAAGTATAATGAAGCAGAAAACTGGAAAATGCATCCAATGCAAAATTATTGAGAATATTAAATAAGATAAGGCTGGAAAGACTAACTTAGTCAATTAATTAGTTGACAAAATGTTTAAAGCACCTTCTGAACACAGGGCATGGACATAGTGGTTCTCAAAATTACAGTACTCTGGATGATGGTTTTATCCTGATTGAAGCTGTGATTCTTCATTTACTGGAAAAAGGTAGTCTTCCGGCAGACACAAAATTCAGGGTCAAACCATGCTGGTATCTAAATGAGGTTCCTCACTTCACATTAAGAAAAATGAAGTGGGGTGGCTATGTTGCACAGTGAATAGAGCACCAGCCCTGGAGTCAGGAGGACTTGAGTTGAAATCCGGCCTCAGTAACACACTTACTAGCCGTGTGACCTTGGGCAAGTCACTTAAGCCCAATTTCCCTGCCCTCTCCCCTCCAAAAAGAAAAAAAAAAGAAAAATGAAGTAATAGTACAGTGGAAAGAATGTGGGATGTAGATTCAAAGAACCCAAGTTTCAAACCTGGATCTACTTCTTACTACTTGTGTGATCTTGGATCTTACTTAACCATTCTGGGACTTAGTTTCCTTGCCTGTAAAATGAAGAAGTTGGATCAGGTGATTTCTAAAATCCCCTGCAGCTTTTAATTCAGTAAGTTCAGAGATGGAAACTTAACTGTAATTTAAAGGTACTAGGCCATGTTATATCAGTTTGTATTAGGAGCAGCACAGCTGGTCATCAGTAGTGAAGTCCATGATGTCATGGAGGGAATTTTTGCTTTGTTTTGTGGTAGCTAGTGAAAATTGAATTGGGTAAATCCACAGGAAATTTTTCTCACTAAAATATGCTATGCCCCAGAAAGTCTTGATAGTTTTTATACAATACTGAATATTTAGTGTTTGATATTCAAGTATATGTGTGTTATCATTTAACAGAGGATGATGATCAACTATCCCCTTTCTTTACTGAGGAGAGTAAGAGTTGGTGGAATTAAATTGTAAGCCAGATTTTATCTGTTGGCTGAAGACAGATTAAGACTGGGAGAGAAATTGGGAGCAAAAATGTTTAGGTAAATGGCCTGAGGGGTTGAGAGATATAAACAGATTCTGAAGAGAAATTTGAGGGGTAAAAGAATGTAAGCAGTAAAAAATCAGAATTAATCAGAATCTGAAAATATTAACAACTTGATCAAATCAGCAGTATGTAATCTAATTCATTCTTCTCTGGGAAAGAGATACAAAGTGAGAATGAAAGAGTAATCCTATTGAAATTATCTATTGTAATATTAATATTGGTGAATGATATTGAGAAAGGTGATCTATTGGGAAAGGACAAAGAAAAGCCAAAAGATGTTAAATAGCATAACCCTTTGACAAACTACTATGTCATTTACAGAAGCAGTTCAAGTGTGAAAATATGCATTTCAGACTCAAGTTTCGAAGATATGACAATCACTGAAAGGAAGAAAAAGTAGGCTGGAGAGAAAAGTCCTCTAATGCTTTCCTTTTTAAAAAAAAATGCTTTAAACAAAAATGTTTAGTATCTGAAAATTCTTTGGAGACAGAACTCAGTCCTAGGAACCAATTTTAGCAGCAACTTTAATGAAGTCCAGAAAAGATATTTTTAACCCTCTTCTTCCTACGGGATAATGAAAATTCTGGTTTGTGGAGTTATTATTCCCAAAATCATTGAGAGTGCTATGATCAATATGGGATGTCACATTTCATAGAAAGACTTTAATAAGATGGAAATCCATGGCTTTCACATCACAACAAATGAGAAGCAAATTAAGAAATAGGGGGTGTTTTTCCCGGAGAATCAAAGGTGGGACATAATAGTCTGCTTGAAGGGTGGTTGTATGGAAAAGGGGTTAGACATTCTATAAAGCTCAAGAAGTCAGGACTCAGACCAACTCGTAGATGTTTCAAAAAGACATATGTTGACTTGATATAAGAAAGAAACTTGCTAACAAATAGAACTATCTCAAAGGAGAGTGGGCTACATACAAGTAGTGAATCCTTTCTTGGTCTTTAAGCAAAAGCTGGATAACACCTTCTTTGGAATGGCACAGACAGGATGCTTGTTCAGTAATGGTTTGGGTTAGATCAGCCCTGTTAAACATTTTCTCCTCACTATCCCTTTTCCCATTTCAGCAGTGTTAGTTGGTATTGCATGGCCTGAGGGCAGGCAGTGTGCATGCTTTGTGTTCAGAACCAAAGCTGCAATGAAGTTGCAGGATACAACTTGGGCAAGTGCTAACAGAAACACCTTGATTCATTGTGTGTTTGATTTTTAATTAATTTTTGGTCATTGCACTTTCAGAAACCTTTTACTCTTGCCAAATTTTGGGGGTCACTATGTACAGTTTAAGAAGCGCTGGATGACCTCTGAGGTTCTTCCCAACTCTTGAGTTTCCTCGTGATCCTATGTGTAAGTTAACTAAACAATATATAATATACCTAGAACTGTATTAATTGAGATACAGCAAAGAACTAGAAGGCCAGTAATTAATTCAGGAAGTCCTGGATTCAAGTCCTGCCTTAAACACATATTGGCTGTGGAATAAACTTTCAGTGCTCTAAAGTAATCTGGTACTAACAGGCAAGAGAAATTCTTTATATATAGAAATTTTTTATATCAGCAAAATTGCAGGCCTAGTTTTTATATTAATTAAACTAGTCAATCCTGATGTGAACTGAAGAAAATTAGTTTGGTTGGTGGTATGACCCTAGACCCCTTGGATGCACATATGCCAAGGCTAATAAACCCAGAAATTGGAATTTTACTCACTCCTCACTTCTTGCTGTATTAGAATACAGGAAAATTTTCTACATCCCTGGTCCTCATTCTTCACTTCTTATTAGGCAATTTTAAAAATACCTTTATTTGGGGTGGCTAGGTGGCGCAGTGAGTAAGAGCCCCGGCCTCGGAGTTGGGATGACCCGAGATCAGATCCGGCCTCAGAAAATGAGCACCCACGCATAAATAATGACTAGCCGTGTAACCTTGAGCAAGTTACTTAACCCCAATTGCTTAAAAAAAAAAAAAGAAAAAAAAATACCTTTATTTCAATTGGTACTAACTATATACTATTATCTTCGCCTATGGAGAATTCTCCTATTCTATATTATTATCTTCCCCTATGGGTAACAAGGCTATTCTCTTATTAATGTCAGCCAGCTCTTTGTCTAAAACTGCATATAAGTTTGAGCCCTAAGGGTCTCTGGGCCTTCAACCAGAATGTGAAAGTCATTGCCAGGTCCAGAGTCCAGAAGCCACACTTACTGTACACTGACATCGGCCAGAGGCAATGGGGGCTTAACACTGAGATTATTCCCTGTCCTGAGCAGTAGTGGTTTTGTTAATTACCAATCCTGGGTGGTTCTGCTGTTCTTCATCTAAACTTTCCTGTATCACATCTTACCCCCAGAAGCTGAATGAAGAGTGCAGTTAGCTTTCTAGAGGGAGGGACCTTTGGGAAAGGAGATGAAGCAGAGATGGGAATCTTCCCCAAGGAGAGGGATAACTAGGTGTTGAGGGTGTGTCTTGGACTCCTAGGAGTCATTTGAGCAATCAGTTGTTTAGGAATAAGAAATGAACTCCTTAGGGATGGGAATTTTTTCCTGTGACTTCATGTTGTTCAGTCATGTCCAAACAATCATATTCAGTCATGATCCCATTTGAGGTTTTCTTACCAAAGATACTGGAGTGGTTTGCCATTTCCTTCTCCAGCTCATTTTACAGATGAGGAAGAGGAGGCAAATAGGGTTAAATGATTTGCACGGGGCCACATAGCTAATAAGTGTCCAAGGCCAGATTTGAACTGATGAAGATGAATCTTCTTGACTACAGACCCAGTCCTCTATCCATTGTAACACCTGGGTGGCCAGGAAATTTAGATTACAAAGGTATCAATGATCAAGGGGCTCTCAGCACCACTCAGTATTCCCAGTGATGAACTGAAATTGAAAATTCCATCTCTTGGCTTCTCCTTAAGGTGCAGAAGTAATGCTAGTTGTTGGGAAATCAGAAAGAAGGAAAGGCTTCATCTCCCACTCCCTTCTTCCAATCTACCCTTGGTTTGGCAGTCTAGAAACAGGCAGTAGTAATGAAACAAACCAGAAAATACTGATGAAGAAGATTCAAGGAAGGGAAAGCAAATCACCTTTAGAACAAATTGCAGTAAAACCCCCTCCTCTGAGGAGGAGAAGCTAGCTTAGGTTTATATTCTGCTAGATTGAAAACTTCCAACCCCCAATTTTGTCATCCCTGCTTTCTTCCAAGATAGGGGAAGAAGATACTCCACAAATTTGCTTTCTATCCTGACCTGATCCCCTTAAAATCAAGAGAAAAGGATAAGGGGCATGGCCCCTAAGCTGGCTATATGCCCAAGTGACTACCTAATAGCCAAATAAGGGAACTAGACATTTTTTTTGGTTTCCTTGATACTGGAGCCAAAATGACTGTAGTGCCAAGATACCCACATGCTAGAGGCAAGGGAATTCCCCTCAGAAGCTTCAGTTCAGCCCCTACCTTTTGCGGCACATAAGTGACTAAGTGACTGTCAGAACTGTAGTAGTAATGTTCCAGATTATCAAATGTACTGTAACAGCAACTCCCACTAAAAAAAAGAGTGCCATACTGCTTAGAAAACTCAAGTTCCATCTAGGATAGGGATACTCTTTAGGCCCACAGCAGCCAAACTGAAAAGCCTATGGCAATACACTTGTTAAGCTATCTTTGTGATTAAGGAATCCAAATGAAATGATATGACTGATAAAACCTGCACCCAACACATCCCCTCAGTAGCACAATGGATCTATGCCTCTACCAGTCATGGAAATGAATATAATGTGCCAGACCAAGCCTGCCAAAGAGGATGCTACCTTACCCAGAAAGAAGCCAAGGAAGTGAGGGTAGTAGTACTTTCTGCCCACTCCATTGCCATGTAGAAAAGGGACCAATGGGGGAGGTTCTCTGGAAAGGAGACAGTTATGACTGGCTAGATCTTGACAAGTAGATTATGTAGGCCCTCTTACATTACCCCTGGGTCTACAATCACAAAAGTAGTGGAGGAAACATGGAAGAGGCAATCTGGTGGTAATCAGCAGGTAATGATAAATAGGTCCCAGCTAAGTCTGTGGAACTTGAAGAACATTCTGGATCCTGCCCACCAAACAGCCCACCCATAAGTTAGTGAGAAAGCAATCAGACCCAGAAGAAAAGATAGTGGGATGAAGAACCCTGGACCTTGGCCTGCATACCTGCTTTATTTTCAGAAGTAACACCAGAAATCCTCAGTATCCCCAGCCCATGAGGCTTCTCCCTCCCTCTGGCTGGAGACAATGGAGGATGGACATCAGAGAATTCCTCCCAGGTCCTGCACTATTTAAGAATGGCACCCAGGGAATTCATTTGCCACCTGGCTACTTTCCTAGACTTTCATAATTTCCAGAAACATTATTTTGCAAGATGAAATAAACTCACAAACTCACATTTCTTAAGCACTCCCTGTCCCTGAGGTCCTTCCCTCCCTCACTCTGGTTGGAGAAGGTGAGAAGTGGGTAATAGGGAGCTCCTCCCTGGTCCTCCTCCCTTTAAGGATGATACCCAGGGATTCCTCATCATCATTTCCAGCCCCAGCTGCATAGCTCATCATGCCTCTTTGCTAGGTAACCTCTCTCACCTCCTCTTCCCTTCAGCTTCTTCTTTATGTGTTGTTTTCCCCATTAAATTATGAATTCCTTGAGGCAGGGACTAATACCTTTCTTTGTATCCCCAGTACTCAGCACAGTGCCTGGAACATAGTAAGAGCTTAATAAATGTCTATTAACTGACACTGGATGGAAACTGATGAAGACACTATTCAGGTTGCCCTATTTAGTTCCCATTTGATCCTAAACTAACCATCACCTATATAGTGAAAGTAACTACACCCAGGTGACACCGTGAATGTGCTCCTGTTTTTCATGGGGACTCTTGTCTTTATGGCTTTCCCCCAGGTACATTACTGAACAACACTGAAGTCCTTCCTGTGCTTGACTCCAGCAATAGCAGTAGTAGCGATGGGCTCTGCCACCTATCTCAGGAATGAACACCTGATGAATGGACCTGAAGGGCCTTGGAGACCCTGAACCTTGGCATGATAGTCATCACCATCTTGCCCATAATCTACTGTGTGATATAATGCATTCAGTGCCAGACCACTAATACCTTCATTCACCAGATTCTTTTGATTTAATTTGATTTGAATAACAGATACTGGGACTTCAGTGGTAGATTGTTAACTGGTAAAAATTATTTGATTGGTACAACCCTAGCCCCATAGGCTGTATGCCAAGACTGATAAACTCAGAGGTTGGGCATTACCATCCTTCCCTCAGCCTCTTGGATTGGCATAGCTGCCTTCTATCCCTACCCCTCATTCCTCATTCTTTATTAGGCAATTAGAAAACACCCTCATTTTACTGATCCCAAGGTATTCTTCTATTGGTGCCAACTGAATTCTTGTCTAAACTCTATATAAGTTTGAGCCCCAAGGGCTTCTGGTCTTTAAAAGTCATTGCACAGTTCCATATCCAGAAACCACCAAGAGGATATCAGGCCTTGATCCTGAGATTGTTTCCCATTGGCATCTGTTCTCTCCCATGTGTCAACTACTATCCCTCTGTGACTTTGCTGCTCTTCATCCAAACTCTCATGTATAACCCCTGAACTACTTTTCTTCCAGCTACTATCTCAGGTATAGTGTAGTTGGGATTCAAATCCTGCCTTTGGCATTTGCTAGCTGGATAGCTATTTGACTACTCATAATTTCTCTAAACTTTAGTTTCAAGATCTATAAAATAAGGGTATAATACTTGTAGTAACTACCTCCAAGGGCTGTTGTGAGGAACAAATGAAATAATGCATATTAAGTATTTTATATTTCTTATCTCGACCTAAAAAGCATCGCATGTTGGAAATGTATCATTCTTCTTTTATGCTGAATTTTCAAGGGTCTAAGGAAAAGCTTTGTAGATAGCCCCTCACTGAGGCTCAACAATATTCAATGCTTTCTTGAGTTCTATAAAACTTCTCTGAATACAGGATACTTTAAATAGTACTTTCCTAATCAAAAGCCAATTGTACCAGTTATCATAGCCCATTTGAGGCCAGATTAAACACAGGAAGCTCTCATAGGATATTGGTCATGGTACTTTATTTTAGTGAATATAAAAGCTATGAGAGGAGACTAGACTGACTTTAATCTTCAAATCCAAGGGCTTCAGACCTTATCCTCTTTGATTTCTTTACAGTATTTGCTGCTGTGGATTCTTCTTGATACTTTCTCTTCCCTTGTCTTAAAACACCTCACTGTCCCCATTCTTCAAATGCTTTCTCCCTTCCCAATGCCTTAAAATAGATTTTCCCCAAGGTTTTACTCTTAGCTGACTTTTAAGAGACAGCAATAGAATAGAGCCCTTGATTGAAGTTAGGAAACCTTGACTCAAATCTTTTTTTTAATTTTATTTTCTTTTTAATTTATGAAATAAAACAAGCATTTCCATAACACAATAGAAATTTTTTAAAAAGATGGTTGCACATGAAACTGCAAATCTGTTATGTACAACTCACTATTTCTTTTAAATACATAAAAAGTTATGTAAATTTTTTTCTTTTTTTCCTTCCCTTCCCCACCCTAGACATGGCTACAATTAGGCACAAATGTGTATATATATACATACACATATATATGTAAAATCATTCTATCCATACTTCTATTTATCCATCCTTTCTCTAGATGTAGATAGCATCTTTCTTCACATGTTTTTTGTAGTTAATTTGGGAATTTATAATAGTCGAAATGACCTAGTCACAAAGCTGTTCTAAAAACTATATTGTTGTTACCGTGTACAACGTTATCTTAATTCTGTTCATTTGGTTCTTCATTATTTCACGCTAGTCTTTCCACGTTTTTCTAAAATTAATGAGCTCATCATTTCTTATAGCACAGTAGTATCCCATCACGATCATATACCACAACGTATTCAGACACTAACCAAGTGATAATGGACACATCACTTAATTTCTTATAATCTCAATTTCCTCACATATAAATTGAGCATAATTCTTTACCTACTTTACAGAGTTATTGTAAGGAAACCACTTTATAAACTCAATTGTCTATATGAATGTGAGTTAGTATTATTCTCTCTCAGCAATCTCATTCATTTTCAAATCTTCAACTATTACTTCTATATGGATGACTCTTAAATCTATATGTCTAGTCTTGGTGTCTCTCCATATTTCCACACCTGTATCTTTTTTTCACATGAATCTTTGTACATACCTCAAATTCAACATTTCAAAAACACAGATTAACCACAGCAACCCTAAAAGAATCCCCCCACCATTTCTCATTTTTGCCTCACTACTTCTGTCAGTTGTACCAATTATCCAGTCTCTCTTGGTCTAGGTTATCTTCAATTATCTTCAATTCTTTTCCCTTTTCCCTCATCTCATAGGATCATAAGCTTTAGAGATAGAAAATAATTTTGAGATAAGTTATTTGAATGTTCCCATTTTGCAGCTCAAGAAACAAAAAGCCTAGAGAAAAGTGACTTAAACAAAGTCATAGAGGTAATAAGAAGCAGAGTAACCCTGGATCCTTTGATTCCAAATTTGATATTTTTTAAACAGTTTTTAGCAGAGATGGTACAAAATTAAGTCTATGCATACAGTCTAGCATTGGTGTGAAGGATGAATTGAAAGTGATGGGAATAGGGGCAGTAAGGTGGCACAGTGGACAGAGCACGAACCCTGGAGTCAGGAGGACCTGAGTTCAGCTTCAGACAATTGACATTTACTAGCTGTGTGACCCTGGGCAAGTCACTTAACCCTGATTGTCTTGTAAAAAGAAAAAACGAAAGTGACGGGGAGAATGGAAACAGAAAGTTGTTAGATTATTATCTAGTTGTTAGTCTATTTCTAGAAAGGTGGTAACAAGGCCCTATTCTGTGGGCATCTGTGGATTTGGCACAGTAAATTATTCTCTTAGACCTAGCTGTTCAGGTTCATCCAATAACTTTTCTCACCCCAATTTAATATCTCAATATTGCCAGCCACATACAGGTAGAAATAAAGGTTTATATTAGAGTGGTAAGGATGACGGGAACAGAGAATAGGATGAAAATGGTATCATAGATACATAATCAAAGCAGGACTTGGTAACTAAGTGAACAGCATGGTGCAGTGAAAAAAAATACTGAATTTGCGATCAAAGGACCTGGATTACGTTACTTCTTACTACTTTTTTTTTTAATTTTTGCTTTTTGGAGGGCAATTGGGGTTAAGTGACTTGCCCAAGGTCACAGGGCTAGTTTTTGTGTTGTGTCTGAGGACGGATTTTTGAACTCAGATCCTCCTGACTCCAGGGCCGGTGCTCCATTCACTGAGCCACCTAGCTGCCCTGCTTCTTACTATTTTTATGAACAGGGTATTCAATAAGACTAGTATCTCTGGTGTGAGGGATTGCCAGGCCCTTTTCAGGGCTGCTCATCCACCTTTAGAGTCCACCTGATTCAACCAACTTTCACCTGTGGCTCCAAGAAGCTGAAGAATGCCCAGCAGCTATACCACGGTAAATAGTCTCAGGGACCAGGTTAAACCAGGCTAAAGGTAACTGATAAGCCTCAAACCCTTCAGTGAGGTAGGGGGATGTCTATCCCAAGCACGTGTAGATTTTCCTCAGTGGAATGGGCAGATGAGAATAATTTGTTCCAACAGCCACGAAGGTGCCTGAAGCAGGTGATGTGGAGTGCTTTAGAACTTGGTCAGGCTTTGAAGAAGCCAAGGTATGTATGCCAAGCCATGTCAGTCATCTTGACTTCTGTCCTGTCACTGGACTTCAATGACTCAGAAAGAGAGAGTAAGGCTGATGACCTTGTTCCACTCCGCCTCACTTAAATCCAATTCACATGCAATCACCTGTGATATCATTGGTCCTCTTCAAAACATGAAGGACAAACAACTATCTCTATGATCTTGTGTAATTCACTTTTCTCTAGGTTTCTGTTTCCTAGAGTTGAGGGCAAGGGTACCTGGACTGGATTACATTTCCTAAGGTTCTCCCATTGGTTTTTTTGACTGGGCATTCCCTAGCTCAATGAAATCAAAGTCCAGTTCAATCAATAAACAACTCATTTAATCAATCTAGGACTGAATCCAAGATTCAACTATAAATCCAAAGTTGGAATCCCACTAGTATACCTGGAAAATACCACCTCATTTGGATTCCCAGCTAGATGTCTCTTCCTCCTCTCCCTGTTACATTTTTATGTGCCCAATGACTATTTCTGATACAAAATTCCTTTATAAGGCCTTATATATAAGATCCTCCAGTTTTAATGACTCATTTGCCCCTCTCTGATCTTGTTATTATAGTCTAATGAGAAAATAAAAAGCTTTTTTGCTATCTAAAATCATGGAATTTCCAGGTAAAAAGGTGCCTTACAAGTCACCTACCTAGTCTAACTCTCACAGTTTGCAAGAGAGGAAATTAAGGCCAGGGAGAGATTTGTCCAATATCACTTTGCAGGATAGTCTGACTTCCTGTCATGGGCTTTGTAAACTTTAGTTAGGAGGTGATTCTTTCAACTATTACCATTCTGTTCTGTAATCCCCAAGTGATTTCTCTTCTCTACTCATAAATATTCATATTCTACACAGCACCTTGTTCACCAAGTGCCCCTTTCCCAGCCCTAAGGAGACTGGTTCCAATAACCCAGATAGTCTACAATGGAATTTCTCAGGAAGACTGGCTGCCTTCTCTGCCCCCAACAAAGCCCATTTCCCCTCTCCCTGAGTGCAACACTTCACTGACTCGTCTGAGTTTGAAACACATTTGCCTGAATTTCCTTTTGCTTAAAAGACAAAAGTGAGAAAGGAGGCAGGAAAGTACATGGTGTTCATTAAAGAAAAGGAAAAAAGTGCATGTGGAAGGAGGGGGAAACACCAGTCCCCAGAACCCTGGGCTTTTTCTACATTTCCTTTAAAAATAATTTTCCCCTCCCCCCAGCTTTAAGTTACGAGAAAAACAGACAGGAAGGGGGAAAAGCAGTGGGGTTCACAGAAAAGGCGAACCGTTGGTTATGAGTCACCTTCAGCTGGCTTATAAAAAGGGTCTTAAATTAGTTGGAACTGGCTTCCTGAGCCCAGCATGGGCTGCCATGCTGCTGGGCTGGAGAGATTGACCTGCTCACAGCAGTGATGATGGGTAACTGCTGTCCCTTTGATTTACTTTTAGGTTCCTTTTTTCCTTTAGAACACACACACACACACACACACACACACACAAACTTGTGCACACATATGCACACACACGTACGAGAGCACACACACACACACACACACACACACACACACACACACACACACTGCGAATGCATGTGAGCCAAACAGAGGAAGTCTGTGGCCTAAGAAACACTAGGTTTTGCCTGACTCGCTGGGAAGGAAGAAACCTTGCTTGGTGAAGCAGGTAGGTTTTTAATCTTTCTTTTCCTCTATCCTTCTTTCCTTTTTTCCTCTTCTTTCCTCCCTCCTGTTGGTGAAAATATGCAATATAAAAAAGACAGTCAGACTGAGGAAGAGAGGACTGGTTGGACTTGAGCTTAGAGCTTCAATTAAGGGATTTGGAGGCCCTGAAATGAACAGAGATTGTGAAGAGGTATCTCCCCAGCTGCCATCCAAGTTGCTGACTGTTTAGGAATGCAGTCTGGTTGTCCCAAAAAGGAAGGACTCTTGCACTCAGCCCCTATCCTAGGGCCAACCCCTCCTCTTCTAATAGCTCCCCATTTACACCCATTCCCACTCCCACCCACCCCACCCCCATCCCCACCCACCTTGGACTGTCAGGCAAACTCAAAGTGGAATTGAAAGCCTAAACCTGCAGTTAAGTATCTCTCTTCTCCAAATGGAGAAAAGAGGGAAGGGATGGTTTTAAACATACTTGTGCTGATGCCTTCTCCCTTCATGCCAGTGTGGAACACTGCAAATATTGTCAGGTATTTTTTCCTATGCATTGATTAGTTTTACTGAACTAGGTTTTTTTTTTCCTTTTTGAAATTTTCTATATAGGCTAGCTTTCTGGAAATGAGAGGAATGTGATATAAAAAAGTATGTGTGTATATATACATGTATATGTACATATATATGTATATTTAATCTCCTGAAAGCTGTAATTTAAGAAAGGCAAAGTTGCACAGAAATTTGTTTTGGAAGGTTTTATCATTTTTTAAGGGATAGTTGATGAGGAAGAGGGTAGGAAAGGATGGGAGTCAAAAACCCTGTATAGTAAGGGGATTTACCTTAGCTGAATTTATATTAACTTGTAAAGGATAGAATATATGCAAAAACTTATGCACAAGCAAAAACACCACCAAAATTGGTTTTTAATTTTATGGACAGTGAAGCTGCACAGCTTAGTGAATTAGAGGGACTGTTCTCAGAGTCAGAAAGTTCTAGGTTCAAAGAATGTCTTTGACACATACACAGCTGTGTATGAGCCTGAGTAAGTTACTTAATTTCTTAGTTCCCCAAGCAACTCTATGACTAGAAGTTGCTGATATTCAACTGGTAGAGATTTCTTCATTGGGACTTATCTATACCAATGAAATCTCACTGCTATGGACCAAAGTCAAATCAGAATAGACAAATAAGAGAACTTTACAAATATAGTCTGGAGACAAGCAGACTCAATATGGATTCCTTAAAACTAACGCAATGTGAAACCCTAGGAAGAACACGAAATTTTGTTCCAGATGGCTTGGGTTTGGATGTCAGCCTGCTATTCAATCACTATAGGTGTGACTTTGGGCAAGTCACAACTTCCCTGGGTCTCAGTTTCATCTGTAAAAAAAAGAAAAAAGTCTCACCTCTTTAATAAATTATCAATGAATGATTTGAAAAAACGTTAAAAGTTTTAGCATATTAGAGCAAGAAAAGATCTTAGAGATCGCCTAGTGTGAGCCCCCTTCTGCATTTAACTAATGAAGAGCTTGAAGCAGAAAACACCAAATATAAATAGGTGTGTTCGAGGGTCAAAATTGATGTTTATTATGTATTGATAGTTCATGTAAACATAATGCAGTGGAAAGAGCACTTTAAGGTCATTTCCCTGTACCAACACCCACGGGACTTTGCTCTTCAGCAAATCCCCTGAAACTCCCCAAACCTCTATTTCCTCAACTGTAAAATGCAAAATACACCTACCATGCTTAGGATAAGCAAATGAGAAAGCATATGAAAATTCTTTGAAAACTGTTAAGGGCTATACAACTGTAAGGTATATAAATCCAGTAATTTATATACCCTAGAATTACCAGGAATAAACTTTAGCTTATAATTTAGAGCTGATCTCATAAAGCCTCATTTTACAGAGGTCCAAAATGGGAGGACATTTCTTATCACATAGCAGGTTGGTAACAGGGCCACAAGAATTTAGGTCCCCAAAATTTTAGAGTCTCACTCTCTTTGAAATGTCCTAATATATTTTAGGGATGCTAACAATTTGGCAAAAATGACCCACAAAATGATATAATTATTTTCTATTATCAAGTAAGCAATTGTGGAATTGTTATATTTTTAAGTTGATGTTAGACATATTTAAAAATCAAATATAAGTAGAACAAATTTATATATCAATTTAATATTTACAAAATACATTACTTAGAAGAATCCTATAAGAAATATAGCATAAATATTACAAAAGGTGGGCATGTCAGAAAGGTTATATAACTGTCAGGAGCTGGATCTTGAATTTATATATATTATATATTACATATATACATATATAATTTTAAGTATTCTGTTTCAACCAGTGTTCTTTGCATTAGACTACATTGCCTTTCCACAGATTCAGTTTCACATATCTCTTTAAATATCACGTACCATTAACATCAATCAAATCAACAAACATTTATTAAACTCCTACAATGTGCCAGAAACTAAAGCTCAAATGGCAGAATTAAAAGCCCCAACTCTTGGGAAGCTTACAGTCTAGTGAGAAGAATTGACCTTAAAGGGCTCTCTCCTCTGCATTCTGTTTACATGAAGTATCAATATATAAGTAGATACAAGATAATTTAAGGGTAAGGTATGAAGAGCTAAGTGAAAGAGAGGGTTTAAACAAGATTTCATGTAGAGGAAGGAGATGTTTAAACTGAACTCTGATGTGTTAGGTATATTCTAAGAAGAAGAATTAAGGTGGGAGCAGATTTCCTGCATGGGGTGAGGGGTAGCCAGTCCAAAAGTTGGGAAAAAGTATCAGGTGTGAGGCAAAAAAAGTAGGAAGGAGAGTTTGGCTAGAGGGGAATAACGGGTAATAAGAATAGAAAGTTAGGATGAAGTCAAGATGTGAATGGCTTTTAATGCCAATATATAATTTAACAGAATATAATTTAAATGCCAACATATAATATTTGTGTGTGTTCACTAGGACCTCAGAACTTTTAATAATCATAAGCCTGATTCAAAGAACTTATCTTACCTTTTTATCAAGTAAATTCTCTGGGGTGTGTGTCTGTGTGTCAGTATCTGTGTGTCTGTGTGTCCGTGTCTGTGTGTATGAGGGTGGAGGATACAATAAACCACAATAAACTGCCCAAAGTGTCAGGAAAATAAAGGAAGAGGGCTGAGAAAAAGCCATTGGATTTAGCAGGTAAAAAAAGCATGGGTAACTTTGGAGATATGTTTTAGTCAAGTGATGTTATCATTACAAAGGATGAAAAAGCAGATAGGAGGTGAGGAGTTGCGAAACTACAGACAACCTTTCCTAGGAGAATGGCTATGAAAGGGAGAGAAGATAAGGGATGGTGGCTTATAAGAATGACAGGGTTATATGAAAGGATTTTTGTTCGTGTATACATGTATGTATATATTTTCACAAACATACATGTGAATATATACATACATATATGTATACAGCATTTACTTATGTATATATATTGTATTCATTCTAGTAAAAGGGATGGATTGCCATTTTATCTTTGTCTCTCTGGTGTCTAGTTTGTTCATTTGAATTGAATTGCATAAAGTCATAATTCAAGGTATACAATTCTAATTGTTATAATATATTGTAGTAATTAGAATGTATTATAATTTTTGCTATCTTACTTTTCCAAACACAAATACAAAAGTTTAAAAGTACTCTCATGGCTGTTTTCTTTGCATCCTAATAAGTCAGTATCCTCAAAAGAAAATTATAGAACAAAAATATCTATCCCAAACTATCATTTTGCAGATGAGGACACAAAGGTCCTGAAAATAAAATGACTTGCCCCAGGTCACACATGTCAAATTAATGGAAAGATCAGGACTAGGATCTCAGTCTTCTAATTCCTAGTTTAGGGCTTTTCCTATTATCACTGGCCCACACAGAATATCATATTTTAACTTACAAAAGGATACAAGATAGAGTCCTTTATTATATTTATTTTGGTTTTATTTCTTTTTAAAATTCTATTGTGTTTAGAATTCCAAATTCTCTCCCTCCCTTCTCTCCTCCCTCTTACACATTTCAAAAAGGGGGGGGGGGAGGAAAAATAATTTTTGAAAAAGTATATTTCAATCTGCACTCCAAATTCATCAGTTCTATCTGTAGGTGGATAAATTTGGATCATGAGTTTTCTGGAATTGTGGCTGGTCATCGTGTTGATTACAGCTGCTAAGTCTTTCAAAGTTAGTTATCTTTCCATTATCGCTCTTATTATATAAACTGTTCTCCCGGTTCCTCACTTTGCATCTCCTCAGGTTCTCCTGAATAATAATGGTTATAAAAGCTAACATTTTTGTAGTATTTAGTATGAGCAAGGTTCTGTGCTTAAGAGCTTTACAATTATTACCTCATTGGATCCTCAAAACAACCCTAGATATAGGTGCTATTATTATCTCTCTTATATAAATGAGGAAACTGAGGCAAACAGAGATTGACTTACCCAGAGTCATGCAGCTGATAAGTATCTAAGGCTAGATTTGAATTCACATCTTCCTGACTATAGCTTGCTGCCCCCTCCACTGAGCAAAAATATCCATGATTTCTTACAACACGATAGTATTCCATCACATTTACATACCATGACTTACTTGTTCAGCCATTCCCCAGTTCATGGGCACCTTCTCAATTCTTCATTTCTAATTCCATGCCACCATAAAAGAGCTGCTATAAATACTTTATGTATATATGTATATATATACATGTATATATGTATATATATACATGTATATATGTGTATATATATATACACACATATGTATAAAACATATGTGTCCTTTTCCTTTTTCCTTTGGCCTCTTTGGGTGTAAAGACCTAGTAGTGATATCACTGGGTCAAAGGGTCACAGTAGGTAGGTCACAGTTTAATAGCTTTTTGGCCATAGTTCCAATTTGCTTTCTAGAATGTTTGAAACAATTCTCAGCTCCGTCAGTGCATTAAAGTAATGATGGCAATTAAAAATTTTTTAAAAAGTGATGGCAAAGAGAAACACAGGTTACTAATCCATACATGAGGATCCTTGCAGACTGTGAAAAGACTTAGTTTTAAAATATCACATCTATATTGTATTTTTATTTATTATGTATTTTAAATATTTCCCAGTTACATTTTATTTTGGTTTGAACTTCACTTGGGAGTATTGTTGGAGTCATCTGTTTGACACCTCTGTTTTCCCATATGAGCTTTTTTTTAAGTGCTCTCACCTCATATTTTTCGATTGACTGCCTTCATTTAATTTTCATGTCACAAAACACTGAGGCATTTCCTTTCAGTAGTTTCTAGGCTTGTAATAGTCAAACACTCTCTTAAAAAAAATAAATATCAGTACTTTACTTGTACAACATACAGATTTTATTTAATAAAGTGCTACATATTTTGTAGGAGTCTAGTTATCTCAAAGAGATATTTCTGTTTTATTAAGTCAATATAGTTTTATAATGTCTTCTAAATATTAGTTACTACTGTTCCCCCCAAAGGCACATTTGTCATCAGATTAGTTCATCTTAGCAATCATAATAACATAGATTATTTCTTGATACCCAAAAGCCACATTAGTAGCACTACAACATTTATAGATCAAAAAGAATAAGTGCTTTCGACAGGTAGCTATGTTTTCTTAAGCCATTTACCAACTGCCAGAAAGGTAATGAACTTGAAATGCAGAAAGAGACATTGATTTGCAGAGATGGGCTATACAGGCATTTGTTTTGCCAGACTATAGAAGTATTTATTTAGGGCTTTAATTTTGGGGAAGGAGAGGGAGCATTTGTCAGGGTGGGGGTGGGGTGGAGTAGGAGGAACAGATTCATAAAAGAAAAAAATTAAAAACAGAATAAGAGGTTCAAAGAAAAGGAAGAAGGAAGGAAGGAAGGAAACCTTTAAAAATTTTTACTAGGGGAAGATAGGGAGGGGGAGAAAATTTGAAACTCAAGGGACTGAATATCATAAACTAAAAGTAAATAAACAAATCAATTTTTTTTAAAAAAGAAAAAAAGAAAAGAAAAATTTTAGCTCCTCCAGGAAAAAAAATTACTATATATAGTTTCTTTAGTTTTCAAATACTGAATGAGAAAGTTTTACACACAAAGGTCTGAAAAATAATTTAAGAGTCAGAGAGATGTAAAAGAGTGGAAGAATATAAGCAGTTGATTCATCACATTAAAATAAGTGTGTAATGACAATCCTGGGGAATAAGCTGATTTGAATTTAACTCATATATTTCATGGCATTTCAAGTGAAGAAATAAATGGAAAGGAAAAAATTAAACCACATACAAAAATATCACTAGATAACCTTTAAGATCCCCTCCAAATAGAAATCCTATCTTGTAAATCATATATAGTATGAAGAAAAATTACCCAAGTCCTGTTCGCAACTTAAAACACATCACCATAGGTGCTACCACTGTATGATGAAAAATTTAAAGAAATCACAGTAAGGAGAAATGTTAATATGGTCATACTATTTATCCTGTTCATCTGATAAGATTTCCACACAGGGTTGCAGAGAATTGACTTGGCACTTTCTCTCAAATTTGCTCATATGGATCTCTTCTCAATGATCTGGGTGTTCCCTTCAATAATGGAGATCTCAACCCATTCATGTCTGTCCATTCTATATGACTCTTGTTTCTTGTTTATGGTGTTCCAAAGTTTGCCTAGGGTATATGCCCAGGGGGAAGTGAAAATCTTCTCAACAGGCTGGATGCTTTCCTTGCTATCTCCTGACATGAAGAAAGGACCAACAGAATACTCTAGCTGCCTACTTGTCATGACTTCATTCTTGCCACACGACTAGCCTATCTTTCCTTCCTGTCATCCAGTTCCTTGGTGATGTCCTTTATTCCTGTTCTTCAGAGTTTCTTGTTGATTATTCATGCTTGGCATTCTAGTTCTAGAAAAATGTATAGAAGTAGGGAAGTAAGGGAGATGATATCTATGATTTCATTAGTTTGGGATACTTCCAGGGTGGAAATTCCCTCCGTTGTTTCAGACCAACAACACATCTGGAATTGTCAATCAGAGAGATGCCTGAGATGCTCAGCTGTCTGCCCACAGTCCCACGGGTAGTATGTTTAAAAGGCCAAACTCTCCCTGACTTTAGACCTGATGGATGACTTCTATTATACTACATTGCATCTCAATGATTGAAATAAGAGGGTTAAAAAAAAATCTAGAATGTATTTAATGACCTAGTACTCAATAGAATAATTTATCTTCTATTGAGAAACTAGATTAGCAGATACACAGATAGGGAAGCTACAATTTGACTTTTGAGTAAATGATATTTCACTGTAAACCTACAAAAATTTTCAAAGGACTGAAGATAAAAACTTGAACTATTCCTTGAAAGAAAAGGGGGATTCTGTGCAGCAGAAATGAGAAGGGAATACATTGAACATATAGGGAACAACCAGCGCAAAGACATAGAGACAGAAGACGAAGTGTTAGATGTGACAAACGGAGAGAAAGTCATTTTTTCTGGAACACATAGTGGGAGAGAGGAAGTAATGTGCAACAAGACAGGGAAGACAGATTTGGGCAAGGTTACGAAGAGCTTTAAAAGTGAAACAGGATTTTGTGTTTTATTCTAACGGAAACAGGGAGTCACAAGAGTTGATTGAATCAGGTGGTCATGTGGTCAGATATACTTAAGGAACATCAATTTGGTATCTATGTAATTGAATTAAAAGGTGATGAGAACCAGAACTGAGGAGATAGCTTTGTGAGAAGAAAGAAGCGAGATAATAAATGTTGGGGAAGCAGAAACAGCAAGCTCTGGCTACTGTTTCTATGTGTGGGATGAGAGATGGAGGAGTTAAGAATGAATGATCAAAGTTATAGATCTGGCTGACTGGAAGGACAGTGGTGCCTTCCACAGAAACAGAAGAGCTGAGAAGAGAGAAAGGTCTAGTGGAAAATATGAGTTCTGTTTTGGACATGTTGAGCTTGTCTGAAATGTAGAAAAGTCTAGTTTGAACTATCCAATAGGGCAATTAGTGATCTAGGACTGGGCAAATATTGGGGCAGCAGATATTGATCAACTTAATAATTGAACTTTGAAAGTTGTGACCAAAAAAAAATTCATCAGATTGAGTTTAGTCTGGGTATAAGTCTCTGAACTTAACTAGGTTGGCTTTTGGACCAAAAAAAAAAAAAAAAAACCACACAGTCCATCACTTAGCTTATAATCAGTTGTTTCAGCTTAGTAGCTTGTGCTCCAATGTTGTAACTCTCTTGAAACTCAGCACCAAGAACAGACCACAAGGTAACAGTTTAGGATTTTAATAGAGTTTAAAACACTACCCTAGTAAATTAATTAACCTTTTCCGTGGTTTAGACATAAATGTTTATCATTTATCATGAAGACTAGATTTTTTCCCAATTTTGAATTGTAGAAAAAATTTGAAAAAAAATGCTAGTTTCCTACAGTTTTAAGAATTCAAAATGTCTGTAAGAAAAACTTTCTGGTCTTTCTGACATAGTCAAGCAATTAACATTATTACCTACTCTGTACCAAGTATTGTATTAAGCCCTGTATTGTATTATTCCTCCTACAAAAAGAGGAGAAGACAGCCCCTGTCCTAAAGAATCTTACAAACTAATGGGAGAGACAACATGCAAAATAAATGTCTGCCAAACAAATTAAAGACAGGATAAATAGGAATCAATTAACATAGGAAATGCACGAAAATTAAAAGAGATTAGGGAAGGCTTCCTGTAGAAAATGGGATTTTATTCAGAATATAAAAGAAACCAAGGAAATCAATAGAGCAGAGAAAGGAAAGCATTTCAGGCAATGGGTGACAGTCAGAGAGAATGCCCAAAGCCAAGAGATGCTGTATCTTATTTGTGGAACAGCCAAGAGGACAGTGTCACTGGATTGAAGAATACATATTAGGGAATAAGGTGTGAAATGACTGGAAAGATAGGAGGGGATTACATTGATGAAAGGCTTTGAATGCCAAACAAAGCATTTCATATTTACTCCTGGAGAGAAAAGGAAGTCATTGGATTTTACTGAATGGAGAAAGCAGGGAAGAGGTGACATGGTCTGACTTTGTTTTAGGAAAATCACTTTTTGACTAAATGGAGATGGATCGGAGTGGGGAGAGAGGAGGCAGGTAGACCCAGCAGCAGATTATTTCAATGTAATCTAATGTGACTTGATAAGGGCCTGCACTAAAGCAATTACAGTGTCAGAGAGAAGGGAATATATACAAGAGATGCTTGGCAACAGTTTGGATGAGGGGCGGGAAGTGGGGGGAGGGTGGGAGAGTGAGAGACAGTAAAGAATCCAAGATGACTTCTAGTTTCTGAGACTGAGGAAGTGGAAGGATTGTGTTGTTCTCTACAGTGACAGGGAATGTTGGGGAGAATTTAGAGGGAAAGATCAGTTCAGTTTTGGACATGCTGAGTTTCAGATAACTACTGGATATACGCTTTGAGATATCTGAGAGGCGGTTAGATAAATATTAGCAAAAGGTACTCATGTGAAAATTTGGGGGTCTAAAATAGCTTTGGTATTTGAACTAAAAAGTAATGAACACTGTCAAAAATAATCAATAGTTTATAAATGTAAATGCACAAAAATTTAAACAGCCTTCTCATTTGTGTGTATAATATGTAATAAAATTCTGAAAAATTATTTAATCACTTAAATTATTTATCTCTTTTATTCTAAGCACCTTAACAAATTCATCTCAGATAACCAAAAGACTAGAAAGTATCATCGTTGAAAGTAATATATTTTCCTTGGTTTGGAAATTTCCAAACCAAGACAGTTTCTGCCCTATCAAAATATATGAAGTATAAAAATTCCCCCAAATAAATTCATTTCTTTAGTACTGAATCACATTTCCATCTAGCTAGTTTCATTATGAAGTGAAAGAAATAAAATTTCCCTCTTTTTGCTAAATGAGTCACATAATAAGATGACATTCTAACTTCTGGGTTCTGCTCTTGTATCACTGAAAACTGAAGCTTGGAAGAATGTCACTCAGCATAAAAGGGTATCATATGACTCCTTTAAAGGAAGTATCAAACTTTACCTTTTAAAAATAATTTCTTCAGAAGACACTAGTTTATAAGACAAATGAAACTATGTTTGAGACAAGATTCAATTCAACAAGTTTTTTAAAAATAATTATTAAGCACCTATACTATCTGCTAGATGTTGGTATTTTCTTTTTGTAGATGAGCATCATTGAAGAAGAACAGATGCCCTCAAGAATGTAAAACAAGTGCCCCCATTTACTAAATCATATTTCCAGGGAAGTGTGAGAGTGAAAAAAATTAAATTTACTATAGAAATGAAATTAGTTTTGCAGAACATATTAATTCAAAGTCCTTAGCTTTTTTCTTTTTAATTTTTATTTACCAACTCTTAAATAGGATTAAATAAAAGAGAAAAATAGATATTTTCTTGGAACACCATTTTTGGCATCTGGAGAACTTTATCAATAATGACCAGGAATGACACAAATCTATATAAATCAATTAAAGGTATCCTATTGATCTATAAACAACTATAAAGTATTAAAACTATATTTTAGATTAGAATTTAGCAAGCTTTTAAGCAACCTGCCGACCAGAAAATGTGTTCCTTTCTTAAAAATAAAAATTTTGCATTAAGACCATAACTAAGTTAAAGTCTTCCATCTTCATAACCACATATATGAGTGTGTGTGTGTGTGTGTGTGTGTGTGTGTGTGTGTGTATAAAGCAACTTTTTTCTCTTTTTTTGCAGGACTTACAAACATCAAGAAGGAAAAACAAACCTGTGATTTGAGTTTCTTATTCCTTATACTCTAAATACTGAAAACTAGCTATAGGTTTATATGCTGTTAATGCTAATCGTGATAGGGGTTTTTCTTTTTTACTTCTAACTGACTCCTACATGTTAGCATTAAGAGTATATGGCCTATTACCAACATTCACATGAAACAAGCTCCTGCTATGGAAGGATGGTAGAAGAATGTGAGTCACCCTGCCAGAGAAACATAACTAATATACTGTTTATAATTGTATTTGTAACCATAGTTTGTTAATTGAAATATACTCATCTGAAATTACTTTACAAGATTGTTACTTTTAAATCATGATTATCAGGACATTATATTTTTATCAACAAGAAAAATAGAAAAAATATAATAAAATGTTTCTGTATCATTTGTAATAATATAATAACCTATAACAATTTTTGGTGGGTACTATTACAATTTAGCCAGAAGATCGATAATTGAAAACATTTTAGTAATTTACCTCTCATTTAAGGAATTAAAAGCACTAATTGCCTTCAGGTTAATCGTGGATAGATATCTGGTTCTAAGTATGTGTTAGGATTTTTCTGACATTTTTTAAAAGTTCAAAATGTTTTCCCCATTTATTTACTAACTTTATATTTTATTTTCTTATATCCAGAGTGACAATCTTTCGGTTGTTCACCAGATTTAAGAGTGAAGAATGTAAAGTTAAATATTTAATATGATTATTTCATGTTAAATAAGAGGTACCTTTAAAGTCACTAAGACAAAGCCATAGGTAATGAGTAAATGAGCTACATAATGAGTGAAAGTAAGGAGCAAAGAAAAGTTTTCCAGGTTAATCATCTTTTAGTTGCAGGCCATTAGATCAGAGCCCACCTTCTCCTCTCATTCTATAGAATATGTTGAGGATGTCTTTCTTTTCTTTTTCACATTTAATATTCAGTTACTTGAGATAACCACCTAGGGGAGTTGTTGACAACATCCTTCCAGCTCACTAAAAAGTAGTTATGAGTGGTCTCTACATACCCTTAAGATTTTTAGGAGGGGCAGCCAGGTGACGCAGTGAATAGAGCACCAGCCCCAGAGTCAGGAGGACCTGAGTTCAAATCCAGCCTCAGACACTTAACACTTACTAGCTGTGTGACCTTGGGCAAGTCACTTAACCCCAATTGCCCTGCCTTCCCTTCTCCAAAAAGCAAAAAAAAAAAAAAATGACTTTTAGGAAAGGAGCTACTTTTTATTTGGAAATCTGAAATTACTCTTCCTCCATAAGAACTCAGACAGGTATACTTATTAAAATACATACTTGAGCTATATTAACTTTGAGGAATAAATGTTGCCCATACATGTTATTCATAGGTTAGGATATGCCTTTTTCTTCCAAATGTCTATCAACAGTGCAAGAGAAAACCATGGCCTCCTCCTTTTGGTATGCATCAAAAGAAAAAACAAAACAAAACAAACCTGAAAATCCCTGTGCATACATGATTTATTTTGCTGAAGAGATTTCTCTTTGCTTTCTATTAAGCTAGTGCAAAGCCAAAACATGAGGAAAGAAAAAGTAATGACTTGTCATATTTAGAGTTCAATAGCTGCAACTAGAAGATAAATACATTTCCTGCCAAACATTATAACAATTTTCTTGTCAATCCCTTCTATATGTATATGCCTCTTATTTGTATGACTTTACTCTTAAATATGTATACATATATTATATATAAAATATTATATATACTCATATATAAGGAAACCCTTAAATTGAATATATACACACACACATACATACACACACTATTTATTACTATTGTTTTCTAATGTTTTTAACAGGAATAAGCATTGTATCTCATCATAAGCTTTTTATGAATCCCCTGATATAATCACATCATTTTTATCATTCTTGTTATTAATATAGTCAATATGTTTATACTTTTTTCTAATATTGAAGCAGTCCTGCATTCCTAGTATAAATTCTTCCTGTTTATGGCATATGATATGTTGCTATAGTCTTCTTGTTAATATTTTATTTTAAATGTTTGCATCAATATTCATTAGGGATACTTTTCTATGGTTTTCTTTGTTTTGACTTTCCCTGGTTTAGGTATCAAGACCATATGTGGATCACAGAAGAAATTTGTTAGGCTCCTTTTCTTTTTTTTTCCAAACAGTTTATTTAGTATTGGAAACAATTGCTCTGTAAATATTTATTAGAATAAACTTATAAATCATTCTATTCTGGGGTTTCCTCTTTGGGAATTGATTGTTCAATTTGCTTTTCTAAACAAGGGCAATTTACGTACTCTATTTTCTGTTCTGTTTATCTGGAAAATTTATATTTTTATAATATTCACCTAATTTAGATGATCAGTTTTATTGGCATATAATTAGGTGAAATAGCATTTAATAATTTTCTTATTTCATGTCATTGGTTCTAAGTTCAACTTTTTCATTTTCTTATGCTGGCAATTTGGTTTTCTTTATTTTTTAAATCAAATTAGTTAATGGTTTATCTTTGGGGGGAAAAGAATTCTAGTTCCTATTTTTATTTTTTATTTCAATGAAGTTTTTGCTTTCAATTTTGCTCATCTCTCCTTTGAGTTTCAGGATTTTTAATTTGATATTTAATTGGAGGTTTTTAATTTGTTGGTTTTCTAAGTTTTGCATGTCCAATTCATTGATCAGTTCTCTCTTTTATTGATTAAAAAATGTTTGGGTATATAAAATTTCTCCTAAGTACTACTTTGGCTGCTTCCCACAAATTTTGGTATGTTTTGTCATTGTTGTTGTTTAATAAAATTGCTTCTATGATTTGTTTGTTGATCCCTCCATTCTTTAGTATGAAGTTATTTAGTTTCCAATTAATTTTTAATCTTTTTTCAAAGGCCCTTTCTTGTAATGTAATTTTATTACATTATGGACAATAAAAGTTGCACTTAACATTTCTGCGTTTCTACATTGTTTGCAAAATATTTAAGCTATGATATATAGTCAGGTTTTGTGAAGGTGCTGTACACAATTAAGAAATAGATATACTATTTTTTATTCTTATTCAGTATTCTCCCAAGGTCTATCATATCTAACTTTTCTAAAATTCTATTCATCTCCTTAACTTTTTTTTTTTTTTTAGTTAGATTTGTCTAGGTTTGAAAGGGGTAAATTGGGATCCCCTGCTATTATATTTTCACTCTCTGATTTCCCCTCCCTTTAATCTATCCTTCTTTTTGTTCTTCTTTCCCTTGACCCCTTTCTCTCCTGTTTTCCCTGCTGGGTGAAATGTATTTCAGTTGTATTTATGTATGTTCTTTCCTTCTTTGACCTCTTCAAATGAAAATGAAGTTCAAGTGTTGCCTTCTCCCCTAATTGTATAGACTTCTACTCATCAACTCTTTTTTTTTTTAAACAAATACTTTATTAACTTCTGTTTTACATCATTCATTTCCGCCAGATTTTGAGTTACAATCATTTTCCCCCCATTATTCCCCTACCCAACCTCCCAGAATAGCAGTCCCACAAGATATCGCTTCCTCCAATCTGCTCTCTCCCATACCTTCTCCCATACCCCCATTGACTTTTCCATTAGAGGAAGATGAATCTTTGTGTCCCAATGCCTGCACATCTTATATCCCAATTATAGGCAAAAGAGTATTAATAATAGTATTTATATATATATTTGAAACATTTAATGTTACGACCTTGAATTTCAGACCCATTTCCTTCCTCCTTTGTCACCCATTCCTTCTTGGGATATAAGTAATTCAGTATATGTTGTACATGTCTAGCTATGCAAAACATTATCATAGTAGATATATTGTACAAGGCTGCTTATAATTCCTCCCACTCATCCCACCCCCCACCTGGTCCATTCCCTACATGATCCTGTCCCTCTTCTATAGTGGGTACTTCCAACCTCCCCTCCCCCCAAGGATGCCCTCCCATCCATCATCCCTCCTCTCATCCCCCTTCCCCCTATCCTGCTGCAGGTTGAGATATCCCATTTAGTATGTATGTCATTCTCTCCCTGAACCAAATTCAATGAGAATGTGGTTTTGCCTTTTTGCCTTCCTATTCTCCCCTCCCTTGCAACCACTTCCCCTTGCTTCTTCTACATGAGATAGTTTACCCTACCCTGTCTCTCCCCATCTCCTCTTGCCACTTTCCTCTCTCACATCATAATTTCATCCCTTGAGTATTCTCCCTTCCCAACAAATTCAACCTATGCCCTCTATCCATATATAACTGTAACCATATACACACACATTCACATATGTATTCATATGACCACACCCCCTTCTTCCATTATTTTCATAGTGGGAAAGATATCATCAGTCACAGATATTGCTTTTCCATATAGGAATGTAAGTAGTTCAACTTTGACAAGTTCCTTTTGATTTCTTTTCCCTGATTACCTTCTCAGGCATCTCTTACTTCTTGCGTCTGGATGTCAAATTTTCTATTCAACTCTGGTTTTTTCCTCAAGAATGCTTGAAAGTCCTCTATTCCACTGAATGACCATATTTTCCCCTGAAACAAAATACTCAGTTTTGCTGGGTAGGAAACCCTTGGGTTCATTCCCAGGTCTTTTGCCCTCTGGAATATCATATTCCATGCCCTTCGATCCCTCAGTGTAGAAGCTGCCAGGTCCTGGGCTATTCTGATTGTGTTTCCACAATATTGAAATTGTTTCTTCCTGGCTGCTTCTAGTATTTTCTCCTTGATCTGGGGATTCTGGAACCTGGCTATAATATTCCTGGGAGTTTTCTTTTGGGGATCTTTTTCAGGAGGTGATCGGTGGATTCTTTCAACCTCTATTTGCCCTCTGGATCTAAAACATCAGGGCAGTTTTCCTTGAGAATTTCTTGAAGGGTGATTTCTAGGTTCTTTCCTTGATCATGGCTTTCAGGTAGTCCAATAATTTTTAAATTGTCTCTCCTGGATCTATTCTCCAAGTCAGTGGTTTTTCCCATGAGATATTTCACATTGCCTTCTAATCTTTCGTTTGTTTGGATCTGCTTAACAGCATCTTGATTTCTCATAAAGTCATTAGCTTCCATTTGCTCCAGTCTAACTCTGAAGGAATGAATCTCCTCAGTGAACTTTTGAGATTCTTTTTCCATCTGGCAAATTTGACTTTTTAAGGCATTCTTCTCCTCATTGCCCTTTTGGGCCTCCTTAGCCATTTGAGTTAGTCTATTTTTTAAGGTGTTGTTTTCCTCAGTCAGGCTGTTGACCCTCATTTCATACTTTTCCTGCATCCTTCTCATTTCTCTTTCTAATTTTTCCTCCACTTCTCTTATTTGATTTTTAAAGTCCTCCTTAAGGCCCTCTATGGCCTGCAACCCACTCATGTTTTCCCCTGGGGCTTTTGGAGCAGGACTTCTGACCTCACAGTCCTTTTCCCGCTCTGTGCCCCCAAAATAGGAGTCTAGGGTTGCATTTTTCTGTTTCCTTTGCCTTGGCATGTTGCCACTTAATTGCTTGACTTTTGGGCTTGTTGCCACACTATGGCTTTAAGGCCAGATAGAGGAATTTTCGTCCTGAACGTGTGAGGGGCAACTTCCATTTCTGGCAAGCTGTAAACCCACCCACGACTTCCACCCTAGATCACAATCCAGATCCAGGGAGGTTAAAGCAAGAGCGATTACCCCACAAGACTGATCGCTGGATCTCCCTACAATTCGCAGGCCAGGAGCTGGAGCTGCCTCTGAGAACTACAAAATGGCATGTCTCCTCAGCGGCTTCTAGCCCCCAGGGGAGGAAGCCGACGCATTCCCCAAATACAGGTCCCAAAGTCCATAGGACACTAACCTCTTACTTTGTCCTAGGCAAGTCTATGTTGATAATTCTGGAATCTCCACAGTTCCTGGTGTTCTGGGGTTCCTCCAGCCGGCTGCTGGCCCTGCCGCCCTGGGGCTAAAACCTCGGCTCACGTGGACCTGGGCTCGGCTCGGCTCCTGCGCTCTCCGCGCTGCCGGCTCCCAGACCACTGTGCTGGTCCTTCCTGCAGGGTGCTGGGCTGTCCTCAGCGGGAGGTTAGCTTCTCTGTGTCGTTCTGTGGGTGCTGGGGCTCCAGAAGATTTTCAGAGTCCTTTTTTACATAGTTTGTGGAGCATCTGGGGGCAGAGAGGCTTGGAGGAGCTGTTTCTACTCCGCCATCTTGGCTCCGCCCCCCCATCAACTCTTTATGTGAAATAATTTTCTCCAATTTTCCTCTCCCTTTCCCTCACTCCTAGTGTATTACACTTCCTCACTTCTCCACTCCACTTCCTCACTCACTTTTCATAAAATTCTTTTGTATTTTTTTGAATGATCATCAAAACAGAACAGTCTCTCCCAGGCCCTCTGTCTAATCTCTTTATATCCTCTGGTGTTGATAGATTTTGAGAAATATGTTTATCATCTCCCCACAAAAGAATGTGAACAGTTTAACCTTATTTGCTCGTGTTTACTTTTTTATGCCTCTTCTGATTCTTTTGTTTGTATGTTAAATTTTCTATTCAGCTCTGTTTTTTTTCATCAGGACATTTCCAGGAACTGGTACAAGCTGGTTCCAGCATACTACTGGTAAGGTAGGGTACCTCTCCACAATATCTTCTCCTTGATGGCTGTGGAGGCTGAGTTGGAATCAGGCCTGATGGTCTGGAGCACACTTCAATTCCCAAGGCTTTTGGGGCTCAAGGTCCTGAGCTGTCTCTATCAGGATTTAAAGGGAGATAGTGGTCAACATAGTGATAGTGGTTTCATTTGCCTGGCACATGCTGCCTCCTTTCTCTTCCTCGGGGTGCCCCAATATGTATAATATGTAGTATTTTTTTGTAGAGGTCCTGTGTACAGCCAACAAAGATCCATAGGTCTGAAATGTAGTTTACTCCTTGGTCTAATTTAAGAAGTTACTCTTAATATCTAGACCATTTGAAGCTTATTTTGGTTAATGATTTGACATGTTAATCTGTGCATAATTTCTGTGAAATCGCCTTCCAGCTTTTCCCAGTTTTTGTTTAATTTACTCTAATAGCTAAGATCTTCTGCTTTATCAAACACTTAACTACTATTTTCATTTTCTTTTGTATATTGTGTTTATAATCTGTTCTTGATTTGACATCTCTATTTCTTTGGTAGTTTGGTATGGCATTGAAAAAAAAGTAAATTAATCTAAGTAGCATTATCATTTTTATTATATTGATTCAATGTATCTATGAGTTCTTATTTCCACCTAAACTGCTCTCTCCAAAATTGTTAATGATCTCTTAGCTACCTTTTCTCAATCCTCATTCTCTATGACCTCTTTGTAGCTTTTGACACTTAGTCACTCTCTCTTCCTTAATACTCTCTTCTCTCTAGAGTTTCAGAACACCACTTTCTCCCTGTTCTCCTCCTATCTGTTTAAACTCTGTTTCTGTCTACTTTGCTGAACCTTCGTCCAAATCATGACCTCTAACCAAATGTTCTGCCATGGACCCTCATCTCTTCTCCCCCTATACTATTTGACTTGGTTATTTTATCAGCTCCCACGGATTTACCATGGCTATGCGGATGACTCTCAAATCTACCTTTCCTGCCCCAATCTCTCTGCTGACTTCCAATTTCTTATCTCCAACTGCCTTTCATACTTCTCAAACTGAACATCTAGTAGACTTCAGAAATCCAATATATCCAAGAGAGAATTTATTATCTTTCCCCTAAACTTTCCTAGCTTTCCTATTACTGTAGAAGGTAATAACCTACCAGTCCCTCAGACTCACAACCTAGAAGTCATCCTGGATTCCCCACTATCTCTCACACCCCCATATCCAAGCCATTGCCAAGGTTTTTGCAACTTCTCTCACATATGGTGGGTCTGCCTGCATCCTCTCTCCCCACCTTATCCAACTTTCATTCAGCCTCTAAAGCAACTTTACTAAAACACAGGCACAATCATGTCACTCCAGTGGCTTCCTATTGCCTCCAGGAGCAAATACAAAATGCTCTGGCATTCAAATCCCTTCCTAATGTAGCCCCCTCCTAATTAACCTGTATATAGTTTATTTGCTCATATTCATTTGCTTATTGTCTCATCCATTCAATTATGAGCTCCTGAGTCAGGGATTGTCTTTGGCTCTTTTTTTATCCTAGAGCGTTTACCCAGCTGGCCAACACATCTTTCTTTCTTTCCTTCTTCCTTCCTTCCTTCCTTCCTCCCTTCTCCTTCCTTTCTTTTTTTCCTTCCCCCCCCCCCGTTGCTTCCTTTCTTTTTCTTTCTTTCTCTCTCTCTCTCTCTCTCTCTCTCTCTCTCTCTCTCTCTCTCTCTCTTTCTCTTCCCTCTATCCACATAGGGTATCATACCCTCAGCTCTTCACCTGGGGGTGCTCTGCCTTAATCACTGATAATCTCCAGAGGAAAAAGTGAGGCTGGTGACTTTGCAGTCCTCCCTCACTTAAATCCAGTTCACTTGCATATCATGGCATCCCTTCTCTAATGTCATGGTCCTCTTCAAGAACAAAGGACAAGGGGCTGGCTGCTAGGTGGCACAGTGAACAGAGCACTGGCCCTGCAGTCAGGAGGACCTGAATTCAAATCAGACCTCAGACATTTGACACACTCACTAGCTGTGACCTTGTCTTCCCTCCTCAAAAAAAAGAACCAAGGACAAACAACAAACTCTGTAAGTAGAAAATAGAGGTTGCCCCAGGACCCAACTGAAACCTGTCATTTGGGCAACACAGCATTTTTTCTCTTTCTTCCTTCCTTTCTGTCTTTGTTTCCATTCCCTCTGTTCGTTCATATAGGGTATCATACTGTTACCTGTTGGTGCTCTGCCCAGAAGAATGTAAATTTTAATTACTAAATCTCTTTTTAATCTTTTTTTCTTAAGGACCATGCCTTAAACTCAAATTACTCTGGTTCTCACTGATGGCCAACAATAAGTCTCAAGTCAAGCCCCACTTGGTCATTGTTTGGACACAGACTGGCTCAGAGCGAATGTAAATAGCAATTGTTTCTGTTTTGGCCAGAAACACTGAGAGTTATCCCCTCCCATATTGATTTTTTTTGACTAGGTAATGAAGCCATTTTCTGCCTCATTTCTTACCCAGTCTTAATCACTGACAATCACTGAATGGGCCTTATTTCAGTCAAACTGAGACCTGTTAAAGACCTTAGCTTAAAAAGGTGAAGGTCTCCTACTACTAACTACTGGGTTATACCCAGTTGTCATGATCTATATCTCACCATTGGGTCCAGATGGCTCCAGAAGCGAAAGTGAGGCTGGTGTCTTTGCACAGCCCTCCCTCACTTAAATCCAACTCACTTGCATAGCATAGCATCACCTCCCTGACGTCATGGTCCTCTTTGAGAATGAAGGACAAGCAACAACACTCACTAATGCTGTGCTCTTTACAGGGTACAGGAGTAGCTTAGCCAGTGTTCTGCATACTTTCAGGGTGCCAGTAGCCAGATCAAAGGCAAGCTCTGATCACTATCTTCCAGGGTTTTCCAGATTCCAGAAGTGAGTTTCTATCTGGACACTACAGTTGCAGACTTGTCTCTGGTTGGTGCTCTCGTAGACCATAGTTGGCCTCTGTCAGTGCAGAGCACTGGAGACTTGAGTACTCACTCCAGTCCTTATAGGAGACCCTGTGTTGTTTGCTGGGCCTATGATAGGCTCTACTCAACTTGTGCTTCTGGCCTAACCATTTTGGTGAAGCCTTCAGTGTGCTCCTGCCCCTAAGCTAGTCCATGATCTTGTCCCTTGTGGCAGACCCCAGTACTGCTGTGCATAATCCCAGTCCAGCCATGTACTGCCCTGATCACTCACCTGTGGATCTTGGGCAGGAAGGTGCCCAACTGTGATTTCTCCTTCAGTTTCCCCATCACTACTCAGATTGGCATTCATCTTGAGGATTTTGTTCAAGTAAGTATGGGGGAATATATTAACTCTATAGTATTGCTATATTAACTCCTCCTGGCTGGTCTCTTTAAATTCTACTGCCACTAATGCACTGTTGATGGAATTGGTCCAGTCATTCTGTAAAGCAATTTGGAACTATGCACCAAAAGTCACTAAACCGTACATACCATTTGAACCAGTGATAACAATAAGGCTATGATAGAGCTAGTGTTTCCCTGACAGTTTTCCTCCAACTCACAACCTACGAAAGACAGTTTCCCCCAATACCTGAAAGGCCTAAGAAATTAGTTCAGCTTCCTTCCCCATCCCTCTCCCCAACCACCTCTTAGACAACATGAGATAGGGTTAGAATAAAGTTGCCCTTGGAATTTAATTGACCCTCTACTTTGTAATGCACCATCTTGGTCATCCAATAAATTCCAAGAAGGTACTGGTAATATAACTATGCCTTTGACATGCCTTCTGGATTCTGGATACAGTGGAATATTATGAGTCATAAGAAATAACAAAATGGGCGATTTCAGAGGAAACTGGAAACACCTTTATGAAATGATGCAGTGAAATGAGCAGCATCAATACAATTTATACAATGACAAAAACATTATAAAGAAAAAAGGACTTTAAAATTGTTTAATAATAACAAATTTTAATAACAAATTACAATTGCAGAAGACCAGAAGATGAAGCTACTTACCTCCTCACAGTGACTGGTGACACAGAAGGATCTATACGTTTTTAGATATGGTAAATGAGGGAATTTGCCTTCACTTGCCTATGCTTGTTGTGAGAGTTTTATTTTTCTATTTTATTATTGTTATTCAATTAGAGAAGGTGATTAGGTAAGTGGGAGGGGAAGGAAATACACTAAAATTAAATTGGAAAAAACTTTCCCACTGCCACAAATCTCTGCATAGAGAGGAGAGAAAAGCTCCTCTCCAGCTCTCTTTATTCTTCATAAGCAGCTGATAGAACTTCAAAAAGACTATTATCTGATAAAAGGTCTAGAGAGATAGCCACAAGCTGAATTTAAGCATATTATTCAGGGGAGAAAAAGAAACTAATTGGAATTCCCTTGAGTAACTGTCCAGAACCTAATCTTCACCTTCGGTGGGACTTGGTGCGGCTTCTGGTGGGGATCCAGGTCCAGGTTGGAGGTACAGCCACAACTAGTCTTCTTGAACCCAGTTGCTTGAAAACATAGCCAACAGTGGGTGGTGAACTGGAAAGCTAAATACTAGTGCTAGATTGATAGTCTACAAGTTCCACGGGAAAGTTGAAAGTGAACTTTGAAGAGAGTTCAAGAAAGTGTGAAACCACTGAGAGGAAAGTAGATGGAGTTCCTCTCTCTACCTCATTACGCCCTCCAAGAAATTAAGAGTGGGCTATCTTTCTGACTCCACGACTTTCACAGGAGAGAAGAAAGATGAACATTTTCCATTTGGGCTGAACAGACCAAAGAAGAAAAAATAATTCTATCCAGATAAACAGATCCAAAATACAAACAATCTTGTCCATCAGTCAACAGCATTTATTATACATCTATTATATGCTAGGCACTTTGCTAGGCAGTGGGGATACAAAGAAAAGGCAAAGGTCAGTCACTGCCCTCGAGGAGGCAAAAAGTAAACAAATGTATACCATCAAGCTCAATATAAATAGGGGAAAAAACTAATGGAAGGCGTTAAAAATTAAGAAGGAATGGAAAAGGCTGCTTGTAGGTGAGATAATTAAATCCATGGTAGCTGATAAGATCACTAAGTATAGTAAAGAATGAGAGAGAAGCCTGTGAGACATATACAGTTGGAAGACTGTATCCTGATGAAAATCCAGCAAAAGAGAGGTCTGATAGATAGAACCAGAAGAGAATGCTGTCCAGAAAATCCAGAGGGGGAAAAAAGGAGTATCAAGGAGAAAAGAGTGATCAACACTATCCAAAACTAGAGATCAAGATTGAGGACAGAAAAGGCCACTGGATTTGAACATGAAGATCATTAGTAACTTTGGAGGGAGAAGTTTTGGTGGAATAATGTTTGGAAGCCAGATTGTAACTAAGAAAATGAGAGAAGTGGAGGCATCGACTGCCAACAATTTTCTCAGGAATTTTTATCACAAAGGGCCTAAGAGAGATATCAGGTCTTGGTGTGAAATGTAACAAAGCCTGGCCAAGCCTACTTATAAGGGGATAAGTAAGATCTATTAAGGTTTTTTTTTTTTTAAGGACGTGATGAATATTTACTGACAGCCTAAGTAGGGTATGCATTTTAAGGTTTCTAAGAATCTCACTTCCTTGTCCAATCCCATAACTAGCACAATTTGGTAAAATAGCTCTCTAGGTTATGAAAGTAAGTAGAAGTTGAAAACTGAAACTGCGCCTAAGTCAACCAGCCACACAACTGCTTTCTCTTCTTCTAAATAAGAGTCTTAACTACTTTTTGTCAAAAAAGATTTTGTATAGTCTGGAGAAACCTATGGTCCCCTCCTCAGAATAATGTTTTTTCCCAATTGAAAAAAATCGCTAAATTCCAATTTTTTTGTTCAGTCATTTTAGCTGTGTTCAATTTTTCATGACCCCATTTGAGTTTTCTTGACAGATACTGGAGTGGTATGCTATTTCCTTCTCCAGCTCAATTTTACACATGAGGAAACTGAGGCAGAATTAAGTGACTTGCCCAGGATCACACAGCTGGCAAGCATCTGGGGCCAGATTTGAACTCAGGAAGCAGAGACTTCCTAACTTCAGGTCTGGCACTCTATCCACAGAGCTACTTAGCTGCCCCTAAATTTCATTTAGAGGTTACTAAAAATATTTTCTCATCCTAAACACCATGGACCAATGGTTAAGAATCTCAATTCTATAAAAACAGTAAGCTATGTACTGAGTGCCTAATCTCTAGGAAATTTCAGAGAAGATTCCGAAGAATATGTAGAACTCATTACATAACTGGATTTTGTCTTTAACAATTATATCTTGTGTAAAGAGAGCAAATGTTTTGGGGAACAAGGAGAAAGTATGTAAATAATTGCATCTCTTCTTGTCTGCTTTGTTGATGAAATAAATCCTTATCCCCTAAATGTGGTGAAAGAGCCTAGCATTCAGCAAAGTAAAGCAAGTTTCTGGAATTCAGCAAGGTGAAAGTGAGACAGGTACATCTCATATTTATACCTTAGGTCTTAATAGTAAAAATAATAATTTGCCACAGCAGTTTTTCATTATTGATAGTGGGATCTACAAACTATTTCTAAAAATTTTCAGAATATGTTAAGCAAATAATCTGTGAGTATAGAAAAGGAAACAGGGATTACTAAAAGCCATCACAGCTTGATCAAGAACAGACTGAACAGCCTAACTTCATTTCCTTTTTCCTCCTACTAAGTATGGTAACAAAACTGTAGGTCAAAGAAATGTTATCAGCATAGTACAGAGTTCAGTAAATGTGAACTAGTGGACTAGGCCTAGTTACCGAGAAGATGGTAGTTAGGTAAAAATGGAACTGGTAAAATGACTAGACCCAAAGAAGAGTTATATTAATGCCAACTTGGATATAGGCATCTAGTGATGAACTCCAAGGTCCCATCCTTGTCCCTATGCTATTCAACATGTTTAGTGGCAACTTGGATGAAGCCAAAGATGTTTTCATTCAAATGTGAAAACATTACAAAGCTTGGTTAACAGTTCAGATACATAAAGATTGTGATAGTTAATAACGACAAATCAATTTACCATATCTAAGTAGGGTGAAATATAATACAGAGAAAAATAGATGTACGAGGTCACAACTGTATACCTTACACAGCAGTTGTGAGTTTTGTTTTGGGTTTGGTTTTTTTTTTGTTTGGTTGGTTTGCTTTTTCCAGAAAAAGACCTTGTAGAGAGCAGGTGAAGCTTCAAACTCAGTGTGAGTAAACACTTACACGGCAGTCCAAAAAGCTAGAGGCACAGAACACAGAAAAATGTCCTCTGATTAAGTTACATCTGGAATAATAACGTGCCAGTTTTGTTTTGTTTTTTGAGGTGGTAAGGTAGGGCAATTGGGGTTAAGCAATTTGTCCAAGGTCACACAGCTCATCAGTGTCAAGTGTCTGAGGCCAATTTGAACTCAGGTCTTCCTGACACCAGGGCTGGTGCTCTATTCACTGTGCCACCTAGCTGTCCCTGCCAGTCTTAAAAAGACATAAACAAGGGGTGGCTAGGTGGCACAGTGAGTAGAGCGTCGGCCCTGGAGTCAGAAAGACCTGAGTTCGGATCCGGCCTCAGACACTTAACACACACAAACAAAAACCTAGCTGTGTGACCTTGGGCAAGTTACTTAACCCCAACAGCCCTCCAAAAACAAACAAAAAAAAGACATAAACAAGAAGAGTGATCAAGATGGTGAGAGATCTAGAGAATCCAGTAAGATTTTTTACTATTTTACTAAGCTATTTCACAGATAGCTGTAAAGAACTAGAGCAAAAAAGAACTGCTTATTAGCCTGTACACAACCTAAGGAAGCCATTACAGACTTTCTTTTTCCATTATTTTAAGGGAAGTCGTGAGGCATAAAAATTAATTTTCCTTGGTCCTACATGGCAAACCCTGGATCAATGAGCCTAAGTTGCAAAGGGTAAAATCTTCCCAATAATTAGAATTACTCAAAAGCAGAATGGACAGCCCCAAAAGGTAATGGGTAATTCCCCCTCATTGCAAGTTTTCTAATAGAGACTAGACCTTTTCAACTCTGAGTTGTAATCGATGGCCTCTTCCTGCTCTTACACTGTTAACAGTTACCACCTGAATTCTGTGTGTGTGTGTGTGTGTGTGTGTGTGTGTGTGTGTGTGTATATATGATTTATACCAACATATACATACACATAAATGTTTCATTGATATAAAAAAATCAGGGCTATTCATCGTGATGAAATATTATTGTCAGCTTATGACTAATTCATTATTTGTTATTCACCACTGGTAAGAAAATACACCAAAAGGAAATTTTTTTAGATGTTTTTAGACAAAAAACATTTTTAAAAATTAACTAATATAAGTTACCCTTCAAAATCAAAGATCAAGTTTAATGTTTTATTTAAGACTGAATATGGGCCCAGCAGCAGACTGCATGTTTCCCTCCTTCAAGGAACAACCTGGCTAAATTTAGAAGGCTCATGATCAGCTTGATGAATTTTCTTTTTTGGCCATAGCAACTCTCAGGGATTGTCATTTGTATGTGTGAAGGGGATACCCACACTAATGAAACCATGCATCCATGAAGTGAAATGGAATTTTAAGATGGATTTCCAAATAAAATGAAAGTGTTATTTGTACTGTATATTTCAACTTTCCATTAAGTCATTAGCTGTCATCACTATTATGAAGTAAGAATTGGGTTACTCCATTTTTTCTCAAAAAGTTCTTAATTCAGTGGCAAGGCCCAGATGAAGAGGCTCACAGAGGCCTGGATGAGGCCTGGTAAATGTGGCAAGTTGATCCACCAATCACAAAAGCCATCCCCAGGCCTATCACCACAGGGCTGGGATCTGAGGGAGCTGGGTAAGCGACAAATGCAGGGCCCACAGCAAGGGCAGCAGCTACTCCTGAGACTACCAACTCACAGTCTTGAAATCTAAAAAGCCCCTCTCTGAACTTCCAGGGACTAGGATGGCAGAGTAAACCCCAGGCTGCGCCAATTCTCACCTGACCCTGAAAACATAGTAATTATTGCCCCAGAGCAAAATTTTAAACAGTAAAGGCTTGGGAGCCCTAGAGAGGGCATGGCTAGGACCCTGCCTCAAAATGGGGTAAAAAACACACTGCAAAGACAAAAACTCTACAATCCTATTATTGTGAGCGGGAGGAACCAAATTCAGAAGGAAACAGCACTGACTCCACACCCATAGCTAAAGCCTCAACAGGGAATATGAACAGGTCTCAAGCACAGAAAGCATTCTTAGAAGGGCTCAGAAGAACTTTGAAAACCAAATTAGAGAGGTAGAAGATAAAATGAGTAATTCTTTTAAAATCAAAATTGAGAAATTAGAAAAAACATTACAGGGCAAACCAAGATGGTGGAGTAGAAACTGCACTTCCACAGTGCTCCAGCCCACTCCACTTCCAAACTATGTAAAAGGGGACTCTGAACAAACTCTGGAGCTACAGAACCCACAAAATGACACAGAGAAGCTAACCTGCCGCTGAGGACAGGCCAGCAGGCCAGCAGGAAGTGGCCAGTGCAGCACTCTGGGAGCCAAGTCCAGATCTTGGTGAGTGGAAGGTTTTAACCCCAGGGCGGCCAGACCAACAGCCAGCTAGAGAGACAACAGAACACCAGCAGCTCTGGTGTTTCCAACATTACCAACACATAGATGTCAAGGACAAAGTGAGAGGTTAGTATGGTATGGATTTGGGGACCAGTATTAGGGAGCGTGCTGGCTGCTTCCCCTGGGGGTGAGAAGCTACTGAATAGGCGTGGTGCAGCCCGCCATGTTGCAGCTTCAATTCCTGGTCTGTTGACTGTAGGGGGACCGGCAACCAGTCTGGGGGGAGTAATCGCTCTTGCTTTAACCTTCTCGGATCTGGATTGAGATCTGGGGTGGAGGTCTTGGGATGTGTGACCAGCTTGCCAGAGCATGGAGAGGCTTTAGAGAGGGCATCCAACTAATACCTCCAGCAGCTGAGAAAACCCCAGAGTTTGGGACAGAAGCTCCCCTGGCTGGTGGCAGAGTCCTACCGTGGCAATAAACACAAAAATCAAGTAATTGAGTGGCAACATGCCTAGGCAAAGGAAACAAAATAAACAGAAGAAAAATTCAACATTACACTCCTATTTTGGGGGCAAAGAGGATCAAAGCATGGAATAGGAGGACTGGGAAGTCAGAACTCCTGCACCAAAAGTCCCAAATAAATAAATACAAGCTGGCTACAGGCCATAGGGGACCTTAAGAAGCAGATAAGAGAAGTGGGGGGAAAACTGGGAAGAGAAATGAGAAAGATGCAAGAAAAGTATGAAATGAGAGTCAGCAGCCTGACTAAGGAAAATAACACCTTAAAAAATAGACTAATTCAAATGTCAAAAGAGGCTCAGAAAGGCAATGAGGAGAAGAATACCTTAAAAAGCTTAATTTGCAAGATGGAAAAAGAATCTCAAAAGCTCACTGAGGAGATTCATTCCTTCAGAAGTAGACTGGAGCAAATGGAAGCTAGTGACTTTATGAGAAATCAAGATGCTATTAAGCAGATCCAAACAAATGAAAGAATAGAAGGCAATGTGAAATATCTCATGGGGAAAAAATACTGACCTGGAAAATAGATCCAGTAGAGATAATTAAAAAATTATTGGACTACCTGAAAGCCATGATCAAAGAAAGAACCTAGAAATCATCCTTCAAGAAATTCTCAATGAAAATTGCCCTGATGTCTCAGATCCAGAGGGCAAAACAAAGGTTGAAAGAATCCAATCACCTCCTGAAAAAGATCCCAAAAAGAAAACTCCTAGGAATATTATAGCCAGGTTCCAGAATTGCCAGATCAAGGAGAAAATATTACAAGCAGCCAGGAAGAAACAATTTCAATATTGTGGAAACACAATCAGGATAACACAGCATCCAGCAGCTTTTACACTGAGGGATGGAAGGGCATGGAAGATGGTATTCCAGAGGGCAAAGGAGCTGGGATTAAAACCAAGAATCACCTACCCAGCAAAACTGAGTATCATGTTTCAGGGGAAAATATGGTCATTCAGTGGAAGAGGACTTCAAAGAATTCTTGAGGAATTAATCATAGTATTTATATATATTTTTTAAAAATTTGCTTTTAAAAGGAAGATAAGCAACTCAGTATATACTGTACATGTGTAGCTTTACAAAACATTACTATAGTAGATATATTGTAAAAGACTGACTATATTTCCCTCCCTCCCATCCCACCTTCCATCTGGTCCACTCACCACCTTGATCCTGTCCCTTTTCAAAAGTGGGCGCTTCCAATTTCCCTACCCCCCAGTCCACCCTCCCCACCAGCACCTTCCCCCATCCCCCTCCCCCCAATGCTACTATAGGGTGGGACACCCTATTTACTATGCATGTCATTCTCTCCCTGGTCCAAATTCAATGAGAATAAGGTTTTGCCTTTTTGCCTTCCTGTTCCTCCCCTCCCCTGAAACCAGCTTCCCCTGCCTCCTCTACACAAGACAGTTCACCCCATTGTCTCTTCCCATTCCCCCTCACCACATTACTCTCTCACCTGTTAACCTCACCTTTTAAGTATCATCCCTTCCTACTGAATTCGACCTGTGCCCTCTATCTACGTATACCTGAAAACATATATACACACATTCACATATGTATTCATATGCCCATATACCCTTCTTCAACTATTTTCATACTGAGAAAAGTTTCATCAGTTAAGTTATTGTTTTTCCCTGTAGGAATGTAAATAGTTCAACTTTGATAAGTTCATAGTGATTTCTTTTCCCTGTTTACTTTCTCAAGCACTGAGGAAAATAATTTGCTAAAAATCAGAATCAACCAAATTGAAGCTAATGACTCTATGAGGCACCAAGAATCAGTCAAACAAAAGAATGAAAAATTAGAAAAAGAGGTAAAATGTCTCAATGGAAAAATAACCGACCTGGAAAACAGATCCAGGAGAGATAATCTGAGAATTATTGGTCTACCAAATCATGATGAAAAAATGAGCATGGACAACATCTTCCAAGAGCTCATCAAGGAAAAGTGCCCAGCGATCCTAGAACCAGAGGGTAAAATAGAAATTGAGAGAATCCACTAGATATCTCCTGAAAGAGATCCCAAATTGAAAAGGCTGTGAAATGTTGTAGCCAAATTCCAGAACTATCAGGTAAAGGAGAAAATGCTACAAGAGGCCAGAAAGAAACAAATAACATCGAACTACAGTGAGGATCTCACAGGATCTGGCAACTTCTACACTGAAAGATGAGAGGGACTGGAATGTGATATTTCGAAAGGCGAAAGAACTCAGGTTACAATCAAGGACCATCTATCCATCGAAACTGAGCATAATCTTCGAGGCAAGGAGAGAGTCATTCAACGATATATATAATAGACTTGCAGACCTTCCTGATGAAAAAGCCAGAGCTCAATGGAAAATTCAACCTCCAATTATAAGACTCAAGAGAGAGACATAGAAAAGTAAATAGGGAATATATACACACATACACACACACCCTTGTTATTTAATAAGAGCAAACTGTTTAAATCTCTATATAGGAATTTGATACCTGTTAACATTGAGAATTCTATACTTATGGCAACATCTAAAAGGGATATATATATATATATATAAAGAGGGTGTCGGTATAAATTAAACAAAATGATGACTAAAAAAAAATCGTATTAAGGGCTGCAAAGGTGAAAGAGGTTACCCATAAAGAGGGTTAGGATTGCTCTGTAGACCCCAAAACACCAACATGCCAGGTCCTGCGGAATGAAATCGACTCAAGTCTTCTCTCAGCCAAAGAAATGTAAAGTTTATTAAAAGTTCGCTTGTAAGGGGCGGCTAGGTGGCGCAGTGAGCAGAGCGTCGTCAGCCCTGGAGTCAGAAGGACTTGAGTTTGGATCCGGCCTCAGACACTTAATGCACAAATAAACAAAAACCTAGCCATGTGACCTTAGGCAAGTTACTTAACCCCAATTGCCCTCCAAAAAAAGCAAAAAATTAAATTAAATTAAATTAAAAAGTTCGCTTGTATTGGACACAGAATAAGTCTGTGCTAGATCATTCTATGGCATTCTCACAAACATGAGGATAGGATGGGGTCTTATATACAGAAGGTTGTGGGAGGAATCTAGGGGTGGTCTGGGGGAGGAGTTAATGAGGTCAATGAGTGATTAAGGGTGGGAAATTGCTGGAGGCCACCTGGAGACCACAAACAATGGTGGGAGAGGCTAATTCAAGGGCGGACTGACACTCTGATAGGCTCAAGGGTGGGAAGGCTTGGGCTCAGCCACAATGTAAGGCTTATTGCCTCATGCAAATGCCTCATCAAATGAGATGATTTAATCAGAGTTCAACAGCCTGTACCTCAAGGACCCAGAGCCCTCATCAAAGGGACTGCAATGGAAGAAGAGGAAAGAATGAAGCAGAAAAGGGTAAATTATGCCACACAAAGAGGCATAAAAACATTATAGTAGAGGGAAAGACTGGAGGGAGAGGAGCATTTCATGAGATCTATTCTCCTCAATCTTGGTTCAACTAAGAAATAATATACTACATTAAGTATAAAAATCTATCATACCCTAGGCAGTAGGAGGGGGGAAGGGCTAAGTAAAGGGGACAGGGGGTTTTGAAGGGAGGGAACAAGGAATAAGGGGGAAGGGTAGGAAAAGGGAGGAGGGCTGATAAGGAGGGAATACTCAGGGAGGCAGCAGTCAAAAGGAAAACTTAAGGAGGGGAAGGGAGAAGGGGAAAAATAAAAGCATTAACAGGGAAGGAAATAGGATAGAGGGAAAGATACAGATAGTAATCATAACTGTGAATGTGAATGGGATGAACTCTCCCATAAAACGGAGGTGGACAGAAGAATGAATTAAAAACCACAATCCTACAATATGCTGTTTACAAGAAACACATCTGAAACAGGGGGATACACACAGGGTAAAGGTAAAAGGCTGGAGTAAAATATATTATGCCTCAGCTAAAGTAAAAAATGCAGGGGTAGCAATCCTTATCTCAGACAAAGCAAAAGCAAAAATAGATCTAATTAAAAGAGATAAGGGAGGAAACAATATCCTGCTAAAAGGCACCATCGAAAATGAAGCAATATCATTACTAAACATTTATGCATCAAGAGGTACAGCATCCAAATTCCTAAAAGGAGAAATTAAGGGAGTTAGAGGAAGAAATAGATAGCAAAACTATACTAGTGGGGGTCTTCTGAACCCCCCTGAACTTGATAAATCTAACCTCAAAATAAACAAGAAAGAAGTTAAGGAGGTAAACAGAATTATCAGACAAGATAAATATGGTAGACCTCTGGAGAAAATTGAATGGAGATAAAAAGGAATTGGGTGTGCAACTGAAAAAGCTTGAAAAAGAACAAATTGAAAATCCCCAATTAAATAATAAATTAGAAATAATTAAAGCCAAAGGAGAAATTAATAAAATTGAATTTAAGCAAACTATTGAAGTAATAAGTAAAAATATGAGCTGGTATTATGAAAAAAAACCAAACAGTAAAACTGATGGACCTTTAGTCAATGATAAAAAAAAGGGAAGAAAACCAAATGATGAGTTATCAAAAATGAAAAGGGTGAATCTACCTCCAAGAATAACTGGGAATTATTTTGCCCAATTGTATGCACATAAATTTGACAATCTTAGCGAAATGGATGGATATCTACAAAAATATAAATTGCCCAGATTAACCAAGGGAGTAAACAACTTAAATAACCTCATCTCAGAAAAAGAAATTGAACAAGCCATCAATGAACTCCCTAGGAAAAAATCTCCAGGGTCAGATGGATTTACTAGTGAATTCTAACCAAACATTAAAAGAACAATTGACTCCAATACTTTACAAACTATTTGAGGAATACTGGAGAAGTCCTATGAAATTCTTTTTATGACACAAACATGGTACTGATACCCAAATCAGGAAGAGACAAAACAGAGAAAGAAAATTACAGACCAATTTCCCTTATGAATATAGATGCAAAAATTCTAAATAAAATATTAGCAAAAAGACTACAGCAATTTATGGAGAGAATAATACACTTCCGTGAGGTAGGGTTTATTCCAGGAATGCAAGGGTGGTTCAATATCAGGAAAACTATCAGTATAATTGATCATAGCAACAATAAAACTAGCAGAAACCATGATTCTCTCAATAGACTCAGAAAAGGCTTTTGACAAAATACAATACCCATTCCTATTAAAAACACTAGAAAGTATAGGAACAAATGGAGTCTTCCTTAAAATAATAAGTAGCATCTATCTAAAACCATCAGCAAATATTATATGTAATGAGGATAAGCTAGAAGCATTTCCAATAAGATCAGGGATGAAACAAGAATGTCCACTATCACCCCTCTTATTCAATCTGGTACAAGAAATGTTAGCAGTAGCAATAAGAGAAGAAAAAGAAATTGAAGGAATCAAATTAGGCAAAGATAAGACTAAGCTATCACTCTTTGCAGATGATATGATGATATACTTAGAGAATCCTAGAGAATCAAGTAAAAAACTACTTGAGGTAATTCGACATAAAATTTCATATTGGCAAATCATTTTTCACAATATGGTTGACACTAAGAAACAAAAAACATATTTAAATGTTAATAAAATGACAATGTCTTTAAAAGAAAATTCTAATCTGGAAAGGATTAAAGTAGCAGAAAAAAATACTGATTTACTACCTAACTCAGTGGAGGGTAGAAACTGTTTCACATATTTAACTAAAATATGATATTGATAAAATACATTTGCATATTTTAATTTAGTATTATCATATAGTCATTATTTGTATATTTATATTTAATAAATCAATTATATTTCTCAATTAAGAAAGGTAGAATATCCATTTATTTTCTTGATAACTGAAACATAAAGCCTATGCAACAGAATCATAGATTTAGAGCCTGAGGAGATCCAAAAGGTCATTTAATGCAGAGGTTCCTTAACTCTTTTTTTGTCAGAATACCTTTGGCAATTTGTGAAGGCTCTGGATCCCTTCTCATAATAATGTTTATGCTTGGAATTACATAGGAAATCTATTAGATTGAAAGGCAGTTTGTTAAAATAGTTTTTCAAAAACAAGTTCATAGGCCCCAGTTTAAGAACATCAAATAAAGTGCAACCCCATTGACTGTACAAACGAGAAAACAGGTTCAGATAAAAGTCATAGAGACAAGGCTACATAGATATTAAGTAGCAGGGCCTGCCACCACATGCAGCATTCTTTCCACTGTACTACACTACAGAATTCAGCTTAAGCATTTTCATCTTTGGCAACACATACAAACAAACGTAAAAATATTTTTAAATTTTAATTTATTGTCAATATTTTTAAAATTAAGGAATGATCAAACAGCTGCATTTTCCACTGTTGTTTTATTTTCATCTTCTGTTACCTGTAAAATATAAAGGTAATTACTTTACAGAAGCTGACTTGTTTATAACCTAAATTATTCTCAATATTTCACTAAATATATTTCATATATTCACTTAAAATAAACAGCAAGTCAACTAGGTGCTTCTGCAGATATAAGGAAAGTGGTCACTACTGATCCTAGAAATAAATTAGTCATTTACCAAGTATATTTGAGATATCATTAACTAAGATCAAGAGGTTAAAATCTATAAAGTTATTAAAATAATCATTCATCAATTTCTACTCTTTATTTTCTAGATATATTAGGATTCACTACCATTTTCTCTTTCTCATTTTTAACCTTCCACCTATAATTCTATCTTGAGTACTCAGGATTATTCTTTAGATTTGTTCCTTCTTTATTTTTGTCATCTAAAACCATTACTGACATCTGCTTAAAAAGGACATTAAGCAAGTCGTCCTTTCATATTAATTTCCTCCCCTTCCCCCATGGATGCAAGAGACTAATCAGTTAAAATATATTATTATTACATATAAATAAGTATAAATGTTATAGATAATAATGAACTTGGACAAATTCTCCGAAAATGAGAATATCTATTAGTCACATCATTTAAGAATTAAGAAGGCAGCTAGTTGGTGCAGTGGATAGAGTGCTAGGTGTGAAGTCAGGAAAACTCATGATCCTGAGTTCAAACCTGGCCTCAGACATTTACCAGCTGTGTGACCCTAAACAAGTCACTTAGCCCTGTTTGCCTCAGTTCCTCATCTACAAAATGAGCTGGAGAAGTAAATGGCAAGTCACTCCAGTATCTTTGCCAAGAAAACCCCAAATGGGGACATAAAGAGTTGGACATGACTCAAAAACAACAAAGATCTTAAACATATATTTAAATACTTTATCTACTATGTATTTGTCTATGTAACAATACTATGTATTTAGCTACTAAGTAACAAGTACAAATCAGATAAGAGAAATAAAAGACAGTCTCAGAAATAGCTATTGAATTAAAAGTACAATCAAACACTAAATTAGGGGATTTTAATGAATATGCAAAGAGGAAAGAACAGGGCATTCAGGAAAGGGGACAGAATGAATTAAAACATGAAGGTGAGAACCAAAGTGGTATCAATACAGGATTTAAAGTAAAATGACCTTACAAAATATCAGAAGATCTAGCTAAAAAAACACAGTAAAGTCAAACTCTGGAGATTTATTCTAAAGTCCAGTCTTCTCATGTAAAACCCTTTGCCATTTTTCTCTTTTGTTCTGTTTCTTCTTTCAAAACATGAATAATGTAGAAATATGTTTAACATGATTGTACATGTACAACCTTGCTGTGCTAGGAAGGGGGTAGAGGGAGGGAAAAATTTGGAACTCAAAATCTTATTTGAAAAAAATGAATGCTAAAAACTATCCCTATATGTAATTGGAAAAAATAAAACACTATTCATTTAAAAAAAAAAAAAAGAATTTTTGCCACAAAGGAAAAACTGAAAATTATATGCAACCTGGTGCCTTAGAAGCAGAAAATTACTTATGAAATGCAAGTGGTTAAAAGCCTGTAATAAACTGAGAAGACATCAATTTAAACAAATGACTACAGTTGACACTAGAATGTACTCTTATTAATGATTGTAAGAAACTTATAGATATTAGCCCAAATTAGATCTCTTAGAATATACACATACTTGAACATGTCACTAGTTTATCTTCCCAGTTTGGAGAAATATCCTAAAAAATTGTAATGTTCATTGCTTTACAAAGAAAAGTATTGGGCAGCTAGGTGGCACAGCGAGTAGAGCGTCGGCCCTGGAGTCAGAAGGACCTGAGTTCGGATCAGGCCTCAGACACTTAACACACACAAACAAAAACCTAGCCGTGTGACCTTGGGCAAGTTACTTAACCCCAATAGCCCTCCAAAAAGCAAAAAAAGAAAAGAAAAGAAAAGTATCAAATATAACACGAATTATGAAATATTTTAAACAAAAGTATCTCTTTTAACCAGAAGTATTTTCTTAAATTCTCTATCTTTTCCAAGAAATAATAAAGATTACCAAAAGAAAATTCCTAAAAGATTTTCTTTTGCCAGAAAGTTCTTGAATATGCAATAAAGCATATATTTGGCTATCAGTGTAACAAGCATTTTCACTGATTTGCCTTTGAAATTTGAACCAATTTCCATCCCAGAAGACATCTAGTTGATTGCAACATATACTATTACTTACTATTTTCCGAGATCTTTTCAATAATTTGTGCCATATAGTATGATGCACCTAGAAAAGAAAAATATACAATGAATTATAATCATAAAAACCAAAGGTGATAATGATAGTTAGCATTTATAATGCACTTTACGGTTTCCAAAGTGCTTTACATATTGTTTCATCTGATCCTCACAAAAACCCTGCAAGGTAGATTTTACTATTATCCCTGTTTTACAAATGAGGAAACTAAGGCACAGAAAAGTTAAGCGAACTGCCCAGGGTTATATGACTCACACACACCTGAGTCAGGATTTGAACACAGATCTTCCTGACTCCAAGTCACTGGCTCTGTATCTTTTTTAAAAGACAAAATTTAAGGGCCAGTCTAATGAAGTGGCTTCCTAAAAGGCAATCAATAGGAAAAAAAATAAAATTCATTATAGGAATTTCTATTAATTACCATACCACTCTTCTTTCAAGCCTTCCTTCCTCCTTAATATTCTCTTCCTCTAAGCAAAGTTTCATGGAAAACTAAAAAAGGCATCATAACACTATCTCATTTTTCTAGTGAGGAAATAATTCAATTATTTTTTTAAGTTCCTATTAAGTACAAAAACTCTATGCTAGGCAGTGGAGATATAAAAAGAAGTATCACACAAACCCTATTCTCAAGAAGATGGCATGGCACAGTAGAGTGCTGGATTTGGAATCAAGAAGACCTGAGTTCAAATCTGGCATTCAGATTACGTGACCCTGGGAAAGTCATTTAGTCTGAGTCTTAGTCTTCTCTTCTGACAAATGAGGGGGAATGGATTCAACCACCTCTATAGTCCCATCTGGGTCTAAATCCCTGACACTATGATTGTTATGCAAATATAATAATATATAACAAATAACATAACAATAATCCTCCATTAAAGCCCAACTCTGATTCCTCATCAAGATCTGAAAGGTAATCCTAACTTCTCAAAAACCATTCCAATAGAAAAGAAGCTCTGACAGGAGGATTCAGGGAAGAAGGGATGTCTGAGGAAGCCTGACTTTGTCTGAAGAGGTTCACAAGATTAGGCATGGGCTTATGAGTTTTTTAGTTACAGACCACAACAGTTTCAAAGATCACTTGTTAAACGGTAGAATAACAAACAATAACAACAATTACATTTACTTAGAGCTTAAAGATTAACTAAGCGTTTTACATCTATTTCCTCATTAGATACCTACAAATATACAGTAACTTATACAAGTATAATTATGACAGGTAAGAGACAGATCCCTTTCAGCTGGGACTGGAAGGTGGAAAGAAGTCATGAAAGTATTCATAGATGAAATAACACCTAATTTGGACTGTGAGGGAAGGAAGGAGCTTCAACAGACAGGGATAAGGGTTGGGGAGACTCCATTATAGTGTAAATTCAGAAGAAAAGAGGATGAGACAATATGGTAAGCAGTTCCCCCATTTTTTGCTTCAAAATCATCACGCTTTCCATCTTTCATAAAACAAGTTATATATCCAATTTTCTTAGCTTGTATTCTATTCAAATAAAATTAAGTAATTTACTAAAAATTGCATAATATAAATCCTAAACATAAAATAAAAATAATGGAAATAATCCCTGAGCTGCATTCACTGTCATAGAATCATAGATTTAGAGCTAGAAGGAACCTTAGAAACTTTTTAGATTAGAGAAAAGTAAAAAGGCTCTTTTTTTTTTTGCTTTTTGGAGGACAATTGGGGTTAAGTGACTTGCCCAAGGTCACATGGCTAGTTTTGTGTTAAGTGCCTGAGGCCGGATTTGAACTCAGATCCTCTTGACTTCAGGGCCGGTGCTCTATTTACTACGCCACCTCACTACCCTAGTAAAAAGGCTCTTATCCAAAGTCACATTAGGTAGCAAGCGACAGAGTCAGGATTCTAGGTCAGGCCCTATGATTCCAAATCTAAGACTCTCTCAGCTGTACCACTCTGCTTCCCAAAGACAAAGAAGAAAATGCAACGGCAGAATGCAGTTTGGAATCAAGGATAAGAAAAAGTATGAGTTGTGTATCCTGAACCCCTATCAGCAACTGAGATGGGTTTCAGGTATTCTGCACCACTACCATGCTCAGTGGGGTGAGCCTATTTCATTGGGAATAGAGACTTGTAACAGAGTATAACAGGTCATCACTGGTACTACTATACTACTGGATCCCAGTGTCTAATCACAGAGGACAATAAATCTACCAATACATATGGGCACAGTGGCTCCACCCTCAAGCACATCAGGGGGGAGGCTAAGAAGGAGCATTCAGTCATCATCAGTATATTTTGGTGACATGTCTTTCCCCTCCCACAAAGTGCCTCCCAGCCCTTATATCTGAGTCCACTACCAAGATAAAAAGGAGGGTGGGTGTCCAGGGCTGACAGACAGGAAGAGGAAGAGACCAAAAAGGTTGAGATCCATCCTCTTCACACACACATATAAACATGTGTTCACCATCTAGCAACAGTGAACTCCCCTTCAATGACTATTACTCCAACCAATTAAAATTAATTCAGCATATTAGTTTCACTTTTGTTAAACTTTTATTTGAGTTCTACTTTCATTGGAAAAAAGTATATGTATTTATAAAGCATTGTGTCCCAAAACAGCCAATTACTCTGGTAACTATTTCCCCAAACTCCAGTTTAAAACACTCTGGATGATATGAAGGTGAAAGTTTGAAAGAAGTAAGGAAAAGTAAGTTAGAAGTTGATTGTGAGAGAATCTTGAATGAAAATTATAAGGAGTTTATATTTTGACAAGCACTAAAGAGATACTGACAGTTTTGGAGTGGAACAATGAGACTCAGAACACTCAATCAACAAGCATTTATTAAAAACCTATGTACTGTGAGATGAAAATATAAAGAATGAAGTAATCCCTATTCCTTTTTTTTTTTTTTTGCTTTTTTTGGAGGGCAACTGGGGTTAAGCAACTTGCCCAAGGTCACATGGCTAGTTTGTGTGTGTGTGTGTGTGTGTGTGTGTGTGTGTGTGTGTGTGTGTGTGTGTGTGTGTTAAGTGTCTGAGGCCGGACTTGAAGCCAAGTCCTCCTGAGTCCAAGGCTGGGGTGCTCTATTCACTGTGCCACCTAGCTGCCCCAGTAATCCCTATTCTTTTCTTTTTTTTTTTAAGCAATTGGGGTTAAGTAACTTGCTCAAGGTTACACGGCTAGTCATTATTTATGTGTGGGTGCTCATTTTCTGAGGCCGGATTTGATCTCGGTTCATCCCAACTCTGAGGCCGGCGCTCTTACTCACTGCGCCACCTAGCCGCCCCTTTTAGGACAACTGGGGTTAAGTAACTTGCCCAAGGTCACAAGGCTTGGTTTTTGTTTGTGTGGGTTAAGTGTCTGAGGCCGGATCCGAACTCAGGTCCTTCTGACTCCACGGCCGGCGCTCTACTCACTGCACCACCTAGCCGCCCCAGTAATCCCTATTCTTAAGGAGCATACATTTTAATTGGGGAGAAAAGAACATACATACAAATATACATACATACACATATAGAATAAATATAAGAAAAATAAATTCAAAATAACGGGGAAGGCAGTAATGGGGAGATGAGGAAAGGCTTTATATAGAAAGTGACGTTTAAGCTTAGTCTTAAAAGAATATAAGGATTTTGTGAGACAGAGGTAAGGAAAAGGTACAAGAGGGAAGAACCACTGGACTACAGATTATTCATCTGTCCTCAAAGAACTCTTTACCTCTAAATCTAGGCTTGTCTCTCAAAAAGACAAAACTTGGTCTTATTATCAGACACATGATAATGGGCTAGATGGATCTAATATCAATAGCAATTCTCCTATTTTTATATTTGGTTTATGATGTTATTAGATTCCCCTTAAGAGACTGGTATAACTATTCAAATAGAAAAACCCATATGTTCAGATAATGATGTGCATCTGGACAAAGAGTCCACAAACATATCATGTAATCTTGGATGCAAACTACAGATAGACAATGTTCTAAAGCAAGAAGTGAGTATGAATAGAAAAGAAACATTGCATTTGTGAAACTGCACAATGCTTTCAACAACTCAAAATGGCTAATTGTCACAAAAGCCCAGAGCTTCAATACCAATATTCTCTTGGTCATGCTCCATGGCTTTAATGTAAACTTTCAGGTAAGACAATGGGTAAGAGAAAGATAAAACTTTAATTATAAAAGGAGGCAAGGCATTGCCAACAATGACTTGTGCAAAAGAAGTATCAAACAAGAAGATACGATGTTCAGCTACTTATGCATTTTATACTGAAGTAATACTCAAAGTACTCAAAGATCAAACTATTTAAATGTTACTAGGTTTCCATTTTCCTATTTAATCTTCAAAAAGTGATTCTTAATATTGGGTGGGTATTGGATTGAAAGAGGAACTCTGTACAAATTCTTAAGAAATAACTAACATTAACCATTAATATTTCTAGGGTAGTATACCTAACCTAATTAGAGGATATAAACGGAAAAAGAGAATTTCTGCTGGGTCACATGAGCAGTAAGATGGAAGGATAAATATTTTCTCTGATCTGCATGACCTCTCAAACGTCTTTCAGACAGAAATTATGCACCTAAGATAATGCAACTTTAGTTTTCTCCGTGGTCTAGGACGTGCAGAATCCAAGATTAGGTTAAAAACAAAAACCCATGGTTCCATCAGGACCATCCCCTAACGCCCACACTACTGGTAATCAGGTGGCACTGGCAGAACAGGGCACAGGCTCACAACTAAACCCACTCCTGCATGCCAGCGTTCCTTTTTAGAGCTCTGGCCGTGTCTACTTCAAGCTACGGAAGCTTCTTGGAGCCTGACAGCCATGTGGACCACAGTCTTTCAGGAGCAGAAGGCAGCTGGGAGATCCAATCCAGAAGAACCAGTACTGCAAAGTTCTGGACTCTTGGTGCCCAACCAAGGAACTTAGGAACAGAGGGAGTGGGATCGGTCCTCAGAGGTCTATGCAGCACTCCACTAAGCCTAGGGAAGAGTACAACCTCCAGCTGGGGCTAATTTGGACCACCCAAAAGTCAGCTGAGACAGAGACAAACTAAACTGCCAAGAGTGAAAGGAGGCTGAGATACTTTTGAGATCTAGTCCATGAGGAAACCATAATCAAAAGAGAGGTATCAGGAAGTGAGTGATAAGTAAAATAAGAGGGGAAAATAAGATTAAAATTACCAAAGATTTCAGAAAAAGAAAGCTCAAAAACTCTGAAAATTAACAAATAAATGAACAGTAAAAATAGGTTGAAATAAGGCCTCTAAATAGAGTAAATGAGTTCAGGTACCTATGAATAAGTACTGCAAAATAAAGGAAAATTATCCTACACTTGATGAAACAGAGAAATCTGTGGAACATGAGAAAACAAAATTACAACACAATGTTCCCGAGTGGTTTAAAAGAGAAATCAGAACTATAGGAATATCATTTATGTCCTACACAGCAAAAATCATGAACAGAATTAAAAAACTGAAATCTGCAATGGCAAGTCTCACCAAAAAACAACATATTGGATTGCAAATATAAAGACATGAAGGACAACCTAGAAAAAGAGAGGCAGAAAACAATAACTTTTTAAAAAATACACTTACTATGCCATCAAAACCTGCTGATCTCAAAGACAGGATTTGTAGAGACAATTTAAGGATCACAGGTCTCCAAGAAGAACAAGATGGGACAAAAAACCTTAACATCATAATAAAGGAAATAATAGAAATACATAGAAAATGAAATTCCCATGGAAAGATTTCAGATTGCCACTAGAAAAAAACCTCAAGAGCTAGGGGGAGAGAGGCTGAGAGCGGGCCGAGGCGCTGGCCCTGGGGCCGCCTCACAAGCAAATCAGAGGAAGCAATGTTTCCCAGATTTCTCTGGTGATAGGAATCGTGATAGTGATTTCAGTATTACAGGGTGTTCCCAGTAACATGGCTGGAGGTTATGGAGTGATGGGAGATGATGGCTCTATTGATTACACTGTTCATGAAGCCTGGAATGAGGCCACCAATGTGTACCTGATAGTGATTCTTGTTAGCTTTGGCCTTTTCATGTATGCCAGAAGGAATAAAAGGAAAATCATGAGAATATTCAGTGTACCTCCTATGTCAGAAACTTTGACAGAGCCCAGCTTCTATGACACGATGAGCAAAATACGTTTAAGACAACAACTAGAAATGTATTCTATTTCAAGGAAATATGACTATCAGCAGCCACAAAACCAGACTGACAGTGTACAACTCTCCCTGGAATGAATGAATGACTGACAGCACAATTATATTTTGCTGACAGTTTGGTAGCAAAGTCAATTCTGAATTCTTTTTTGCAGAAGCCTTGAAGAGCATAAATTTCTTTGAATTTATGTATAAAACCATGTCAGTTTTTAATTAAAAAAAAAACCTCAAGGCTATAAATTCTAAGACTTATGGAAGATAAATTTAATAACAATTCAATTCAGAAACAAGTTCTTCAAAAGCCATTAGGAGAAAGACTTTCAAATATAAAGGAAAGGACATCTGAATAACATCAGACTTCTGAATCCACTTTAAAAAAGGTAGAGGGAATGGAATATATTCCAAAAGAAGAACTATGAAGTTCAGGATATAGCCCACAGTGATCTAGCCTAAAAATTCTAGCTTAGCCATTCCCAAAATAAGATGGACTTCAATAATAAAGAGTTTGGGCAGAGCCAAGATGGTAGAATAGAAGCAGGAAACTCCGTGACCTCTCCCCACAACCACCTCAAATACCTATAAAATATGACTCTAAACAAATTTTAGAGCTACAGAACCCACAGAGTGACAAAGAGAAATAAATCTCCGGCTGACGGCACTCCCACATGAGCCCTGTGGTTAGCACCAGGGAGTCAGGGGCCATAGCAGACTTCAAGAGAGTGGATCACCAGCAGCTGGGCAGTTCCAGATGTTTCAACCCATAAACACCAAAAAGAAAGTAAAAGGTCAGTTGGAACTCTGTTGGAAAGGAAGGGCACGGTCCAGTCCTACGAGAGGTGGCAGAGGCACAGCATCTGTGAGCTCCTGGCCTACAGATCATAGGGGGGCCAAGCAACCATTCTGAGGGTAATTGCTCTTGCTCTGACCTGCTTAGATCTGGGTCACTTTCTTGGGTGGTGGTCCTGGGATGAGAAACACCACTTTGCCAGTGTGGTGTCTGTAGAGAGGGCGCCCTCCTCAGACCTCTGACAACATCTGCAAAAACCCTAGTGATTTGGGACAAGGCTCTCCTCTCTGGAAGCAGAGTTCTACTGTGGCAAAAAGCTCAAAAGTCAATTAATTGAGTGGCAACATGAACAAGCAGAGGAAGCATAGCAAACACAGCAATCAAACTTTAGATTCCTCTTTTGGGGACAAAAAGGATCAAAGCATGGAATGGGAGGAAGACAACAAAGTCAGAACTCCTGCATCAAAAGCTTCCAAGAAAAATACGAACTGCTTACAGGCCACAGAGGAGCTCAAGAAGGATTTTGAAAATCAAGTAAGAGAAGTGGAAGAAAAACTGGGAAGAGAAATGAGAATGATGCAAGAAAATCATGAAATGAGAGTCAACAACCTGACTGAGGAAAATAACACCTTAAGAAAATAGACTAACTCAAATGGCAAAAGAGGCACAAAAAGCCCACAAAGAGAGAAGAATGCCTTTATTAAAAAGCCAAATTTGCCAGACGCAAAAGGAATTTCAAAATCTCACTGAAGAGAATAATTCCTTCAAAATTAGATTGGAGCAATGGAAGCTAATGACTTTAAAAGAAACCAAGATATTATAAAACAGATCCAAACAAATGTAAAAAAAACCAGAAGGCAATGTGAAATATCTTATTGGACAAACCACTAACCCAGAAAATAGATTCAGGATAGATAATTTTAAAATTATTGAAAATCATGATCAAAAAAAGAATCTAGAAATCATCCTTCAAGAAAACCTCAAGGAAAACTGCCCTGATATTTTAGAACCAGAGTGAAAAATAGAAATGGAAAAAATCCACTGATAACCTCTTGAAAAAGACTGCAAAAAGAAAACTAGGAATGTCACAGCCAAATTCCAGAGTTCGCACGTCAAGCAGAAAATATTACAAGCAACCAGGAAAAAACAATTTGAGTATTGTGGAAACACAATCAGGATAACAAAAGATCTAGCAGCTTCTACATTAAGGGATCCAAGGGCCTGGAATATGATATTCTGGAGGTCAAAGGAGCTAGGATTAAAACCAAGAATCACCTACCCAGCAAAACTGAATATAATGTTTCAGAGGAAAATATGGTCATTCAATGAAATAAAGGACTTTCAAGCATTCTTGACGAAAAAAACATAGTTCAGAAAAACATACTGGGGTGAGGAGCCAAGATGGCGGAGTAGAAACAGCTCATCCAAGCCACTCTGCCCCCAGATTTCCTCCAAACTATGTAAAAGGGGACTCTGAACAACTTCTGGAGCCCCAGCACCCACAGAACGACACAGAGAAGCTAACCACCCACTGAGGACAGCCCAGCAGCCCTGCAGGAAGGACCAGCGCAGAGCTCTGGGACGCGCTGAGCTGAGCCCAGGTCCATGTGAGCTGAGGTTTTAGCCCCAGGGTGACCGGACCAGCAGCTGGCTGGAGGGACCTGCTGCGGAGATTCCAGAATTATCAAGATAAACATGCCTAGGACAAAGTGAGAGGTTAGTGCCCTATGGACTTTGGGACCAGTATTTGGGGAACACATCAGCTTCCTCCCCTAGGGGTTAAAAACCGCTGAGGAGAAACGCCATTTTGTAGTTTTCAGTGGCAGCTCCAGCTCCTGGCCTGCGAACTGTAGGGAGATCCAGCGATCAGTCTTGGGGGGTAATTGCTCTTGCTTTAACCTCCCTGGATCTGGATTGTGGTCTGGGGGGGAGGTAGTGGGGTGGATATCCAGCTTGCCAGAAATGGAAGTTGTCCCCCCACACTTTCGGGATGGAAGCTCCCCTGTCTGGTGGCAGAGTCATACTGTGGCAACAAGCCCAAAAGTCAAGTAATTAAGTTGCAACATGACAAGGCAAAGGAAACAAATTAAACAGAAAAATGCAACATTAGATTCCTATTTTGGGGCCAAAGAGGATTGAAGCATAGAACAGAAGGAGGACTCTGAGGTCAGAAATCCTGCTCCAAAATCCCCAAAGGAAAATATGAGCGGGTTACAGGCCACAGAAGACCTTAAGAAGCAGATAAGACAAGTGGAGGAAAAATTGGGAAGAGAAATGAGAAGGATGCAGGAAAACTATGAAATGAGGGTCAACAGCCTGACTGAGGAAAACAACACCTTAAAAAATAGACTAACTCAAATGGCAAAGGAAGCCCAAAAGGGCAATGAGAAGAAGAATGTCTTAAAAAACCGAATTTGCCAGATGGAAAAAGAATCTCAAAAGTTCACTGAGGAGATTCATTCCTTCAGAGTTAGACTGGAGCAAATGGAAGCTAGTGACTTTATGAGAAATCAAGATGCTGTTAAGCAGATCCAAACAAACGAAAGATTAGAAGGCAATGTGAAATATCTCATGGGAAAAACCACTGACCTGGAAAATAGATCCAGGAGAGACAATTTAAAAACTATTGGACTACCTGAAAGCCATGATCAAAGAAAGAACCTAGAAATCACCCTTCAAGAAATTCTCAAGGAAAACTGCCCTGATGTTTTAGATCCAGAGGGCAAAATAGAGGTTGAAAGAATCCACCTTTCACCTCCTGAAAAAGATCCCAAAAAGAAAACTCCCTGGAATATTATAGCAAGGTTCCAGAATCCCCAGATCAAGGAGAAAATACTACAAGCAGCCAGGAAGAAACAATTGCAATATTGTGGAAACACAATCAGAACAGCCCAGGACCTGGCAGCTTCTACACTGAGGGATCGAAGGGCATGGAATACAATATTCCAGAGGGCAAAAGAGCTGGGAATGAACCCAAGGGTCACCTACCCAGCAAAACTGAGTATTTTGTTTCAGGGGAAAATATGGTCATTCAGTGGAATAGAGGACTTTCAAGCATTCTTGAGGAAAAAAACCAGAATTGAACAGAAAATTTGACATCCAGACACAAGAAGCAAGAGATGCCTGAGAAGGTAATCAGGGAAAAGAAATCAAAAGGAACTTATCAAAGTTGAACTATTTACATTCCTATATGGAAAACAATAACACTGACTGATGAAATCTTTCTCACTATGAAAATAATGAAAGAAGGGTGTGTGGTCATATGAATACATATCTAAATGTGTGTGTATATGGTTACAGTTATATATGGATAGAGGGCATAGGTTGAATTTGTTGGAAAGGGAGGATACTCAAGGGATGAAATTATGAGGTGAGAGAGGAAAGTGGCAAGAGGAGATGGAGAGAGACAGGGTAGGGTAAACTATCTCATGTAGAAGAAGCAAGGGGAAGTGGTTGCAAGGGAGAATAGGAAGGCAAAAAGGCAAAACCACATTCTCATTGAATTTGGTTCAGGGAGAGAATGACATACATACTAAATGCGATATCTCAACCTGCAGCAGAATAGGGGGAAGGGGGATGAGAGAAGGGATGATGGATGGGAGGGCATCCTTGGGGGGTGGGGAGGTTGGAAGTACCCACTATAGAAGAGGGACAGGATCATGTAGGGAATGGACCAGGTAGGGGGTGGGATGAGTGGGAGGGAATTATAAGCAGCCTTGTACAACATATCTACTATGATAATGTTTTGCATAGCTAGACATGTACAACATATACTGAATTACTTATCTCCCCAGAGGGAATGGGTGACAAGGGAGGAAGGAAATGGATCTGAAATTCAAGGTCTTAAGATTAAATGTTTCAAATATATATAAATACTATTATTAATACTCCTTTGCTTGTAATTGAGAGATAAGATGTGCAGGCATTGGGACACAAAGATTCACCTTCCTCTAATGGAAAAGTCGAAGGGGGTATGGGAGAAGGTATGGGAGAGAGCAGATTGGAGAAAGCGATATCTTGCGGGACTGCTATTCTGGGAGGGTGGGTAGGGGAAAAACAGGGGGGGAAATGATTGTAACTCAAAATCTGGTGGAAATGAATGATGTAAAACAGAAGTTAATAAAGCATTTGTTTAAAAAAAAACAGTTGAATAAAAAATCTGACTTTCAAATACAAGAAGCAAGAGAAGCATAAGAAGGTAAATAGGGAAAAGAAATTATAAGGAACTTATTTAAATTGAATTATTTACATTCCTACATGGTAAAACAATAATTGTAACTCATGAGACTTTTCTCAGTATGAGGATAGTTGATGGAAATACATATAGGTGTGTACATACACATATGTTTATATATGTGTACACACATATATATGTTTATATAGGAGGGTATATGTGCATATAAATACATCTGTGAGTGTGCATATATACATGTGTACATGTATACATAGAAAGAGGACACAGGATCAGTTGAGCAGGGAAGGATGATATCTAAAAAAATAAAATTAAGAGGTGAGAGAGGAATATAATGAGAGGAGAAAGGGAGAGAGATAATAGGGTAAATTACCTCATATAAAAGAGTCAAAAGAAAACTGTTACAATGGATGGGAAGAACAGGAAGGTGAAAGGGAATGGGTCAACCTTACTCTCATTGAATTTGGCCTAAGGAGGGAATAACATACACACTAAATTGTATCTTACCCTATAGAAAAGTAGGGGGGAAGGAGATAAGAGGGGGGATGATAGAAGGGAGGGCAGACTGGGGGGAGGGTAGTTAGAAGTACACACTTTTGAAAAGGGACATGGTCAAAGTAGAAAATAGAATAAGTGGGGGGTGGGATAGGATGGAGGGAAATATAGTCATTATTTCACAATATATCTACAATGGAAATTTTTTGGAGAACTACACATGTATAACTTATATTGAATCGCTTGTCCTCCCAGTAGGAGTGAGTGACAAGGGAAGAAGGGAAAGTAGAAATCAAAAGTTTTAAAATCGGGGTGGCTAGGTGGCGCAGTGAGTAAGAGCGCCGGCCTCGGAGTTGGGATGACTTGAGATCAAATCCGGCCTCAGAAAATGAGCACCCACACATAAATAATGACTAGTTGTGTAACCTTGAGCAAGTTACTTAACCCCAATTGCTTAAAAAAATAAAAAAATAAATAAAAAAAATTAAAAAAAAGTTTTAAAATCAAATGTTAAAAAAAAATATATATATATATTTTAACATGCAACTGGGAAATAAGATATACAGGCACTGGGGTATAAAAATCCATCTTGCCCTACTTGAAAGTCAGAAGGGGGACTGTGGAGAATATAAGGGAGGGCAGATTGGGAGAAAGGGTATTCAGTAGAATTGGTATTTGGGGGTGGGAGGTAGAGGAAAGACAGGGAGAAATTTGTAACTCAAAATCTTGTGGAAATGAATGTTGAAAACTAAAAATAAACAAACTAAATATTGAAAAATAAATATTTTTTTAAAAAAGAGTTTGGGGGCGGCTAGGTGGCGCAGTGAGTAGAGCGTCAGCCCTGGAGTCAGAAGGACCTGAGTTCGGATCCGACCTCAGACACTTAATGCACACACAAACAGAAACCTAGCCGTGTGACTTTGGGCAAGTTACTTAACCCCAACTGCCCTCCAAAAAGCAAGAAAAAAAAAAGAGTTTGAAACATTTTTAGAAAGAAAAAAAGAAATGAAAAGATTATTTGTTTCTCAAACAGAAATGCTGGAAATAAATGCAGCAGAGGAGCAGCTAGGTGGCTGAGTAGATAGAGTACTGGCCCTGGAGTCAGGAGGACTTGAGTTCAAATCCAGACTCAGACATTTAACACTTACTAGTTATGTGATGCTGGACTAGTCACTTAACCCTGACTACTTCACCAAACGGAGAGAGCAGGCAAAGACAACAGCACAGAGTGATAAGAGAGAGAAGAATTTTCTAAATGTACAGAAGGAGACGGGACAGAAATCTGGTAGAAATAACAGTGAAGAGGTAGACAGAAGGCATTATAGAACAGAACTTGGCAACACTCTCCCCACAGGTCAATCAACATTTTTTTTTCCCATAGGACTGAATTATAGGATAAGAGAGAGAGGAAAAAGGAGTCTGGAAGAAATTAGGCTTAAATCAATCCCTTAAACCATATTCCACAATATATTCTAAATGGATGCACAACCATACTATTAAAGATCACACTATAAAAAATTTTAAAGAAAACCAAAGCACCCATCTCCCAGAACTACAGATAGGACATGTATTCTTAACCAAACAACGGATAGAAGCAATTACAAAAGATAACAGATTAATTTTGGTAACTTGAAACTGAAAAACTTCTGTACAAACAATATTAATGCACATAAGATAAGAAACGGAGTGGTTGAATGGGGGGAAAATCTTTGTATCAAATTTCTCCAATAAGGGTTTGATATCCAGGTTATGTAAATAATTAATAAATATACATTAAAAACAAATAGCTATCCCTCAATAGATAAATGGTCAAAGGATATGAAGAAAAAGTTCTTAGAAGAACTTCAAAGTATCTAAAGGCACATAAAAATATTCCAAATCACTAATAAGAGAAATGCAAGTCAAAACAACCCTGAGGTTTCACCTCACACCCTACAAACTGGCAAAGATGATAAAAAATGGCAATAGTCAATGTCAGAGGGGCTGTGGATGGATAAGCACACCACTATATTGCTGGTAAAGCAGTGAAATAGGACAACCATTTTGAAAAGTAATTTAGAATTTTGCAAATAACATGACTACAATGCCCATACCTTTGAACCAGAGACTCCATTACTAGGCTTATATTCTAAGGAAGCCATCAATAAGAAAAAAGTCCCTGTATATTCCAAAATATTTATAGTAATACTTTTTGTACCAAAGTAGATGTCTGTCCATCAACTGCAGAATGGCTGAACATACTGCAGCACACGAGTGCCATAAATTATTACTCTACTGTAAGAAATGATGCACGTGATGAATACGGAGAAGCACAGAAAGGCCTATGTGAACGAATGCAGAGTGAAGTAAGCAGAAAATGAAACAGAATACAACACTGGAGAGAGAAGGCACAAGGACACACACAGAAAAAAAAAATCAAAGGTACATGTAACAACAAAATTATAAAGATCAAGTGATATTTGAATGAAGAGATATAATTAGACATCCAGTCCCCCCAACCTACCATCTCACTCAAGTGGGAGATTTGCAGGCATTACACAATTGCACGTTTTTGGACTTTTTTAAGGTTATCAATCAGTTGTTCTGACTTTTTTCCTCTCTAAAAAAATACTGTTTGTCATATGGGATTGTTCTCTGGGAAGTAGAAAGGAGAAATACAAACTATAGTGATGAATGAAAGAATATCAATAAAAAATATATACTTTAAAAATGCCAGTAGGCCAGGGCCAATTTTATTTAGTATTAGTATTTGGGCTTCCAAGCAAACTTTTTATTTTATTAACTACTTTAAGGCTATACAATACAATGAAACTGAATTTATATTTCCTTTCAACTAAATGAGAATTAAGTTCAGAAAGTAATAATAACTAATAATAAAGGAAGCTGTACTTTTAAGTACTTACTTTTAAGTGAACTGGTAAAGAAAGACCCTGGAATCTCCGTAGATGATCTAGCTGGGCACCTTGAAGATTATGAACTGCAGAAACTTCATACTGGAAGCAAATACTTGTCCTTGAAATGAGGGGACCCTCACTAATATCCACGAAGTCACCAAATCTCATTTAATTAAAAAAAAAAAAACAAAAAATAAAATCAGAGATATAATAAATGACTTTTTAATATTACTTTTTAAAAACTTAAGAGAAAATTCTACTGCCTCTTTTTTACAATCATATATCCATGTTCAGCTGGGTCCAGAACTATATATAACTATATATCCTTTGGGAAACCCAGGACTCTCAAATTGTAAAAAGAAAAAGAAAGGTGAAACAGAGAAGGGAAACAACACAAAGATCCTGATGCCTACATGTGCCAATCTGCATTTGGGGTGTTCTACAGATGAAAACAAATGACCTACATATGTTTTCCTTAAAAGTTTTAAAGAAAGGAAAAAATGGTGGGTTCTTAGGAAGACATTTAGGGTCAAGTCAACACGCATTTATTAAGTACCTACCATGTGCCAGGCACTGCGCTAAGCACTGGGGATACAAAGAAAGGCAAAAATCAGTCCATAACCTCAAGGAGCTCACAATTTAACAGGGGGGAGACAACATGATAACAACTATGTACAAAGAAGATATATGCAGGCTCAATTGGAGATAACAGAGGGAAGATACTAACATTAAGGAGGACAAGGAAACATTTCTTGCAGAAATTAGAGTCTTAACTGAGACTTGGAGGAGGTCAGGTAGAGATGAGCAGGGAGAGAACTCCAGGAATGGGGGTGAGCCAGTGAAATGCACAAAGTTGGAAAATGAAATACCTTGTGGGAAGAACAGCATGGAGGGCAAGGTAAAAGAATGTCCTTACTTTCAAGGTCTGATATGTAATTGAATGGATGACCCATAAAGTTGGTCCATCAATTCAAATATTCTGACTATAAAATGAAGAATGGAATAGTGCATTCAACCCAGAATTAAACAGAATGAGAAATGCCTTTGAGAATCTGGAGAGCCAAGTAAAGATAGCAGAGTAGAGGCAGTACTCTAGCAGAATTTTTCCAATATTCTCCTCTAAACAACTTTTAAATAATGCCTCAAATCAAATTTTGGAGTGGTAGAGTCAACAAAAGGTCGGGGAAAGACATTTTTCCAGCCTAAGAGAACTGAGGTCAGCAGGAAAGGTCTGTGACACCAGGGTTAGGGCCAGCCTGGTACAAGTACAATGACTCTGACAGCAGCAACGGCATCTTTGGGAACTCTCAGGCCACAAACACCAAGGGATTCAGACACCTGATTATAAAAAGATTACAGGGGACCATTTCCTGGCACTGGGTACAGCTGATGCTGACTGGCAACTCTACTGTCCATATACAGTTCCGGGTCAACGTTTCAGAACAGAGAGGAGTGGTTGCAGTCAGTAACAAGGGAACAGGGGCTCTGATTGCAGTTCCAAGAAAAAGGGGAACACTAGTGCCTACAGAGGAACAAGGAATCTGATCAGAGTTTCAAAGCCAAAAAGAAGCATTAGCACTTGTGTCTACAGGAGAGCATGAGTCCTTCCTGGATAAAAACCAAAGTATAGATCAGTAACCATACCTCTCCTTGGATCACACAACCTCAGAAGCATCAAACACTAGCAGACCCCCAAAATTGGCTCTGAAAACAGGACCAGAAAAAAGCCTGAACAAGACTTTATGAAGTGCCTACTTTGGAACAAGCATTGTGTTAGGTACTAGAAATAAAAAATAAATAAAGCAATCCCTGCCCTCAAACAGCTTACATTCCAGTTCAGAGGAAGACAATAAGGGGAAAGAGAACATGATGAATATAATAGAGAAATGTAAGAAAAAATGTCATGTCATTGTTTTATCAGTCCTTTATTTAAGGCCTGTGATTAATAGGACTGATGTAGAAACACAAGAAATTCATTGATAAATGTATTTTTAAAAAGTATATAATGCTGATAGAAAAGAAATCTTTTTTTTTTTTAAAGCAATTGGGGTTAAGTAACTTGCTCAAGGTTACACGGCTAGTCATTATTTATGTGTGGGTGCTCATTTTCTGAGGCCAGATCTGATCTCAGGTCATCCAAATTCTGAGGCCGGCGCTCTTACTCACTGCACCACCTAGCCACCCCTTTAGGGCAATTGGGGTTAAGTAACTTGCCCAAGGTTACATGGCTAGGTTTTTGTTTGTATGGATTAAGTGTCGGAGGCCGGCTCTGAACTCAGGTCCTTCTGATTCCAGGGCCGGCGCTCTATTCACTGCGCCACCTAGCAGCCCCTAGAAAAGAAATCATTTAACAAAAACCAGAAAGTATGGTTTTATCTTTGAAGAATAAATTCAGGATGGACTGTAACTGGCAAATAAAGCCAGGGACAATAAAAAGTTGGATTTAAAAAAAAAAAGAAAAAAGCCTGAAGCTTGGAACAAGGCCGCCCAAGTGAGGAGAGACCAACTTCAACATAAAGTTCAAAGTCAAAAAAAAAGGCTAGAAACATGAAAAAATAAAAGAACTTGACCATAAAAAACTACTATAGTGGCAGGGAAGACTAAGACAAACTCAGAAGAAGACAACAATTCTACAAGCAAAGCCTCAAAGAAAAATGCTAACTGGATCCAAAGCCAGCAAGAATTCCTAGAAGAGTTAAAGAAAGAAATAAAAGTAGAAGAAAAATTGGAAAAAGAAATCAGATGCAAGAAAATCATGAAAAGAGAATTAACAGCTTGGTGAAAGAGGACCACAAAAAAAATACTGAAAATAATACCTTAAAAAACAGAATTGGCCTGCTGCAAAATACACACAATAATTCACTGAAGTAAAGAACTTCTTAAAAACAGAGTAGGGCAAATGAAAAAAGTACAAAAATTCACTGAAGAATAGAACTCCTTTAAAAGCAGAACTGTCTAAAAGAAAAAAGAGGCACAAAAGCTTACTAAAGAAAATCATTCCTTTAAAATCAGAATTGGACAACCAGAAGTTAATGATTCTATGACACATCAAGAAACAATAAAACAAAGTTCAAAAGAATGAAAAATAGAAGAAAATATGAAATATTTCACTAGAAAAACAACTCACCTGAAAAACATATCAAGGAGAGGTAATTTGAGAATCATTGGAAAGAGCCTAGACATCATATTTCAAGAAATTATCAAAGAACACTGCATCAATATCTTAGATCCTGAGTGTAAAACAAAAATTGAAAGAACCCACTAACTGCCTCCTAAAAGAAATGAAAACTTCCCAGGATATTTTAGCCAAATTCCAGAGCTACCATGTCAAACAGTCAGAAGAAATCATTTGAATATCATGGAGTCACAGTCAGGATCACAGAATATTTAGCAGTTTCTACGTCAAAGGAACAGAGGGCATGGAATATGATATACCAGAAGGCAAAGAAGCTACCAAGAATAAGTTACCTAATAAAACTGAGTATGATCTTTCAGGAGAAAAAATGAATATTTAATGAAATACTAGACTTTTAAAGGACTCGATAAAGCTAAACTGTTTACATTCCTATATGGGAATAGGATTCTCATAACTCTTAAGAACTTCATCATTATTAGGGCAGTTAGAAGGCCTCTACATAGACAGGAGGGCGGGGGTGGGAGGAAGGTAGGTGGCACAGTGGATAGAGTGCTGGGCCTGAAGTCAACAAGACTCATCTTCCTGAGTTCAAATCTGGCCTCAAACACCTACTAGCTTTGTGGTCTTAGGCAAGTCATTTAACCCTCAGTTTGCCTCTGTTCCTCATTTGTAAAATGAGCTGGAGAAGAAAATGTAAAATCACTCCAGTAACTCTGCCAAGAAAACCCCAAAAGGGGTTATGAAGAGTCAGATACAGCTAAAATAACTGAACAGTAAACATAGAGGACATGGGTATGAATTGACCATGCTGGGATGTTCTAAAATAAAAAATGAAGGATGAGAAAGATGCACCAGGAGAAGGGGGAAGGGAAGAGAAGAATGAGGAAAATCTCATTAAAAAGTTATGTAAGGAAGAGCTTTTTCAGGGGTGGGGAAAAGAGCTGGGGAGATGGAGGGTAATTCTTGAATCTCACTCTCATCAGAATTGATTCAAAAAGAGAAGAATATGAATATATATATATATATATATTCTCTATCTCTCTACCCATTCAGTTGTGTTATAATCCATTTTACCCAAAAAGGGACATAGAAGGAGAAGGGGGAGGGGGGAGAATATTAAGAGAGAGGGTACATTAAGGGAGGTTGTGGTCAGATTTCTGAGGAGGGATAGGATAAAAAGAGAGGAAGATAAACAGAAGAAAATGGGATGGAGGGAAATACACAGTTAGTTATCATAACTGTGAATGTGAATGAGATGAACTCACCCATAAAAAACTAGAATCCAATAATATCCAACACAGAGAGTTAAAATAAGGGGCTAGAGCAGAATCTAATATGCTTCAGCTGAAGTAAAAAATGCAGGAGGTAGCAATCATGATCTCACACAAAGCAAAAACAAAAATAAACCTAATTAAAATAGATAATAAAAAAAACCAAATTTTGCTAAAAGGCACCATAGAAAGTGAATTATTATCAAAAGTTTTTACAAGTTTCTCTGATAAAGACCTCAGCTCTCAAATATATAGGGAACTGAATCAAACTTATAGAAATAAGAGTCATTCTCCAGTTGATAAATGGTCAAGGGATATGAACAGGCAGTTTCCAGAAAATAACAAAGCTATCTATAGTCACATGAAAAAATGTTTTAAATCACTAATGAAGCCAAGATGTAAAAGTAAAAAGAACAACCATCTGAATGAGGAATGAAGTTACAACAGGTTCAGAAAGCAATAAAAATCTTTAAACACATAAAGCATCCATTTCATGAACAAAGTAATAAAATTATAAAAGTAAAGTGCATAGCTAGGTACCTATTCCAGCTGTATCTTTAATAAACCTTAGTTTTGCTAAGAGGTATTTTTTTAAAATTAGGTTTTAGTTACCTGGATAGTTTTACTATTCTCTCAGGATTCTCTGATGCTTTCTCTTCTATAAACTGCATTTTGTACCTTAACAAAAATGGAGAGAAAAAATTATACAGATGTTATTTTTTCACTCACATTAATGAAAACACTTAAGAAAATTTCCAAATTTTCCCCACACCTAGAATGAGCTATTCCTATGCCACAGTACTTTGTACCTCTCTTATGGCACTTAGTTTATATCTTATTTTGCATTCAGTTGAATAAAATGGCAAATATACAATATGGAAAAGTAAAAATTCAATTTCAGTAACATCCTGACCAGAACGAAGATCAATTTATATGGTAGGAATATCAACAACTATGTTCTTAATAACTTGGCCTCAATAGCTATAGTAAACCACCAGCAGTTTAGAGATACTACAGTATAAAGAGTTAAAGAGATCAACTCACAGGAAAAGGAAAGTAAACAGAGTGAAAATATAACTATTAATAATTATGTCTAAAGACGATTTAACAAAATGTTTTTGATTCTTTACAATAATAATATTAAGAAGGGGGCGGCTAGGTGGCACAGTGAGTAGAGCGTTGGCCCTGGAGTCAGAAGGACCTGAGTTCGGATCCGACCTCAGACACTTAATGCACACACAAACAAAAACCTAGCCGTGTGACCTTGGGCAAGTTACTTAACCCCAATCGCCCTCCAAAAAGGCAATAATAATAATAATAATAATAATAATAATATTAAGAAGCATCAAAATGCAATCATATATTTACATGAGTAAATGATATCTGTGCCATAATCTGAGTTTCTTCTGAGTTGCAAGCCCATATGAGGTTACAACCCACAGTTTAAGAAGCACTGAAGGCATATGGAGTCAAAGGGCCACATCTGAGGCCCTAAAGGGCCATTGTGTCCCCAAGGTCACAGGGTCCTCACCCCTAGCTGAAGGGATCACAAGTATAAAAAGTTTAAGAAGCCCTGATCTAGGTTATTGGTACAGTGTACAAATTCCTGATTTGACTTTTAGATTTGGGAAGGATAGAAGGACCCCAGATCATTACAGGCATAGAATGACTGCTAAGAGAACTGGTCACTTTTGAACAGTAGCCCATGGAGTTTGGATCTATTCTAAGAAAGCCCTGAAAGTTGAGCTCAATCCCAGAGTTTAGAAAAACTCATGATTTGGTTGTGGAACAACTCTAATCTTCTGGGAATTCCCCCAAACAAGGGATACCCCACATACATCCCAGTTCATTTCTGTATCCTATATGACTAAACATGACATTAAGTAAAAATTTACCTAGATATTCACATCAGTACACTATATCCTGGTGTTTGACTTCATCAAACAATAAGATTACCAAATTACAGCTACCTTTAAACATTCAGAATCACACATATCAAATATTCTTCTAACTTTTACTAATACTTACAAGCTTTCATGTCCATTTTTTTCAATGTGTTATCAATAACTCACATGTAATACAACATTTGGCTAATAATTTAATGATACTTTTTCACATTAATAAAATCATAACTAAATTTTCAAGTATTTGCTGCCTTTTCTTATAGAATGCTTTTGTATACCTAAGTGAAAGAAATTTAAGAGCTTTATCTGTGAAGATTAAGTTAAAATAACTACTCTAATCATCTCTGTTTTTCATAATTTACATTCAACTCTCAATACTCCAAGCTATGGAACAGTCCAGTTGATTTTAAAGAATGGCACACGCTAAAGATAATATAATGGTTCCTGACATTTTACTTTACTTAGGCTATATTGCCTATCTGCTTCCAAAAAGATTTGTTGTGGATTAAAATTTAAATAAAATACAATTGAAAACAATAAAAAATAAAAACCAAACAAAACCTGCTAAAAGGAAAAAAGTAATAGATGCTATTAGGTACCACATATAAACCTACTTACTGCAGCTGAGAAATAAATTTAAGATTGGAGTTTTCTGGCAATAAAAATACAAACTGGATAGCAGTTTAGTGCTGCAATAGATAGAGCATTAAGACTGAATTCTACAAGGCTTGAGTTCAAATTTGACCTCAGAGCTTAACAATTATATCACCCTAAAAATCAACCTCTGCTTACCTCAGTTTCCTCAACTATAAAATGGGGATAATAATACCTTACTCCTAAGGCTGTTTGTAAACATCAAATGAGATAATATTTGAAAAAGCACTTAGCACAGTACCTGGCATATAGTAGCACTTAACAAATGCTTGTTTCTTTCTTCTGTCATTGTGATAAAAGAATTTCTCTTCAGTAAGTGAGTTCCCTATTGATAGATAAAAATTGGCTTTACATAGCGATGGACACAAAGACACAAATGTATCTTAAGATATCTATGAAAAGACTTAGTCAAATCTCAATCTAGTGGATGATGACAATGTTAACGTACCAGGTAAAAACAATATGATCACAGGATTACAGATTTAGAGTTGGAAAGAAACTCAAGTAATCTAATCAAACTCCCTCATATTATTGATGATGAAACTGAGGTAAATACAGACTGAGTAAATTATACAGAAAATTTCCCCACTTATTAATGACTCCCCTCCCAAATAATCTTCATTCTTCAATAGCAGAAATTCCCATCACAGGTGCCCAAAGAAGTTATAGCTTACAAAGAAGCTAATCCATTTACAAGTTCCTATCCATTGATCATGCTTTCCTACATTTTCCCCTGAAAACTAAAGCCTCCAGAGAGCAATACTTTTACCCTCCCCTCCATTTTAAATACTGCCTAAAGAAGTTGCTACATAACTTCCTACCCCTCCTGATCTCCATTACACACCTTAGCAACACAGGAGTTTATGCTACCAGAACCCTAATCCACCAAAGTCCCATCCCTGTACTTCCAAGATGTCAACTCTTATATGAGCTAGGTTATCCAACTGAGCCTCTTCTACCCAATCAGATCATCCATCTAACCCAGGAGGCCCTTAACTTGTCCCCAACTATCAAATTGGTCCTCTCAACCTATCTCAGGGCAAGAGGCTTACACCTTTTAAATCAACAGCTTTATCATCACAACCCTGGCTCCCAATGTCAAGTGTCCCACTTCATAGCTAGAGAAGGGGCCTTATATGTGGGAAGTGAAACTATCACCACCAAGATCACCAAGTTAGCTAATAGATCCCTTTTCTTCCAGGTAAAGGGATGTTCACAAAAGATATATAGATATATGAGTTCCTGACTGAAGGTGAGGGAAAGTCCTTATCCAACTCCTATGAAACAATGGACAGCTATTCAACCAGAAGCCTCTAATGGGAAAGAAACTTGATATTCTTTCCCCAAAAACGTACCCAGGGAGGAAGCTGTTCTGACTGATAAGCTAGGTGAACACGAAGGATTGGTGGTAGAGAGCAAATCAACAGTGATACTGGGACTGGCCACATGGAAGAAGGTAATGACCTCTTACTTACTACAGATGACTCTAACTCACTCATGATAAAGAACGGTTAATGTGCCATAGACGTCATCAGCTGTGCTGTTGCCTTGATGTTCCTAGTGCTAATCCTACACATCATCATTACTTTTTTTACTTGGCATCATCTGTACAGCCCAAATCACTGAGATATTAGCCAAGGTCCTTCTGATGTAGGGAAGCCATGGATTTCTTATCTCCAGACATTTAGATTAAGCTAGATCTTTTTTTCTTAAAAGGCAAGAAAGCTGTCCCTAAGACTCGATTGTCCCCTGGGGGTAAGACTCAAACTACCTGTTGCTGCAGTTTCCTGGTGGGCTCAGGCCACTTATGTGGTTTTCTGTTCACCTAAGAGCAAAAATACCTACATTCAGACTTGGTGGATGTTCAAAGGCAACACAAGTCACTGTTTCCTGCCCTGCTGACCAGATGCATTTCCATAAAGTGGTAAAGAAGACCATGTATATCTAAGCTGATTGCTCTAGTTTTGTTAAATATCCTTTCTATGCTATGATTAAAGACCCATGAGTATTTCATTTATTCCAACAATGGACCTAAATTACAAGGAGACTCCCCGAGTAAGCCCCAGTCTGCCACAACAAACTTTCCAGTACTGCCCTCCTAGTCACCTTCATCTAAATGTGCTCCAAAGGACACCAATCTAATTTGGCTAAAACTATAAAGTATACAGAGATGAGTACTGAGTTTTTCACAGACACAAATGTTATGACTAATCAACTAACAAGCATTTAAAAACATTTACTATATACCAGGCATTGTGCTAGGCACTGAGGATACAAAAACAAAAATGCTACTCTCAGGGAGCTTAAATTCTAGCAGGAGAACATTTAAATATATAATCATATAAATATACACACACATATGTGTATATATACACATGTGTATAGAGAGAGTAAACAGGAGGCATTTTGGTGTGGGAAAAAGGGAATGAAGTCACATCAGAAGCTGGGAAGATCAGAAAAGAACTCAAGTAAGAAGTGGCATTTGAGCTGAGTTCTGAAAAAGGCTAGACATTCTAAGAAATGGAGGCAAGAAGTTGCCATGACTTGTCAAGAGCCTTGTCAAAGGCATAGAGGTGTGATATGGAATGTAATGCTAACTGCAATTTATGTTGCTTGTTTTTTCCTCTTATTATATTTTGGGAGAGGTTGAGAGATGAGTCTTTGTTGAGTCTTGGAAGAATTAGGTCTTTAAAGAAGAAAACAGAGGAATAAAAAAATCCAGCTTACCTCACTGAAGGAAACAAAGAGTGAAGAAAAGTTTAAGGGTACTTAGGTTGGGAGTGAAAAAGACAGGCTTACAGCTGAGGCTGAAAAGTTTATTTCTAATGTAGATATTATAAAAAGCATTTTAAAGAATAAGATTTCATTCATATAGTCATTCTGGATCATTTAAGATTGTCTTGGAATATTCAAAAATGAGCACTTACTTGTTGTGTTGAAAGATTTCTAATGCCAATTTTGCTTCAACATCCAAAGTTTCAAATGGAAGATCTCTATTAATTAAGATATGAACATCCTTTGTGAAAGAACGCAGGTGTTCCTTTAAAATTAAAGTGTTAACATTAAGTAATATTTCACAACACAAAATTTCAAAATCATTACCATGAAATCTCTGTACATTCTTCTAAAATATATATGCCCTACAGACAATTACTGGGGGTACTATATTTTAACACTATACAAATATTGTATGATAAAAACTTAAAATCATTTGGACTAGTTGATGAGAAAACCACTCTGAATTACTGAAAAGTTAGAAATACAGAATATTTATAAAGAATATAAATGTATTTATGATCTGGCATACACACGTAACAAAATTGCCCATACTAATCCTTATGGAACTCATCTTAGTAGCTAATAATTTATAATTATTATGTTAGACAATTGAATGCTTCTAAACTACAAGAAAAAAAATTTGCTCTTAATCATTCTTCCAATAATCTTATTTATAGTATCTGTGCCATTTAGGAAAATTTGATAAAAAAATTCAATTCAACCCAGAACTAACATGATTTATAAAAAAATCCCATTCTAAAAATGTCTTTCTATTAGTTTTATAAAATGGAAGAGGATGATTGATAAAGATTTCAACATGTAAATGCCATTGATGAAAAACTGCACTGACTTTTTATGTATCCTAATTCATTAATAAAGGGAAAAGGAAAGAATACTATCATATTTAATGTACCTTTATTAAATAATTTTTTTCCATCAAAATGTTTCATTTTCAAAAATATGCAAAAATAGAGAAGACTTTGTTACAGGGCATAACATATGCTTACCATGAACTTCAAAGAACACAAGTCTAGATACCTTCTTTTATTCTTATGTGAAGAAGTTGTGGTAAAAAGTCAAAAAGAGTCATCCTACCATCTCAGCCTTGTACACATAAGCAACAATTGGTGGAGAAAAAAGCCACAAGAAAAACAGAATACAGGACAACATATCAGAAATATCTTTACATGTGAAGGTGACCAGTATGTATGTACTAAAGCCAAAGCAGAGAATAGGTAGCCTGGAATATGATATTCTCTGATTTATCAACTTCAAGTCATAAGATTCTGAGGATATGTTAGCAAGCTACTCTTCTAAAGAATGGCTAAAATCAGGTTTCTGGAGATGACTTGCCTTTCTTGATTGTAGATGGAGTTAACTGTCTTAGTAGTTCAGCTTGTACGTGAGTCACAAGATGTAAAATAGACTGTAAATTAGAACTCTCTTGAGTTCTCAGTAGACACGTTGCATGTTATTACTTGAATGCTTGGCTTCTCAAAGTCTGTTATTGACACTGTCTTCCTAACACTGATTTTTGTGTTCAGATTTTTGCAATTCTGTTCTTAGACTACTATATTCCTTTCTCATCAGTCCCAGCTCCTGTTCCAAACTATGGATTTTCAGGTCACTGCTCAACTTTTCTACCCCACAGTTGGATGAAGGTCACTTTAGATTCTTCATCACTTGCATAGTCTCAACCTCAGACCTGGATAGAAATATTCTTTTTTAGTCTACAGCTTTTCATTTAGTGCTTTCCAAAAGTCAGAATTGTCTCTATTCATTTTATCTAATACCACCTGATAAGCATGACAGGCCATGTTTGCTTCTTCTCATCTCACTGAGCTTGTTCCTTTATCTAACCAAGTGTCAAGAAGATTTTCTTCCAGAAATTTTATTCTTTTCTTTAAGAGGGAATTCTCCTTCTCTGAATCCTTTAGTCTCTTTCTGATACCCTCATATGCAGTTACAACAGCAAAGTGTGAAGTCACAGGTTCATCTCTTGCACAGACTGGCATAGAGGTAATGGTGTCTCCATGGCTCAGAGTACAAATGTCATCTTCTACTAGTGCATATATGATGGCACCTTGTCAGCACTTTTGGTTTCCCCAATGTGCTGAATGAATCAAGAACATTCAGGGTTAGCAGGGTCACAGCAGGCTTCTGGTCTCAGCTGACATCGGCCAGGCCTTGGGGTCTCTGTGTCCATGCTGCCTCAGTCCCTTTCCTGGCCCCTGGTGACATGGACTGAATAGTTTTTTAAAAGAGAAACTTTAGCTATTTTGTTTTTTGTGGAAATCTATTTTTATTTAACAGATTGTTATTTTTGGCTTTTGGAGTATCATAATTCTAGATTAGTGGAATCTTCCAAAGAACGTGCTGCATTCATTATTTTAATATAAATTATTCTAGCCTCTACCTTTCAAAAACAATGGCTATATTTCTTAAAATAAACTAAAAACAAAAAGATTCAGGCAAAATTTATGCAGACAACTCCCTGTAAATTCTTAGAAATGTTAGACTGAAAATGAGTTGGTTTTTTGTCTAGTTCTGATTTAGTAAGACCAACAGGATGAGAACTTAATCATGTTAAATGGAATATGCCTAGCATCTCTCCCCATCAAAGATGGACTTAGAAGGAAGATATTGTGGCCGGTAAGAGGAAAAGTTTGGGCAAAGTTTAATCCATAGAATAACAAAGTTAATTCCCTCCTTCAAGAAGGATTAGGAACTCTCAGCATACAGATCAAAAAACTGATCAGAAGATAAAAGGTACAAAAATCCAACAAGAAGAATGCCATGAAAAGCAGAATTGGCCAAATGGAAAAATAATTCCTTAAAAATTAGAACTAAGCAAATGGAAGCTAATGACTTTGAGATATTAAGAAACAATAAAACTGAATGGCTAGGTGGCGCAGTGAATAGAGCACCTGCCCTAGACTCAGGAGTACCTGAGTTCAAAATCGGCCTCAGGCACTTAACACAAAAACTAGCCGTGTGACCTTGGGCAAGTCACTTAACCCCAATTGCCTTCCAAAAGGCAAAAAAAAAGAAAAAGAAAAACAATAAAACAAAACTAAAAGAATGAAAAAAATAAAAGAAAATAATGAAATATCTCATTGGAAAAACAAATGACCTGGGAAACAGATTCAGGAAAGATAATTTTAAAATGACTGGATTTCCTGAAAGCCATGATCAAAAAAAGAGCCTAGATATCATCTTTCAAGAAATTATCAAGGAAAACTGTCCTGACATTCTAGAACCAGAGGATAAATAGAAACTGAAGGAATCCACCAATCACTTCCTGAAAGAGATTCGAAATTAAAACTCCCAGGAATTAGCCAGAGAGCCCCCAGGTCAAGGATAAAATATTATAAGCAACCAGAAAAAAACAATAAGTATCATGGAGTCATAGTCAAGAGAGCACAAGATTTAGCAGCTTCTACATTAAAGGATCAGAGAGTTTGAAATATGACATTCCAGAGAGCAAAGGAGCTAGAATTACAACCAAGAATCACCTACCCAGAAAAACTGAGAATAATCCTTCAGGGGAAAAAATTGGGCATCCAATGAAACAGAGGACTTTCTTTCAAACATTCCTGATTAAAAGACTAGAGCAAAATAACAGATGTGGCTTTCAAATACAAAAGGTAAACAGGAAAGGGAAACCATAAGGGACTTAATAAGGTTATACTGTTTACATTCCTACATAAGAAGATGATACTTGTAATTCATAAGAACTTTCTCATTATTAGGATAGTTAGGAGTATATATAGACAGAGGATACATGTGTGAGTTGAATAAGATGGCAATGATACTTAAAAAATAAAATTAAGGGGTGAGAAAGAAGAATGCACTGGGAAAAAAGGGAAAGGGGGAGATAGAATGGGGCACATTATCTCACATGAAAGAGGCAAGAAAGAGGTTTTACAACGGAGGGGAAAATATGGGAGGAGGCAGGGAAGACTTGAACCTTACTCCCATCAGTACTGGCTCAAAAAGGGAATTACATACGCACTCAAATGGGTATATAAATCAATCTTACCCTTACAGAAAAATAGGAAGGGAAGGGGACAAGAGAAGTGGGGTGGTGAAAAAAGGGAAGGCTGACTGGGATAGGTAAAAGACAGAAGCAAAAAACTTTTGAGAAGGCACAGGGTGAAAGGAAGATAAAGTAGGATAAAGAAAGAAAATAGGATAGAGGGAAATACCCTAATCATAAATGAAAAAAATTTTACAGGAAGTTTCTCTGATAAAGACATCATTTTTCAAATATATGGACAACTGAGTCAAATTAAAAAAAAATAAGAGCCATTCCTCAAATGATAAATGGTCAAAGGATATGAACAGGCAGTTTTCAGAAAAGATAATCAAAGTTATGTACAATAATATGAAAAAATGTTCTAAATCACTCCAGTTTAAAGAAATGCAAATTAAAATAGCTCTAAGCTATGACCCAATACCTAACAAATTAGTTAATAAGACATAAAAGGAAAATGACAAATGTTGGGAGTGGAAAAATTAAGAATAATACACTACTGGTCCCGCGTGGCGGCGTGGTGGGGGAAGAGGCCCAGGTCAGTTCCAGCACCAGGAGGGAGAGGGCCGCGCTCACTTCTTAAAGGCATTCTGTGTTGTGCTTTACAGGAGGTGCCATGTTTAGCTCCAGTGCCAAGATCGTGAAGCCCAATGGCGAGAAGCCAGACGAGTTCGAGTCTGGTATTTCACAGGCTCTATTGGAGCTGGAGATGAACTCTGACCTAAAGGCTCAATTAAGAGCTGAATATCACAGCAGCTAAGGAAATTGAAGTTGGTGGTGGCAGAAAAGCTATCATCATTTTTGTTCCAGTTCCTCAGCTAAAATCTTTTCAGAAGATCCAAGTACGACTAGTTCGTGAATTGGAGAAAAAATTCAGCGGCAAACATGTGGTCTTTATTGCTCAGAGGAGAATTCTTCCTAAGCCAACAAGAAAAAGCCGTACAAAAAATAAGCAATAGCGTCCCAGGAGCCGTACTCTGACTGCTGTGCATGATGCAATCCTTGAAGACCTTGTCTTTCCAAGTGAAATTGTTGGCAAGAGAATCCGTGTGAAACTAGATGGCAGCAGACTCATAAAGGTCCATTTGGATAAAGCACAGCAGAATAATGTGGAGCACAAGGTAGAAACATTTTCTGGCGTTTATAAGAAGCTGACAGGCAAAGATGTTAATTTTGAATTCCCAGAGTTCCAGCTGTAAATGCAGAAATGATTAAATAAAGTCCATTGTTCATAAAAAAAAAAAAAGAATAATACACTACTGATGAAGCTGTATACTGATTCAACCACTCTATAGAGCAATTTAGAACTATGCCCAAAAGGCTGTAAAACCATGCATACCCTTTGACCAAGCAATATCACTACTAGGTCTGTATCCCAAAGAGATTAAAAAACAAAAACAAAAAGGGAAAAAGACCCATAGGGATTTATAGCAGATGGTGGCAAAAAACTGGAAATTGAGGGGATGTTCATTAATTGGAGGATGGTTGAACAAGTTGATTTATATAATTGTGATGGAATACTATTGTACTTTAAGAAATGACAAGCAGGATGCTCTCAGAAAAACTTGAAGTCTTACATGAAGTGATGCAAAGTGAAATTAACGGAACCAGGAGAATAGTGTACACAATAACAGTAATACTGCACAATGATCAATTGTGAATAATTTAGCTATTCTCAGCAATACAATCATCCAAGACAAGACTTATGATGAAAAATGCTATCTCCAGAGAAAGAACTGAAGGAGTATGAATACAGCTCAAAGCATACTTTTTCTTTGCTTTTATAATTTTTCTTTTTCTTTTTTTTTGGGGGGGGGGTGAACCTGTGTTTTCATTTTTTTCCCCAACAACACAACTAACAGAAATATATTTTGCATGACTACACATCTGTATCTCCATATCAAATCGCCTGCCATCTCAATGAGGAAGAGAATCTGAAACTCGAAATGTAAAAAAAAAAAAAAAGAATGTTAATGATTGCTTTCACATGTAATTGGGGGGAAAATAAAATGTTAAATCACTTTTTAAAAAAACTATCCAAGAGATACTGAACAGAATGAGCTAAAATAATAAAATTCTTTTGGAAAAATTTTCTTTAAAAACCTAGACTATCAATTATAAAAAGAGAAAAGGAGAAAGATCTGGTATTGGTTAAAATTATAAAGGTAAATCAATAGAACTGATTAGACAAGGAAGAATAAAAAACAATGAAATTCAGAAATCTAGTGTTTAATAAACCAAAAAATATAAATTACTTAGGAAGGAATTCACTTTTTGATAAAAATTATAGAGAAAATAAAGTAAATCAGCAGAAATCAGGTTTAGATTAATATCTTGCACTATATGCCATGATGCATTCTAAATGAAAGTATAAATTCAATATTAAAGATTATACTATCAAAAAATTGGAAGAAAGCAGATTATATGCTGCTCGAAACTACATAGAGGTGTTGTTTAGGTTTAGAGGCAATTACAAAAGATAATAGGTAACTATAATTACATGAAAATTTAAAAAACAAACAGAAAAAATTAATGCACATGGGAAAAGGAAAGTGGTTGAATGGAAAAAAAAAACTTTGCATCAAATTTCTCTGACAAGAGTTCAGTATCCAAGATATATAAAATACATATAAACATACAGATATATACATATATATATATATATATACACACACAAATCTAAATGTACAGATATATAAATATATACAATTATATGTAAATGATATAATGCAAAGAACAAGATACATGTGTGTATATGTGTATTTGTATATCCCCAATACTTAAGTGTTAAAAAGATAGGAACATGGTTCAAAGAATTACTCAAACCATTACCAAACACGAGAAAGAATGCTCCAAAGTAGGCTACTAACAATATATTTTTAACTACTACCAGATGGTTTTGAAGGCAAATATGACAAAAGATAGGAACAGTCAATGTTTAAAAGGTCAAGATAGGCACATTGATGAATTACTGGTGGTGCTATGAATTAATTATAATCATTTTGGAAAACAAATTGGAATTATGTAAATAAAATTACTAAGAAATCCATACCCTTTGACCCAGAGATTCCATTACTAGGCTTATACCTCAAAGGGGTTATTGATAAGAAGAAAAATCCTCATATACATCAAAATATTTATAGGACTTGCTATGATAGCAAAGAACTGGAAAGAAAGCGGAGGCACATTGTTTGGGAAATGACTAAACAAAATGTGATACATGAATGTAATAGAATATTACAGTACTGTAAAAAATAATAAATGTAAGGACAGACTATAGAGAAGCGTGTGTGTCTACACACACACACACACACACACACACACACACGAACTGATGCAAAATAAAGTACAGCCAAGAAAACAGTATCACAATGACTACAAAAATATAAATGGGAAGACCCCCCAAAAATATCAAAAGTGAATGACACAAAATTATAAAGAATAAGTACAGCTCAAAAGAGATATGAGAAGACACTCCCATCCCACCCCTTTGCAGAGGTGGGAGATCTACAAATATTGTATATTATATACATTTTAAGACTTTTTATGTATTTCTCAGTTATGTTCATTTTTCCCTCTTCTAAAATTAGTATTTGCTATCTTGGATTGTTCTTTTGGAGGAGGAAGTAGGAATACTAGGCAAAAATATTAAAGATTTTTTAAAAAATTAATTAAAAACTTACTGTAAAATATATTTTTTAAAAATTTTAATTTTACAAGTAAATAAGAGACCTACTCTGATATTCTTAAATAAAGTTTTTTAATTTTTGAAAGAAGTTCGTTCAAAGTCATTTCCTTTTTTCCCCCTACAGTACCAGCTGATTCTGGCCTACTTGGGACTTTCCTGAGAGAGATCTAGTCTCCAAGTCTTTCTCTAGCTTTCCCTCATGCCAGAATACTCTCCTTCCTCATCTTTGCCTCTTAGTTTCTCAGACTTCTTTCAAAATTCAACTCAAATGCAACCGTCTGCAGGAGCCCTTTTCCAGTACCTCAAGCTGGTAATGCCTTCCTCTCTGACACTGCCTTCTACCTGTTCTGTAGAGATCTCATATACAGTTATTTTCATGCCGTCTCTCTCATTACAATATGAGATCCTGGAGGTCAAGGACTCTTCTTGCCTTTTTACTCCCTGTGCTTCTTAGTCCAATACCCAGAGTAAAGGCTTAACAAATACTTGTTGACCACTTGACTGACCTATTATCAAGTTTCATGTATTGGCCTCGGATATACAGTGGGGCAGAAAATAATGAGTTCATTTTAGAACATATGTAATTCAAATACATTCCTACACCAAATGGGTAACAACTCAGAGTCTGTCCACCATAATGTTCTACTGAGAAGTAAAGTGGTAGCTGAGTTTTTAAACATACTCCTTCACTTCCATATAATGCAGTTACAAATTTTGTTTTCAATCAATAGACAAACATTTATACGGAATTTAAAACTGAAATTGAAGATTTCAAAAAATTGAAACATCGGGGCATCGAGGTGGCTCAGTGAGTAGAGCCCTGGAGTCAGAAGGACCTGAGTTCGGATCCAGCCTCATACACTTAAGGCACACACAAACAAAAACCTAGCCGTGTGACCTTGGGCAAGTTACTTAACCCCAATTGCCCTCCAAAAAGCAAAAAAAAAAAAAAAATTGAAACATCTTCTGCTTTCAAGAAATTTATATTTAACATGGAAGCCACATTAAAGTATGAAGTACTACTTCAGATAAAAAACTTTTTATCTGGTTATCTTCCTTTACCCTGACATATGAAAGAGAATATACATACACATTGAATCCTTCATTGAATACACATTGAAGCATTACCTCTATCACTGATCATTAAAATAAAACTGAATGCCTAAAATATTCACCCAAGAATCAAGATAATTTAAAGAGCTCATATCCCTGACACTGCTATTTTATATTCCACATTAATTTCCATAGACTTTCTTTCTCATTTTTTTGGCATGAAAAAATGAACATGTTCAATAATTGTCAGAAACTGCTTTCCACTTCCTCTTCACAATCCCTGAACCCAGCTATAAGACATCATTTGAAGGTTCGGTACATTCAACACTTGCTGACTCAGTCTCAAGTAGGAAACATATAAGCACATCCTGGTTCAGATAACGGTTGGTTTGATTATCAAGCATCATTCTTGTCTCCAGCTGCCTAGATTCCCCTCTTTGACTCCTATTTATTGCCTGTCTTTTCAAATTTTAAACTTACCTCCCTGGTGTATGCCCTAGCCTGAGAATACTTGCTCTTCCCTCTCTTATCTCACTTCTTCTTCTTCTTGAAAATCATCCCTTGGCCTCTTTCACAACCTGCTTGTTTTCCCCTACTGAACTTTTTGAATGGGAATTCTAGGCTACCTAGCTAATGATGTATCTGCCAGCTCACCTTCAGACTACCTAAAATAGATAATAACTGAAGTCATTTCCAGCTCATTGTATAATTATACAGATATATATATGTATATAATTATATATGTATATATAATTATACAGATCTATGATCTGCTTAAAACTAAACTTTCTTCCAACATATATTGCCCTTCTTTCAGGCTTGTTCCTTTCAACAGCTTTCAGGCTGCTCAAGTCGTGGGTATAATATGCACATCAAATTATGAAGACTGCAGAGTGGCTCTGGGGGAAAAGGCAACTATGCTAATAGCCCAGGTTCTCTAATTTCAACCTGATCTTGAAGAGATTCCCTGACTAGTCTGGGTTCAGTTAAGATAAAGCTAGCACTGAAGATCACTTGAGGAGTAGAAATAAGACTCCTATGGTAAAGAGTCACTAAAAATGTGAGATTATAGAATTATAAAACAAAATTAGGAGAAGAGTCCTTTAAGTCAATCAGGTCATTTTCGTGGTACAGAAATTGATACAGAAAGGGAAAGTGACTTGCCTAAGGCTACACAGCTAGCTGCTAAAAGAGCAACAATTCCCTCTTACACATTTACTGATGCAAATTCTTCTTACCTTCATATATTTAAAATATGTTGTATATTTTAAACTTTTCAGAATGCACTGTTAAAAATACCATCAAACTCCCTAATACTTATGTCTAGAAAGTCACTCTAGGAGACAAAATAGTTCTACAAAGGAATTCTTCCCAAAGCAAAAGGCACTTACAGGTGTTGGAATCCATTCATCAAGTCTTTTATCCAAAATGACATCATAGCAGAAGGCTCCAGCAATCACTACAAATCCAAGCAAAATTAAAATAAATGTTAACTTTGGTAAGAAAAAAAATTTTAGTCAGAAACATGTATATATCACTACAGAAAGGTTATAAAAGTATAGATTTTGACATGGACTGTCAGTCTGTCTTCTAAGGACCCACCTAGCTAAACTGAAGTGGCTCATCCCCAGGCTGGCCACACGATGTGATAACTTTTCAGCCAGACTGAGTATTTACTATCTGTATAAACAGGGAGAGTAGATAACTGTGTAGATAACACAGATGAAATAGCAGATTGAAATAATATTGTATACATATTCAGAAAGTTACAGTACTGTGCAAGTATGTTCTAAATAAGTTGATTCTCAAAAGGCAAGGACTTACAAATGCATCACTTCATGAGTTTTTTCATATAAATAATGCGCTGGAATGATAAGCATAGCATAATATATATAACCTTGAAGTCAAAAGAACTGAAGTTTAAGTCCTATCTCTGACTCATACTTGTGTGACCACAGTTAAGATCCTTAATATTCCCTGTGCTAAGCAATTATTGAAGACAATAAGCTGAAATTAAGTAGCTGCACTAGTGGAGAGGTTTTCTAATATAGTTATTCCCTATACATATAAAATAGCATGTGCAGACAAAAAAGCAGGGGGAAATGAGTTGACTTCATCAAGAAAGTAGTCAAAAAAAATCCCATATAAAACAGAATATTACAAATAGTTTTTCTGTAGTTACCGTAGTAAATTGGTTTAGGACAGTGACCATTAGTCCTTTGAAATCTAATCTTAGTTTACACAAAAAATTCTAGAAAATAAAATATCTTCACCAAGTAACTTAGCCAAAGCTGCAGATAAAGGAAATGTGTTCTTCCACTGAGACTTCACAGAAAAGCTGGTAACTTTGGTTTTCTAACACTCTTAAATTTCAGATGCAGTTATTTCTAGAAAAGTACAACAAATACACCCAGTATTTCCCTACATGCCTTTGTATAACCTTTTTCCTCCATTTTCCTCCAATTTCCTCCATTCCTATGCCAGGCTAAAACATCATAAATCTATTGTTCTTGGCCAATGCAGAACCATTCTGCTTAACTATACATGTTTGTAACAGGAGTTTTGCTTTTCTTGCTTTCTCAATAAGGATAGAGATGGGGGGTAGGGGGAGCAGATAAGGAATTGAAAATAAAACAGAATCTTAAAAGTCTGCTGTTTTTAGTTTCAATCTATTTTAAACTGTGTGAATTTCAGTCTCCTAAAACATTATCTTCCACCTATTCTTTTATGTTTAATTGCTGACCTTTGAAGATTACTTTATTTTATACCCTATATTGATGAAGATATTAATAGATATTAAAAAATATTAATAGAAGAAATGTACATAGCTTGCTAAAGTTTATAGAAACACTTTACCTACTTAATCTCAGTTGATCCTCACAACCACCCTGTGAAGTAAGAAAAGGAAACTGAGGCTCAGAAAAGTTAAGTGATCTGCCCACAGTAACACAGCCACTGTCAAATGCAGAATCTCCACCTAAGGCCCTGATTCCCCATCCAGCACTCTTCCCACTATTATACCATGCTGTCAGTAGTGGTGACCAAACACTCTACATCCCTGGAAACAGGTATCCAAATACTACATAATTTTTCTGAACTCTAATTTAGTTATTAGAATATTTATATTACCTGGAATTTCTGGAACTCTCACTAAAGCAACTGTGTATTCATCTTTGAATGCCCTTTCTATCACACACCCCATCATCATGGCACAAGAACGCCAATAAGCCTAAAATAAAGTAAATATAAATATATTACAATAAAATAATTCAATGTCAAGTCAAGTCAATAAGCCTTTATAGTAAGCACCTACTGTGTTTCAGACATTATGCTAAGCAGTAGGGATATAAAGATATATAATCATCTGCTCTTAAGGAGTTCACAGTACAAGAGGTGAGATAGCACACAAACAACCATGTACACATAAAACATAGGCCAAATGGGGGAAACTGAAGAGAAGGCTGGAATTAACACTAAGAGAAATTAGGAAAAGCTTCTTGAAGGAAACCAGGGAAGCTAGGAAGCAGAAAAAAAGAGAGAGATCCAGGCAGAGGAACAACCAGTGAAAATTTTACAACTGAAAAATGGAATATCTTGCTCAAGGAACAGCGAGAAGGCCAGCATCACTGGAACACAATACACAGAGGAAAGTAAAGTATAAAAGAACTGGGAAGGCTGGAAAGGGTTAAGTTGGGAAGGGATGTAAACAATGTCAAAGAACTTGTACATTAAAATTCAAATCAACATCCCCTCAGGAAAAATCTCTCCAATATTTGCCAGTTTCTGCCATGTAGTGGGGGAGGGGACAGAGGAGAGTGTAGAGGTGAGAAGTATAGCATCTGGAACTGAAAATAAGATAAAACTGAATTAAAGACAAAAACAAAGGTGGCTTCCCAGCTTTCCCTTTCCGTACAGGCAAAACCTCATCTCTTGATTTGTGTTCCATCATTTTCAGTAGTTGTAGATGGTGATTGGTGGGAAGTCGGGTGTTATCTATTATTTTTACTTCTAGATCCATGGCTTGATACCTTTGAGAGCAGTAACTGACCGAGGAGAATAAGGGTGTGGGACTGCAATATTACTTAATTTCCCCAAGACTGGCTTACAAAGGGGATACGGAGTGTCTTATCTATTATTAAGTGTAATGGGTAGTATGAGCCCAGATGGGAATTTATCCATGAAGTCATTATAAGAAGAAGGGGAGATCTCCTTGGGTAGTTTTAATGATGAAAGTAAAAGCAAGGGACATTAACACTTTACATGTCAAGTGAGGTTATTTGCTCAAATGAGGACTCAAAGGCCATATAAAAATACTTATGGCTTTTCTTACTTTGAATGAAATGCTAACAAATTTAATAGATAAAGGAGGAATAACTTACAGTACATAAAGATCCTAATAAGGTCTTATTTATTATTATAGCTATGGTTAAATGCAGAGGTGTACTGAAGTTAGCTCAGTACTGGTTTTCAAGAGCTGACAAATTTTCAGCATGAGCATTTATACCTCAGAAATTAGCAAATGCTACAAATCAGGGCTTGATTTATTGCTTTGCTGATTGTCTAGGCTTAAGAAAATGATAGAGAAGATGTTAATAGCATGGATTAAACTTACAGTGAAAGTGTGTCATGAGTTTTCGGAGAGTCAGTTGTTAAACATTTTAGGAGCACACCACTGTATAAATATACATGCATGTATAGATTCTGTAAGTTACAAAACTCTAAAAGCCAATTATATATTTGTACAATAAGAAAGGCATATAAAACAAGAACCAAAATTATAGCAGTTAAAAGTTTTGTTGGCTCTGCCATAAAAAAATGCTATCAACCATCCTGTTATCAGTTATTTATTTTACCTTTAAGATGTTTCCTAGCTAACGAGCTATTCTAAGAAGCAGGTGAATGAAAAATTAATATAGTTTTCCCCAGCAGACTGTAAACTCTTTGAGGACAAGAACTATTTTCATTTTTGTATCTCAAATGCCTAATACATCACCTGGAATGCAGTAGGTCTTATCGAATTAAAGTGAATTTTATAACTGTACAGCCTGGCTCATTTTAAGAGCAAATAAATAAATGAATGAATGAATATTTAAATCATAATAAATAAATGAATATATAAATTTTTGGATTTAATAAATAATAATAATTTATATTATAATATAAATAAATAAAAGAGTGAAATTTTCTTCCTAAGAAGAAAAATTTTAATTTACTTTCAAATAATCCTTAGTGCAATAAAACTGATTCCCTCAATTTAGAGCAAAGTTATTCCACAAATTGCTTTCACTTTACTATAAGATTCATCACAGATATGCTTCTGACCAGTTTTCCCCAAGTTCAACTATCAAGCACAGACCTCTTGATTTATACAATACAGAATATTTAATGTTATATTAAATACACAAATATGAGGAAATATAAACATGTAATAATAATTTGCCAATGATATCATATTTTTCTATTTATATAACTCTACCAAATAGACCCTACAATCTTCAAATATGAACCTACACCATAAGCCACTTCCCTTTGGGGCAGTGGTGTTCATTGTGAAAATAGGCTTCATTTTCATCTGATTGACTTACTCCTATCTCAAATTCAATATATCTTCAAATAAGGTTATGTTTTACCCTAAATTTATTCCTTCTTTTGACTTCAATATTCTGTCTGTGACATATTACTGATCTATCTCCCCTGTTCATAAAGTTGGTTTAACTTACCCTTCCCTCTCCCTCACCAATCACCACTATCCAATTGCCATAGCCTGTCAATTTCATCTCCCCACCATCTCTTGCATTTTCACTGCCTCCACCTTAGAGCACGTCTGCTGTTGTTTGCTGTTGTTGAACTCTAAATAGTTCACCTTGCCACCTCCCACACCTTCATCCTTCGTAATGTTGCCAGAACGATTTTTCTTACAGTTAGATCTGGTCACTCTGTTTAGCATCTTTTGCTTGGCATTGAAAGCCCTACACAATCTGGCACCAATTTGCCTTTCCAGTCTTGTACCTTCATATACTTCATATACATTTATACACAAATATATCCACATATATGAATATATAAGACAGCGATGGGATGACACAAGCAGTTAAGGGTCCCAGGAAGAGTTTGAAGTTAGGATTTAAGTTGTACCACCAGGGAAATCAAGAGACAGAAGTGAAGATGGAGAGTATTCTAGGTGTGGGATGTGATCAATACCAAGGCATGGAGATGGCAGCTGGAGCATCATGTGTGAGAAAAGGAAATAAGAAAGTATGGCAGGACAATAAAGCATGTAAAGGGAAGTAAAAAATGTAAGATTAGAAAGCTGGAAAGAGCTTCAAGTGCCAAACTGATTCTACAGGTCACAGGGAACCATAGGGAGCTTTACAGTAGGTAGGTAACATGGGTCAAACCTGAACTTCAGGAAAATTACTTTGGAAGTTATGTGGAAAAGAGAGAGACTTGAAGCAAAGAGACACAGAGGTTTCTACAATCCCAACTGTGTTGCTGCTCAGTCATTTTCAGTCACATCCAATTCTTTGTGGCCCCAGTTGGGTTTTTCTTGCCAAAGATACTTAGTGTTTGTCAATTCCTTCTCCAGCTCATTTTACATACGAAGAAACTGAGGCAAACAGTGTTAAGTGACTTGCCCGAGACTTCTGGACTCCAGACCCAGTGCTTTATCTACCTAGCTGCCCAAAACCCCACCTTGCTACTGTGTATACCTAGAGTGCTCCTCTTTCCCTACTAAATTCCTATCCAACTCAAATACTACCTCTGTACGTAACAATATTCTTGAGTCATTTCACACATCACTTTGTTTTGCAAGTTTCTAATTACCATCTAATAAATTCTTGTCCATATTCCTCAACTGGATATCCATGAATATCAAGGCTTACCTGAACTTCATCTTTACCCTGGTACCTAGCAATGCTCTGCACACACCATCTAAAATTTGGTGAAGTGAAATGTCAGAATGGGGTCTATGTAACTCACCAGGGCCCCAAGACCTGGCCAAAAGTCATAGGCCTTAAAAAAGCAAACAAAATGAAGTCTAACTATCATATTATATTTTGAAGCATAAATATTATATTTTAATGTATGTCGCTCTCCTACCCAGGTGGAAACTGATGTTATAAACATTTCACTCACTAACGAAAAATCTGATATAATAAAATCTTACAGATCTCTGACTAAATTTGTGCATTACACAAGGTCAGACCCTTACAACTTCTGACTAAGACTACTACAGCCATCATTTAACCAGTGTCACTGCCTCTCATTACCTCCCTTTTCTACACACAAGTGTCTTTCAAACAGCTGCCAAATGAATCTTCCTAGGGAATAGGTCAGTGCTTAATAAATTATTGAATACCTACTATGTGCAGGAGAGGCAGCCTGGAATAGTGGATAGAAATGGACAGCCTCTGAGAGAGGAAGATTTTGGTTCAAGTTTTACCTCTGACACATGCTGTGTGACCCTAGGTAAGTTACTTAACCTCTCAATACCTCAAGACAACTAAGACTATAAATTGCAGATCAGTTAACGAACTGCATAGGAAATTTCCTACACCACTGAAATCACAGATCTGGGGAGCAAAAATGTGGAAGGTATTGCTAGGTACTGAGGACATACAAAGACAAAAATAAAACAGTCTCTGGCTTCAAGGAATTTATATTCTACTGACAGAACATAACAGACACAGAGAAATTTAAATAAAAAGAAAATACAAAATGCTACAAAGTAATTTTAAAAGGCAGACAGAATTAAAAGGTGTAGCTAGGAGATTAAGGAAACAGTATTTTCTATGAGATGGCACCTAAACTGTGTCCTGAAGGAAGCTAAGGATTCCCAGAGGTGGAGGTGAGAAGGCAAAACATTTCACAAAAGGTGAATACACAGTAAACAAGTCTGATCATGTAACACCAATGCTCAAAAACTTGAAATTATTTTCTATTGCCTGTAGAATAGAATAAAATCTGCTCCATAACCTACTCGTCAAGAAATCAATAAACATTTACTAAGTGCAGCTAGAGCCCTCCACAACTGGCTCCAACCCCCCTTTCCAGATTTATTCTACATCAATCCCCTTGACAAATTTATGTTCTGGGCAAATGGACTACTACCTCCAATTCAATTCAATCTCCCATCTCCAGGTATTAGTGTAGTTTACTCTCCTTACCTAGAATGTACTCCATCTTTGTTTTTCCAAATAATTTTTTAAATATTAAACTCAGGTATCACATCCACAAAATTTCCCTTCACCTGAATACAATCTTTCTCAAATTTTCCTATGACTGCCCCTTTGTCCTTTTCATACACCATCTCATATTGTCCAAGTATCTATGTAGATGGCACATCCCCACAGTCAAAACTATAAACTATTTGAATACAGATTTCATAATTTTTCATCTTTATACCCAAAGTGCCCTCCACATAGCAGACACTAATTACATGTTTATTGCTATTGTTGGTCAATTTCATAAGTAAACTAGGGTTAATGAAAACAAAAGCAATGAACATAGAAATAACACTAACCTTGTTCACTTCCTCAGGATCTTCATCTTTAAAAGTAAGAAACTTAATTTCACATGACTTGGTCAGAGGCTTATTCATGTCCCAGGGCTGCCCATCCACAAGAGCCAAAATGGATTTCTTACAATACCATTCACTTAAATCTACAGAGTTAAATGAAATACACAATAAATCTAAGTCCAACCAAAATTACAGAAAAGATTTACACTTTAAATGTTACATCATTAGACATATGTAGCAGCAACCACACTGGCATACCCAGGATGACTGCTAGCACAGGTTCTTAGATCTGTTTTACTAGGAAAGATAACTGTTTACGAGGCCCTTTTACATTCATTAGTTCAGGGGAAAAGTCAGCACCTCAGGGTGCTGACATTTTCAGAGAAAATACAAGCAGAGAAATAAAGACCAAAAGACAGGGCTCTGACTGCCTGAATCAAAGGAATATTGCTATATACTTTACATACATCCCTGGATTGAAAGAGCCTTTACATTTGAGCAGTTAGGGAGCTCTGAACATACAAGCAAAATATCAACTCAGAGTACATTTAGGCTTCTCAGAAGCAGAAGGCATCACAACCCTCTTGACTCAGTGCCTAATGAGAAATTAGTAAAAAGTGTGAAAGCCTTCCTACAAGCAAGCATCCCTTAATGGGCTCTAGGTGAGGTCTATTAATGGGGGGGGAGGCACGGGGAGGGGAGAAGACAGAAGGGAGGAGAAAGGTGTTAAATCCCATCAATATTACAATATATTAGTGATCTTTTAAAAAGTCAGTACATTCCAAAACACAACAGTCCATTACTAAAATCAATACACTTATTCTTTGTCATACACAAAATCAAACAGGCCATTTACAATATCACACCTACCTTGTGTAGATTAGATGACCCGCAAAACCACAAAATAAGAATAGCACTGGGCCATGGCAGAAAACATGTTCCCCTCCCAAATAATTAGAAAATTAATAATTTGATTGGTTATATTTGGCAAGAAATTAGTTTTTTATCACCTAGAAGTTTTCCAAGGGATAGACCTACATATAAAGTTAGGAAAACACAAGTTTTTATAGGCAGACAATTCAGAATTATGCTTCTTACAAGAATGAAGCTTATTACAAAAGAAACATGGTAATAAAGCTTAGATGAATCAAATTCGCCACCAGTACTAGAAAAATAGTTAAAAACAAAAGCTATTCTGATACTAGTTAGTAACATTGTTATCATATGTGAAGGACAGTGCTATAGTATAACTGTTACTGCTTTGTATATCAAAGCAATAGAAGAATATAAGAATATACCCCAGCATAAAGTGATGACCAGATTATTAAATACAAATGCTATCAGTGGTGCTCTGGGTTTTCTGAAAAGGAAGAAAATGCAACTAGCCATAAGGTTGAGTAATCGGTGGACATATTCTTGTTTAAATTAAGCTCTGTTTTTGTGTTTTCAGGATTAAAATATTTCATAATCATTACCTGTAATTATAAAGCACACATGCTGATCCATAGTTGGTAAATTTCCCACTTACTGTTGCCATCAACACTATGGACTGTTGCACCATTAAGAAAAGATGAAGGGGCGGCTAGGTGGCGCAGTGAATAGAGCGCCGGCCCTGGAGTCAGAAGGACCGGAGCCGGCCTCAGACACTTAACACACACAAACAAAAACCTAGCCGTGTGACCTTGGGCAAGTTACTTAACCCCAATTGCTTTAAAAAAAAAAAAAAAGAAGAAAAGATGAAAGGGACACTTTTGGTGAAACCTAGGAAAACTTGTATGAACTGACACAGAATGAAGTGCACACAATAAGGAAAACAATGTATACCACAATAACAATGGAAAACCAAACTTTGAAAACCTTAAGAACTCTGAGGAACACACAGACAAATCCTGACTGTAGAAGGATAAAGCATGCAACCCATCTCTTGAAAGAGAAGTAATGCAGGGTGCAGATTGTGACAAACTTTTTTTAAGCATAACAAATTTGAGAATGTTTTTCTTTGCCATGTATATGTGACAAGAATGTTGTTTTTCTCCCTCTCATTTTTAAAGGGGGGGCGTGAGAGGTTAAGAAAACTGTTCATTGGGTCGGCAGAGCGTAGGCCCTGGAGTCAGAAGGACCTGAGTTCGGATCCAACCTCAGACACAATGCACACACAAAACAAAAACCTAGCTGTGTGACCTTGGGCAAGTTACTTAACCCCAATTTCCCACCAAAAAGCGCAAAAAAAGGAAACTGTTCACTGAACAAAAAAATTTTGTTCATTAAAAAAATAATATTTAATTAAAATATTGTACACAGACTACTAGGACAATATATCACATTATATGTACAGTGTAACAGATATCTGCGCTTAACTGTTTTTCCCTTCCAGATAGAAGGATTAAATTTCAGGGAACAAAATGAAAAGCTCGATTAAATTTTTCCTTAAAGAACATGTGTAGGGGCTAGTTTTGTTTTTAAAAATGACCAGAAAAAGAAGCTGAGTTTCTACTCTTCCTGGGTCAGAAGCAGGGAAGGGAAGTGGTGACCTTTTGTGGACTATTTGGCTTCAGAAGGCTACAGGGCCCCAACAGAAAACATTCCCATTATCATAAAAAGTCAGATAATTAATTAAAACAATGTCCAACCATTAATAAGTTGACAATAAACTAATTCAGGACAGTTGAGAAAGCAACCTAAGAGCGGATTATACAAGTTTGGGAGGAAGATGCAATTGAATGAATGAATGAATGAATGAAGGTACAATTCCTATAAAATGGTGCAACTGAATGACTGATGGAGACGGATTCACTTACGCATGGCGCAATTGTAGGGAGTTGAGAGGTTTTTATTCATCACAAAGACAGCGCCACAGTCGTATTTTCCCACGTGTTTAACCTCGATCTTCTCAGTTCGAGGATTGAGTGACAGCTGCCTCCTCTTCTCTCGGTCAAAGAGCTCGTTTCGCATCTGGGCCACCTCGGAGGCCGATAGTTGTAAAGAAGGAGCCGTGGCTATAAACTCTGCCAATTGATTAAAATGCAAAGTTAAGGGGCTTCGCCTGAATCACCTAAAGCTGCAAATGAGAAGGGGATCCGACAGCATTTAAAATCCCTTCTCAAAGCGGCCATCGCCACAAGGTCCATTCAGAAAAGTAAGGTGAGGGAGCTGCAAATTCACGGAAAACTGGCAGAGCCCTTGTCCAGAGCCGGTGAGAACGAGGCGGAGGGGATTCTTAATCCTATCTTTCCGGAAGAGGAAAGAGACTGGGATTTCAGGGGACTCGTCCAAGGTCATAAACCCTGTCAGGCGTCAAATTTAAGGCAATTCAACACACATTCTCCCAGCTCTAAATCTGACGGCTCTTTACAAGGAAGGTCCAAAGGTGGCCCCCGGGGTCTCCCCGCCGGGACCGCGGACCACTGACCCCCTCGCTCCCGGGATGCCCCCACCCCTCCAGTATGGAGTCCCGGAAGGGAGCCGCTAAGGGCCTTTCCACAGCCACCAGCAACCGGAGCCAGCCCGGCACGGAGCCCCCGCCTCCTTCTAAATCTTCCAATTTCTCCCCTCCGAGAGCAGGTCAAGACACTCACTCGCTCCACTCCATGGTAAACGCAAGCGTCTCAGCGCCCTGCCCGCCATCACCGCCAAGAAAAAGACATGGGGCGTGTGCACTTCCGCTCCTCCTCCCCCCAGAAACTTCCGCCGCTCACTTAGGTTCCGGCTGCTTTCGGCTCCCCGTGCTTGGCGCTCCTTGGCCAGCAGAGGGCGAGCGCGCCCCCCCGCCCCCTGGCGCTCTGAGACCACGCCCAGAGTTCTGGGTCAATTTCCCCAAGGCTTCGAAAGACTGGAAAGAGCCAAGCCAGACTGGGCGCTGGGTCCCTCTATCCAAGCGAGAGGGGATGAGTTCCCAAAAGTTATCTACGGGCTGGAGCCGGCTCAAAAATTGCTAGTTTTTCAGAGTCAGCATTTATACTTTGTAAATGCTACCAATCAGAGTAGATTTATTGTTTTGATTATCTAGATTTAAAGTGATGGAGAAAATGCTGATGAGGAAAATTAAACTTGACAGTGTGTGCTGTGAACATTTTGAGAACTGGTGGTTAAACATTTATCAGCACTCCGCAGTGGATGAATGTCTTCCCTGGCTCCTCTCGGAGAGTGTATTTTCTGAGAATTTCTATGAGTGGTCCTGCTATACTTAATGGAAAGAGGTTTGGAAGCCTCACTGATTGCATTCATCCCACCCTTCAATTTAGTTAAAGACATTTTTTTTATTAAGCACTTTGGTATAAAACTCTGTATTTGAAGGAGATGACCTGAATCTGTGTGGTTATTACAGCATTTAACAACTCTAGGTCTCGGTTTCCTCATCTATAAAATAAGGGAGTTGGATGACTATAGTTGACCTATAAGATCTATGGGAATTTTTTTCCTTTTTATTAATCTTTATTATTAAGGGCTTTGGATCATTTGTCCTTAACTTTGAGTTAACTAAAAGCCAGTCTTCTGTTAATATGAACATCACCTGACCAAAACCTGACTTGTAGAATAATAATGTTGAGGGAAGATTGTTTGACATTCCCTCCATAAAAGCCAGTTTGAACTCATCAAAGTGATTTAGTAATTTGTTACTTTCCATAGCTAACTACAAGGAAGGACTTCCCTGACATCAGGAAAGGAATTTTCTGGATTATTTTGGTGACATGTATCATCTTAATGCAGTTTAATCTGTAACTCGACTTAGTTTACCTAGTTTAACTAGGTTTGTTTCCATAGAGGATGAATGACATGATGACTTTGCTTAAATGAATGTTTCAACTTTTATGACATTGAAGAAAGGATGGGATTATTAATCTGTCTTTTCTTTAACTTTTATGACCTAAGAGAAAGTATTCTTTTCTAAGAATTGTTTTTCTGCCACTGACATAATTTTGTCTATGTAAGGAAAGAAGGAGCTCTACATGTAGGGAAGGAGACCAAGTGTGGTGCAGCCTATCTTGTTTGTGACTTGAAGAGAAATTTCCCCCACTCCCATCCCTTCTCCAAGAAAGATTTTTGTTCCAGCCCAGAGGGGAAGCAAGAGGTTGCTGCCATAGGCTACTCTGCTGTCCTAAAAAAGAGGGGAGTACAGGGTTAGCAGTATGTTTATCTGTTCCCTTAAATATGGAGCATCTAGGGGATATGATCATGTTCCATCTAACTTTTTACCACTTTGTCATTTTGGGGAGGAAAGGGATCCCCAAGTCCTATATCCAAGATTTGACCCTTACTCCATCTAATACTGTTTCCACAATAAACACACAGAGAAAATAGCAAAGAAATGCATTTATCCAAAGCAGTAGCAAAACAGAAATTAGAGAAGGTATACATGGGAGAACACATACCAGACAATACAGAATGAAAGTATGCTCCCATTGGGAAGGAGGTAACAACTCAGCCAAGAGAGAATGCCCTTAATCTTACCTAAGGAGAAGCTCCCTGAAATCTCTAGAGTAGGAAACTGGGGATGGAGGCATGATGAAGTGACTACAGGCTCCCCTCCTGTCTTTTCTTTCAGCATCCTGAAGCAGACCTGCTCTGTCTTCTCTCTGGAAGCAACTTGATGCTATGCTCAGAAAAAGAATCTCACTTGGAAAGTAACTAAGGGAGACTCTCAATACCCCAAAGGGGAAAACTAGGTGAGAACTAAAGTGCTCACCTCTCATCAACTCCACCCTATCCCTCAAGTCAAACCAGGCCCTCATCTCCACTAATAAAGAGAGAGTTCCATATCAATGGATTTTGGCGCTGGGGTTACATCTTCAAGAGGACTTGTTAGAATCCTACTCTTCATTTAGCGTTATTTTTTATTGTCTGAGATCTGAACCTGTGCTTAAGGATAATAAAACCTAGGTTTTTACTTCTATAATTTCTGCATTGTGGTAGATATATTTTGGCAGCACTTATGTATCACATGAACTCAAAAGGGAGATAACAGGTTACTTCCAGCTGTAAATTTGTGGTCCTATGATTCTTGTACCCAAGGCACAGAATGCATTTGTATTTGTAGGCAACACAAATTGTTGCTATTGTTCAGTGAGGTCTAACTCTCCACGATCCCATTTTAGGGTTTTCTTGGCAAAGATATTGGAGTGGTTAACCATTTCCTTCTCTAGCCCATTTTACAGATGAAGAACTGAGGCTAACAGGGTTAAGTGACTTGCCCAGAGTCACATAGCTATGAAGTGTCTGAGGCTGAATTTGAACTCATGAAGATGACTCTACCTGATTCCAGGCCTGGCACTTTATCCTCTATGCCACCTAGCTGCTTAGGTGACATAAATATAAAAACAAAAACAACAGTCCCTTCCCTCTAAAGAGCTTATATTATATTGGGGAAAATAACATGTACACAGATAAGTAAACTATCTCCACAGACAAAGTACAATGGAAAGTTGAAAAATTATTAGTTTGATTAATTTTAATATACATTTTTTCAATTAATAATTTTTTTCCTCCCTCTTCTACTAGGGGGAAAAGATTATGAAACCTTTGTAACAAACATTTTCAAGCAAAATAAATTCCTATATTGGGCATGTCCAAATGTACTCTATTCACTGATTGTATAAATTGTTCTCCTTATTCTATTGAATTCACCCTTGATCAGTTCATGCAAGTCTTCCTAGGTTTCTCTAAAACAATATCTTTCTTCATTTTTTACTATAGTATTAGTGACACTGTAGTATGCCTTTACACCCATAACACAATTTATTCAGTTACTCCCCAATTGATGTTCACTCCCTTAATTCACTTTTGATACTACAAAAAGAACTATTATAAACATATTTGTGCATAAGAACCTTTTCATTGATGTCTTTGGAATACTTTGGAGTCATCATATCTCTGGGGTCAAAGGTGAATACAGCTTAGTAACTTTTAGGCATTGTTCCAAATTACTTTCCAAAATGTGTGTAACAGTTCAGAGTTCAACCTACAGTGCATCAATGTTCCTGCTTTCCCAGCACCTCCAAGGATTGTAATTTTTGGTCAGCTTTGCCAATTTAATGGGTGAGGTAGAACCTCAGAATCACTCCAATATGTTTGCCAAGAAAACCCTAAAATGGGGTCATAGAGAGTTAGACCCAACTGAACAACAGCAACTATTTGTGCTGCCTACAAATACAATTCATTCTATGCCTTGGGTACAAGAATCATAGGACCACAAATTTACTTGATTTGCATTTTTCTAATTAGTCTTCCAATTTTAGCTGCATTGGTTTTGTTTGTGAAAAAAATTTTTAATTTTATTTACTCAAAATCATCCATTTTATCTTCTGTAATCCCCTCTATCCCTTCTTTCATCACAAACTGTTTGCCTATCCACAAATCTGAAAGGCAGTTTCTTCCTCATTTCTCTAATTTGTTTATGATGTTACCTTTTGCACCAAAGTCACATACACATTTGAAGCTTATCGTGGCATAGAGAGTAAAGTATTGTTCTACAGTGATGTCCTGCCAGACTGCTTCACGGTTTTTACTGAATAGTGAATTCATACCCAATTAGCTAGATCTTTAGGTTTATCAAACACTAGGCTACTGTGCACATTTTTTTCAATATATTGTGTACCTAATCTGTTCTACTAGTGAACTTTTCTATTTCTTAACCAGTGCAAAATTATTTTGATAATTATTGTTCTGTAATATAGTTTGAGATCTGGTATTACTAAGTCCCCTTCCCACTTTTTTCATTCATTCCCATGATATTGTTGACCCCTTGTTCCTCCAGATGAATTTTGATAATTTTTTTCAATTCCATAAAGTAATTTTTTGGTAGTTGGCTTGGTATGACACTGAATAAGTAAATTAATTTAGATAGTATTATCATTTTTATCATGTTGGGTCAACCTGCCAATAAACAATTTATATTTCTCCAATTATTCATTTGTCTTTATTTATGTAAACAGTGTATTCTGGTATTCATATGGTTCCTCTGTGTATCTTCCTAGGTAGGCTCTTAAGTATTTAATGCTTTCTCCAGATATTGTAAGTCTTCTTTCTACCTTTTCTTACTAAGTTTATAAGTAATATGGAGAAAAGCTGATGATTTACAACGATTATTCATGGATTTAATTTATATCCTATAAATTTGCTGAAGTTATTGTTATTAATCTTTCACTTTTTAGAATCCTCCATGTACACTATCTCATCATCTGGAAAAAGCAATAATTTTGTTGTTTCTTTGCCTATTCTTATTCGATCAATTTATCTTCCTTTCTTTACTGTTATAGTAAGCATTTCTGGCAGTATATCAAACAGAAGTGGTGATAATAGATACACTTGTTTCACTCCCGATCTGACTGGAAAAGGATTCATTTGTCCTTGTTACATATAGCAGCTCTTGATTTTAAATATATATACTGTTTACCATATTAAGTTAAGGTACCTTTATTCCTGTGTTTTGTATTGTTTTATTTTTAATAAAAATAGGTGTTATAGCTGTAAAAAAAAAAAAACATTTTCTGCATTGATTAACATAATCATGTGTTTTGTTGTTCTTGTTATTAATACAATCAATTATGTTTATGGTTTCCCCAATATTTAATCAATCCTGACTTAGTAAAAAACCAAATTGGTTCTATTTTATAATCTTGATGTTATGCCAATATAGCCTCTTTGCTAATGTTTTATTTAAAATTTTTTGCATTTTCTCTGTTTTGACTCTTCCCTGATTTTAACATAAAGACCATATTTGTATCAAAGGAGAAATTTGGTAGCATTTCTTCTTTCTCTATTTTGATGAACAGTTCATAGAGAACTAGAACTCATTATTTTTAAAATAGTTGATAGAATTCACTTGTAAATCCACCTGGTCCTGGAGTTTCTTACTTTGGGAGTACGTTTATGACTTCTTTGATTTTTTCTCCCTTAGATTAGGGTGTTTAATTAAACTCCCTATTTCTTGTTCTGTTACTGGGCATTTTCTATTTTTTTTTAATATTATTTAAGTTGATTTTATTGAGATAGACAATTTTAAAAGCACATCAAACTAAATTCTGAGCAAGATAAGCAACAAAAAGTCACAGTGAGTTCTTTTTCCAGCCAAGAAAGAGGGCAGAGGCTGGGGTAGGGGATGGCTGGGAGTATGATGGAAGCAACACCAACTGTGGGCGTTAAAGGCAGCATAAACAGCATTAGAAGAGGTGCAAAGGAATGTTAAGGGGACTGATCGCATGATCATAAAGAGATTCCATGGAGCCCCTGTGCTAGCAGTGGGCACAGGATCAGGCACCATTTGGCAACTCCATCATCCATTACCCACTACCAGGTCATAGTAACAAGAAAAAGAGGAGTGGTTGTGATCAAGAAGGAATAGGGGCACTACCTGGTAAGGACCAGAGCAGAGGGCAGGAAAGCAGTCACCTGTGGTCAGAAGCAAAATAAACTTTTGAGGACAAGAAAAGGTAAAAAGAGAGACATACACAATTGGGTATCTTACCCTACAGGAAAATAAGGGGGTAGGGGATAAAAGGGGGATGATAGAAGGGAGGGCAGATTGGGGGAGAGGGTAGTTAGAAGCAGGCTTTTTTATTTTTTTGCTTTTGGGAGGGAAGAAGGTAGGGCAATTGGGGTTAAGTGACTTGCCCAAGATCACACGGCTAGTTTTTGTGTTAAGTGTCTGAGGCCGGATTTGAACTCAGGTCCTCCTGACTCCAGAGCCAGTGCTCTATTCACTGTGCCACCTAGCCTACCCCAGAATAAAACATTTTTGAAAAGGGATAGGGCCAAAGGAGAAAGTAGAATAAGTGGGGGGTGGGATAGGAAGGAGGGAAATATAGTTAGTCTTTCACAATATAACTATTATGGAAATGATTTGGGTAACTACACACGTACAACCTATACTGAATTGCTTATCTTCCTAGTGGGGATGGGTGAGGTGGGAAGAAGGGAAAAAATCTGGAACTCAAAGTTTTAAAAACAAATGTTTAAAAATTTGTTTTTTACATGCAACTGGGAAATAAGATATATAGGTACAGGGCTATAGAAACCCATCTTTTCCTACTAGAAAGTTAGGGGGATAATGGAGGAGGATATAAGAGAGAACAGATTAGGGGAAGGGGTATTCAATAGGCTTGCTATTTTGGGATGGGGTATGGGAAAGACAGGGAGAAAAAAAATTGTAACTCAAAATCTTGTGGAAATGAATGTCGAAAACTAAAAATAAATAAATATATATATATTTTTAAATAACATATTAAAAAAAGAAAAAGGGAGATAGAGAGATGGTAGGGGGTGCATAAAAGAGAATAAGATGGGGGAAATACACATTTAGCATTTGTTACTGTGAATGTGAAGGGTATGAACTCACCTATAAAACAAAAGAGTATAGCAGAATGGATTAGAAACCAGAATCAAACAGCATATTGTTATGAGATATACTTGAAACAGAGTACACACAGAGTTAAAATAAGGGACTAGAGTAGAATCTATTATGTTTCTGCTGAAGTAAAAAAGGCAGGGATAGCAATCATGGTCTCAAATAAAGCAAAAGCAAAAATGGACATAATTAAAAGGGATAATCAGGGAAACTATATTTTGATTAAAAAAAAAGCGCCATTGATAATGAAATAATACTGAACTCCACCAAATGGCATCCCATCTAAATTCTTGAAGAAAAAGTTAAATGAGATATAGGAGAAAATAGGCAGTAAAACAATGCTAGTGGCAGACCTCAAGTTATTCCTCCCAGACCAAGATAAATCTAATCATAAAACAGACAAGAAACAAAATAAGGAGATGAATAGAATTTTAGAAAAAATAGGTGTATCTCTGGAGAATACTGAATGGAAAGAAAAGGTATACTTATTTCTTAGCTGCACTCTCCCTTTTACAAAAAAATGGATTGTGTATTAGGGCATAAAAGCTTCACAAATGTAGAAAAGCAGAAATACTAAATGAATAATTTTCAGATTATAATGGAATAAAACACATTCAATAAAGGGTCTTGACAGCATAAATTAAAAATTAATTGGAAACTAAATCATCTAATCCTAAAGAATGAATGGTCAAAGGACAAATCATAGAAACAATCAGTAATTTTACTAAAGATAATGAGGAAAATGAGACAACATTCCAAAATGTGTGGGATGCAGTCAAAGCAGTAGTTGGGGAAAATTTATATCTCTAAAAATATACATCAACAGAAGAGGAAAAGAGCAAATCAATGAATTAGGCACATAACATATATGTGTATATGTATGTAAAATAAAAAATTCCTGATTAAACACCAAAAGAGAAATCCTGACAATCTAAGAAGATATTTAATAAAATTGAAAGGAAAAAAAACAACAAAGTAATAAATAAAATTAGGACCTGGCTTTATGGGGGAAAAAATAAATGATTGGTTAATTTGACTTTAAAAAAAAAGAAAGAAGAAAACCAAATTACCAGTATAAAAAATGAAAATGGTTGCACAACCAATGAAGATGAAATTAAAGCAATTTTTCAGAGTTATTTTGTCCAGTTGTTTGGTGATAAAACTGTCCATCTAAATTAAATGGATTAATATTTACAAAATATAAATTTCCGGGGCGGCTAGATGGCGCAGTGAGTAAGAGCGCCGGCCTCGGAGTTGGGATGACCTGGGATCGAAACCGGCCTCAGAAAATGAGCACCCACACATAAATAATGACTAGCCATGTAACCTTGAGCAAGTTACTTAACCCCAATTGCTTAAAAAAAATATATATATATATAAATTTCCCATCCCCACTAATGGTTTTTCTTTTAATTTATTAGATTTCTCCTCTGAAATCTTCAGGACCAGATTTTGTTGTTGCTGTTGTTGTTGACCTTTAGAGCTATTTCCGTCTCTTTTTCTGAGTTTGGATTATGTAAAATCTCTATTTGGTCGTCTGTTAGTTTGAATATTTTACATTTTTAAGTATTCTTCAGTATATATTTTTAATTACATTTATTGTGTGTTCTCAGCTTTGTTAGCATGTAATTATGCACAGTAGGTTCTGAGCGTTCTTTTTGTTTCTTCTGATTTTGTTATGACTTTGCCATTTCATTTGTTATTTTTCTAATTTGACTTTCTGTTCTCTTCTTATTAATCAGGTGGCTAATGGTTTATAAATTTTCCTAGTTTCTTCAAAGAACTGGATGTTAGTTTTATTGGTTATTTCTATAGGGTTTTTTTGGTTTCTAGTTAAAAGACTATTTTACCTCTAATCTTATATTTCCTCTTTTGTGTTTATTTTAGGTTTATTTATTTATTGACCTTCTAATATTTTAAAATGCATATTCAGTACATTGGCACTCTCCTTTTCTTCTTTGTTAATGTATGTATCATACTGCTGTTTTAGGTAAACCAGGCTTCTGGCTTTTTTGACTTGGGAAGCAAGATAGGGTTCAATTCTCTTTCAAGTCTATAGGTCATGGGTAAGCTTGTGAACCCCTACTATAATATGGAGGCTGGGCTGAATAATCACATTAGCAATTCAGGATTAGCCTTTTCTATTATTAATTCATTGGTTTGTAATTTTATTAGGCTCTTGGTGTCATGGACCTTAGAGGTACCTGAAGTTGTTTTGTCTTTTGAGCATAATTCTTATTTTGGAGAGGTCATGAAAATTGAAGAATAATCTAATCTTCCATCTTATTGGTTATTTAACACAGCCAGCAGTTTAAAAAAAAAAATTAAATAGTTCTTTTCCCCATTCACACACAAATAAAAGGAAAAGAACTCATATGTACAAAAAAACTGTTTATAGCAGTTCTTTTTGTGGTAGGAAATATTTGGAAACTGAGGGGATACCCATCAATTGGAGAATGGCTGAACAATTTATGCTATATGAATGTGATGGCATATTGATCTGCTGTAAGAAATAATGAAGGGCATGGTCTCAGAAAAACCTGGGAAGACTTATATGAATTAATGTATAGTGAAGTGAGTAGAACCAGGAGAACAATATAAACAGTAGCAACATTATAAAGATAATCAACTGTGAAAGCCTTAGTAACTCTGATCAATAAAATGATCCACTATAACTCCAATAAGCTTTTGCATCTCCTTTTCCATTTGGCCAATTTTACTTTTTAAGGATTTGCTTTCTTCAATGAATTTATGTACATCTTCTTCCATTTTTTGTTTCCTTTATCAAGCTATTGACTATTTTTTCATGATTTTCTTGCATCACTGTCCTTCCCCCCCCCGCCCCAATTTTTCTTCTGCCTCATTTATTTGATTTTTTAAATCCTTTTTTGAGCTCTTCCAGGAGTTCTTTTGGGGCCTGAGATCAATATACATTTTTCCTTGAGGCTTCATGTGTAATCTTTTTGACATTGTTGTCCTCTTCTGAGTTTGTATTTTGATGCTTCCTGTCACAATTGTAACTTTCTATGGTCAAGTTCTTTTGTTTGTTGCTCATTTTTCCAGCCTATTTTGTGACTTTTAGTTTTATATTAAAGTTGGGCTCTGCTCCTGAAGTAGAGGGGGGACTGTCTCAAGCTTCTTGCATGGGGGGTTTGGTATTGATGATGGGGAGCGGGGGACTTTGCTACTGGCCTACATGAGGGGCATGGTGCCTTGCTGCTGACTTGCCCGAACACTGCCTGTGCTAGACAGTGCTTTCCTTTTTACAGTGAGAGAGACCTTTTCTGCTGATCTTCTAAGTTATCTTGGACTAGAAAATTGTTTCTTCCCATCCTTTTTTTGGTTCTTCCATTCTAGAATTTGTTTTAAGGTGTATTTTATAGTTGTTTGGAGCTGAATTTGGGAGAGTTTAAGCGAGTTCCTGCCTTATTAAGCCATCTTGGCTAGGCCCCAACAAAATACTTCAATTCAATTCTCTACCACAACTCCAAAGGACTCATGATGGAAAATGCTATCCAACTCCAGATAGAGAACTGATGGACTAAGTGCACATTAAAGCATAATTTTCCCCTTCATTTTTCTTGCCTCTTTTCAGCACATGACCAATGCTGAAATTTAAAAAACAACAATTAGTACCAATACTATATAATCTCCAAATATTTTAAATAAAATTCTGAAAACAGATTATAGTTATTCATCGAAGAAATGATTGAGCAAGCATATGTGACATTAATATTAAAGATATCAACCAAAAAACTAGAACAGAAGCAGATCATAAACCTTTCCCAAAATATGTGTTCTCAAGTAGATAAGAAGCCAAAGGACATGAACAAGTACTTCTCAAAAGAATTATTCATTATTAACAACTAACAATGTGAAAGAATGCTCCAAATCAATAATAATAAGAAAAATGAAAATCAAAACAAATCCAAGGTTTCATCTTACACACTGCAAATTGCCAAAAATGACAAAAGACAGGAATGGTCAACATAGGAAAACTTGTACAAATATAGGAATACTGGTGCTGTCTTGATGAAGCTGTCAATTAGCACAACCCCTTTAGAAAGCAGTTTGGAATTAGGGAAATAAAATAACTAATATGCCCATACCCTTTGACCCAAAGGCTCCTCTACTAAGCCAAGAGATACAGATTCCAGTTTTACCCCTCAGGCCAGCTTCCTATATATTATGTCAAATCACTGCTCAGTTGTCCAATTTCTCTTCCTTAATCACACACACACACACACACACACACACACACACTTGTGTATGTATGGGGGTGTCTATGTATACACATACACATACATACATATATATATATATATGTAAACAGTTTGCTCCATAACTAGTAATTAAATTAAAGTATGAAATGCATTTAGAGTTGACAGATGGAAGAGTGGATGAGAAATGAATTGGTGATATCAATATTAAAAGGGAAACCTAAAGGAAGCAGAAAGTTGTAGAAAAAGAGCCTAGATTTGGTGCTCACATCCTGGCTTGCTACTGAATACCTAAATGATCTTTGACAAGTTTTGGGGTCTCAGTTTCCTCATCCGGTAAATGAGAGCATGGAACTAAAATGACCAGCTTTAAATCTTATGGAAAAGTGTTCATATTAACCTTTGAAGGAAGCCTAACCATGAAGATCTCTGTGCTTCACCAAAAAAAAAAAAAAAGGTTTTATGACAATTTTTTTATCTCCTTTCTCTGTTCTCCTACATTTTTCCCCTGCTTTCTTACTCCTCATGCGTCTCTTCCATGGCTCCTTTCATCAATTGCTTCTTCTCATTAATATGCACTGAGCCTCTCACACACATTTAACAAAACATCAGGAAGTCTTGTATTTCATGGCTAAGGGCCTGTTGCCCAGTGAACCAGTTGAATTTTGCTATGTCAGCTACTTAATCTATTCTACTTTTACCAAAGTAAAAGTCTTCAACCATGCATCTGCCCTTCAACCCCATCCCACATTCAAACAATTGCAACTTTATTTCCAAGAACCTTGAAAATAATATATCTTATTAGAGAATGGCTGAACAAATTGTGCTAAATGAATGTAAAATGTACTATGATTGTACCAATAAAATACAAATATGAACTATACAAAGAAATACAGTAAAACATGGAATGATGCACAATGAAGAAAGAAAATTTTTAAGTTTTATTGACACTGTTACTCTCTAAATAATAATGACAGCAACAAAATCTGGAAGGAAAATTTTTAAAAGGGACATGGAAATAAGGAAGATAGTTTTATTAAAATTAATGTAGACTTAAAAATGAACTAAATGGAATTCCACATTTTAATACAGAATCATTTGTTTTGTTCTTATTTGTATATTTGAATATGTGGTCCTTGTGTTTATAATTAATCCCCAAAATAGAAAGTAAATTAAAGAGGAATAAAATACTACACTTTCAGGCTCTATCATCCTAAAACTTATCCTCTGGTATGTTGGTTGGAAGGGGAAAAACAAGATCAATAGTACAAAATGTGAATTTGTATATATTTTAAAACATACAATTATATTTGGAAAAGCTTCCCTTTTAAAAATACAATGCCAAGCCAAATCTTTGACAAGAGGCAACAGTATTAATTTTTACATTTTAAATGACAATAGAACTGCAGATACTTAACTGAAATATGATAAATGCTTGACACTGTATGTACAAAGATTAACTTTGCACTTGCATAGTGTCAAACATTGAAGAAGTCAGATTAACCAAAGCTCAAACTGCTCCTACAGGAAACTAACAAGCCCTTTGAATCTGGAAAGTAGGAATATTACTGCCTAAGAATGATCATACCAATGAGAGAAAAAAAATCAGCATTGCCTATTTTACTGTCCTATTTTTTCCATCATGGAATGAGCAAAGAATCACCTTGGACTGGACATGAGATTTCTTTGATATAGGGAATTCCCTCAATCAGTGGAGGATGGCAATTTGTGATACTAGAAAATTGCTAAAGCAGAGTTTTGGTCAGGGTCACCCAGCACTTGGTGTGGGTGTCGGAAGGTCCTGCTAGACTACAGGTTTTCCCGCCTCCGAGGCCCACTCTATCCTCTACATCAAAGCTGCCTCGTTCAACATCTTCTCTGACACTAGAACAAAAAGGAAAGGGCGGGTGGGTTTGGGGAGAGGGGCTGCGAAATAAAACCCCAAACCCCAGTAGCTAGACAGACATTCCCCCCAAACCTTCCTCCCAGGGCTGGATTCTAAAGTGGAAAATTTTACCCACTGTCAAAGAGAAAGGTTCGACTTAGGAAATTCTCTTCCTCTGCTAACAGCCTCCTTGCCGGGGCACTGCGACTTCTCCGCCCCCGGGGAAGGCTGACTGTGCTTACAATGCTTGACCCCAAGCCAGACAGCCAAGTGCTCCAGGTCTTTTCCTTGCAGCTATTCCAATCCGTCTGGTTCTCTTTTTACTTAGTGACTGACTGCGGGCGTCTTCTCCCACCCCCACCAGCACCTCCCCTGCCCTACCAGACTCTGAACGGGCTTCAGAAAAGAAAGGGAAGCGCTCCCGCAGACCTAGGGCTACGGGAAAGAACTCGCCTCTAGTAATTTACTTTAAAAAAAAGCCTACTAGGGCTAAAGTCTTCCCCCACACCCTTCTCCTCCCCCTCCCCCTTCCTTCCCCTCCTCCTCCATCTTCTTGGAGCCGCTGAGATTCTCCGACGTCCAGCCGCTACTCGGATCCGGAGGAGAAAGAGCTGTTCCCTGGAAGATGGCGAGGAGCCGCCACCGCTTTCTCCTCCTGCTGCTGAGCTACCTGGGGGTAGCCCTGGGCTGTAAGTTGTATAGGTTACCACTGCTTTTCTCCTGTAGGTCCTACACTACTCCCGATATCTTTCTGCAGAGAGACTTGGCTTTGCAGCTCCTGCTCTCGGGTACTCTCAGTCTATATGGTACCCTCAGGGCAGGATGAGGAAGCTCTGCTGGTTTGAATCCCTTTGGATTGGAGCATCTGGCTTCCTACACCGCAAGCCAGAAACTGTTTGTTTGCAGGATGGAGGGAAGGTGAAATGTGAAGAATTTGTTTGGGACTTTATTTTATTTTTAAATTTACTGGAGAAACCTTCCTACTTTTCGATTCGTAATTAGAGAAAGCTAGTGATTCTTTTATCTTCTTTCTTGTTAAGTTGTACTTGTTTAGATTGGGAGGAAGGAAATTGGCTAGAGTTTAAAACTGGCCACTTGATAAGTCTTAATAATACCAGGAGATGTTGGAAGTAATGGCTTCTGGAAAAGTAATGGGAAAACCTTTTCACACATATAGAAAGATTGTTTCCTTTATTACATATATATATAGAGAGAGAGAGAGAGAGAGAGAGAGAGAGAGAGAGAGAGAGAGAGAGATTATATTTGTATATACATTTGTATATGTGTGTATATACATATACCTACATATAAGACAGCACGTCATTTTATAGATGAAGAAATGGAGGCCCAATAGTTAAGTAACTTGCCCAAGATGAAAAATAAGGGAGATGGTGTTTTTGAACCCCTGTTCACCACTCTAAATCTCAGGGTTTTTTCTAGCTTCACAGTACTACTACTTAACATGAACTCTTTTGCCGAGTTCTCCCTGGTAGCAAAGAAGAAAACTAACTAATCCGTTGGCCATGTCATTTCTTACCTATGTTCCACCCCTTTTCTGCTGAGAGGAGAAACATATGCTTCACATCCAATGCTCTGAAGTCAGTATGGGACCCTGAATAGAACAGTTTTGATGTCTTTCCATGTTGTTTTCCTTTGCATTGTTGTGTTCCTTGTGTAAAAAGAGGTTGTCTTTATTTTTCCTGGTGATTGGAACTGTTGGATTTTTAAGTGAAAGAAATCTTTTGAGATCCCAAGACTGTACAAATAGGAAATAGCTGAGTTAGGATTGGTATCACCTGTTCCAACTGTCATGAGAATCTGCAGTCACTTGTCAATTAGCCATTAGATAAGTACTTATTAGTAAGCACTAAATAATCCTTATAGAGAGACTGTCAGGCACTGTGCTAAACATTGAGGATACAAAGAATAAAAAACAGCTTGTACTGGGGGAGAGACAATTTATGCAAAAATCACATATACAAGATAAATACAGAATAAATGGAAGGGCAAGCTAAATAGTAGTTAATAGACCAGAAAAGGCCTTCTATTGGAGGTGACTCAACAGGGCAGAGTAAAGGAGGAAAAGCGTGCCAGGCACGAGAGACAGCCAATGTAAAGGTATAGAGAAAGGAAGAGTGACCTGTGTGAGCAACAAGTAAGAGGGCCAGTGTGGCTGGACCCTAGAGTACATGAAGGGGGGTGGTCAATCAGTCAATAAATTTTTATTAATCTCCTCCTAAGGCACTGTGCTTACCTCTGGGGGATACAAATAAAAATAAAGAAAGTACCTGCCTTTAATCTAATTGGATAAAACTATGCACAAATAGAAGCTGAAAAGAGGAGGGGGAAGGATTAGGATGGGAGACACTTGTTGCCTAATTGGTGTTAGTTGTAGTTAGTTGGGGGCATAACCTCTTGAGGTCTCTATTCTCCTTCCTCTTTCTCTAGTGGGTGGAGGACACAAAACAAAACAAAGTTTAGAGAACAAAGTCTTCTTGGAAATATTGAGAATAGTTCTTGAGGGTTTTAGTCCAGGGTGAAGGACCCACTTCCATGTGACTTCCTTTCTCTGAATAGCTTAAAAAAATAAAATAAAATGCGAATTGCAAATCTAATTCATAAGATGCTTTGAGCCTCCCAGGCATTCTTTTGGTTGACTAACTGGATGGTGATCTCAGTCAGCTGAATTTCACTAAATCAAATATCCCCCAGTTTTCCTTCTCTCTCTCAAATTTTCTATAGAAAAGCCCAAACTCCTCCTTTCTGTCTCAGACTTTCTATAGCAAAACCCAAATTCCAAATGTCACTAAAATTTGTCTTAACTGAACAATTTTTAGAAAAAGTAAATGTAAAATTTTCCAATATAAAAGAAACCCTTGGTGATTAACCTTGTCATCCATTGTTTCAGGCTATTAATAGCAAAACAGAATGGAGTTGCTTTAACATTGTTCCAGCTTTTCCAAGAAGCCAAAATTGAGTTCTCTCCTCTGGATTCTCTTAATAAAGATAGCTAGTGCTGTTAGCCAGGGAAAGGAAAAGATTTCAGACACTCAGAGGCTTCTAAGTCTCATGGGAAGAAGAGTCCTCCATCCATCGGCTGCTGTGGCTTCTCCTCTGCTGCCCATATTCTGTCTTCAACTTTTCTCTCATCCTTCTCCAGAGAGATTTTTAAATGCTTCTTATACCTGAAGCACCAAGCTCAAGTCCTGATCTGGAGGGAAATTTCTCAATTCTTGCCTTGGAAGAAGTACAGGGTCTCTAGTAATTTGTACCTCCTCACAGGCAGTTAATCAGTCTTTTCAGAAAAGCATATTAATATTAAAAGCCTGGAAAGATTGGAAGGAATCAGACTGTGAAGAGTTTTAAATGCTGAACAGGAGTTTATATTAAATCCTAGAGGTAACAGGGAAGCATTGGTATTTATTGAATACATAGGATGAATTAGTCAGACCTATGCTTTAAAAAACATCACTTTGGCAGCAATGTGGATGCTGGTTTGGAGGAAAGAGGCTTGAGATAGGTTTCCATTGCAATAATCTAGGTGAGAAGTGATGATGGATTGAACTAGTAGGTGGTGGCTATATGTGTAGAGAAATGGACAAATGGAGGACATCCACTTTAAAATATCCAATAAGCAGTTGCTGGTAATGAGACTAGGAGACTAGGCTAAATAGTTTCAAGAATTATTTGATAAATGATAATTGAGTCCATTACAGTTCATCAGATTGCCAAGTAAGTGAATAGAGAGAAAAATTGAATGGGTTTAGGATAGAACCTGGCAGAACCCCCACAGTTAGCATATATGATAATGAGAGGGAAGAAGTTCCTGCAAATGAGACTCAAAAGGAGCATTCACACAGGGAGAAGAAGAAAATTCAGAGAAGAGATGGCGTTCAGGAGTAGAAGTGGTCAGTCATCTCAAATGCTGCAGAAATGTCGGGAAAAATGACAAGTGGGGAGAAAATATAAAATCTAGCAAGTAAGAGCTCTTCGGCAGAGACTTTTGGGGGAGAGAATAGTTTCATTCGAATAATGAGACTGGAAGAGCTTGTGGGGAAGAATTTGCAATTGCTGGGACAGAATTTCTGCACATATACATGTAGGGGGGTCAACCCAGGCATTTTCCTGGATCCTTGTATGGGTTCCTTTGTTCTGGTATTTATGATATCTCCTTGACAAGCTATAAATTTCCCAGCCCCATTGCTAAAATTGGTTTTAGCCATGGGTAATGAGCATTTATATAGTATATTAAGGTTTGCAAAGCACTTTCCAAATATCTCAGTTTGTCCTCACAGCAACCCTGGGAGGTAGGTTGTATTATTATCCCCATACTCTATCCACTGTACCACCTGGCTGCAAATTACTAGGAATTCTGCTAAGTGCTAGGGATACAAATAAAAGCAAAGTAGAAAAACAATCCCTGCCCTCAAGGAGTTTACATTTTAATGGCAAAGACAACACATTAAAGGGAGCTGAATGGAACTGATATCCAGTAATTTGGAAGATGTCAAAATGACTGAACCACAACAACAAATATCTGAGTCAGAGGTACATGGATGTATATGTTTCAAATGTTATACAGATTGTGTATAATTTGTATATGTGCAAATGTATATAATTCCTTAATTCAAAGTTTTCTATACTACGTGTAAATACAACTTTAAACTCAGGTGGTTGGACTAAGTGATTTCAGAGGTCCCTTCTAGTCCCCTTCATGTGAGTCTGTGAAAGATTATTAATTTTAGTTACTATTGTGAATTTATTCAACCTATTTAACTTCTTTCAGTATTCCTCATCCCCTAGATTTGCCTTCTTTCAGTATTATGAAAACAATTTTCTGTGTCTTGTCATTTCTTTATGTTGCCATGAATAGAAGGTTGTAGATTTATGGTATCTGCTGTTATTCGTTATTGCTACATAATGGCTTCTAGAATAGGAACCTCCAAGACTAGAACTTATGACCTCCAGGCAGAACTAGAACCTGGATCTTCATCCATCTGCAATGATTAGTTAAGCATCTTCCATTTAGATTCAATACCCAGCTGTTGTTGTTCAATGTATCTGGCTCTTTGTGACCTCATTTGGAGTTTTCTTTGCAAAAATAATGGAGTGGTTTATTATTTCCTTCTCTAGCTCATTTTATAGATAAGGAACTGAGGCAAACAGGGTTAAGTGACTTGCCCAGGGTCACAAGTAAGTGTCTGAGGCTAGATTTGAACGCACCAAGATGAGACTTCCTGACTCTAGACCTGGCATTCTATCCACAGCCACCTAGCTGCCCATCTCCAGCATTTAGCAAGCATTAATAAAAATAGCTAACACTGATATAGTACTTCAAGGTTTGTGAAGTGCTCGATGAATACTATTTTATTTGATCTTCACAACCACTTGATGATCCTATGAACCCTCGGCGGGGTAGGGGGGGGGAGGAGTTGGAGGGCTATGGCAGACTATATCAAAGATATCTTAGAGACAAGATCTAAAAATTCAACTCTGTTCGTGTTATATATTGTTTTTTTAATCCCCATTTTACAGAAGAGGAAAGTGAGATTGAAAGAGGTTAAGTGACTTGTCTAGGGTCACACAACCAGCAAGTGAGATTTGAATTCAAATATTCCTGATTCCCAAGTCCAGTGGTTTATCAACTATAGCATATTTCCTGGCCATCTTGTTCTTCAGTATCAGTTAAGCTGAATCTCTGGCTGCTTAAGAGTAACATCCCCTGATCCTCAACTGCCCAGTTCCCGCTTCTCAGTCATATTCACCTCAAAACTACTCCAAAGTCCAATTTTGGCTCTGACAATATTCTTTTGTACTCTTGTGTCTTCATTCCATAATTAATAAACTTCCCTTCATTATGGATCTTTTCTCTTTCTTTTTTCATCTTCTGGCACTTGAAGAATTCTGGCTTCCCCCAGATAATGTTGCATCCATGACCATCCTTTTCAGTATTGGTTGCACCTTCTTTCTTGGCTTTCAAAACAGTGATCCTAGAGAGCAAGTTAGAATGCTCCTTGTTCCCCATTGCAGTCTTCCTTTTTATTCCCAGGTAAAATCTTATCTGCCATAATTAGTTAAATATCTTCCATTTAGACTGATTCCCCAGGAGTTAACTAACATTAATAATAATAACTAACAGTGATATAGTACTTCAAGGTTTGCAAAATATTTAATGCATATAATTTCATTTGATCCTCACAACTCTGTGATCCTATGAATCCTATATGGGGAGAGAGTAGGTCTTCAAAATAGATATTGTAGTTTGGGGGTGGTTTCTTCAAGAATTTATTTGTTTAGTTTTTTAGTTTTCAGCATTCATTTCCACAAGATTTTGAGTTCCAAATTTTCTCCCCATTTCTCCCCTATCTTCCTGCCCCGAGATGGCAAGCATACTGATTATCCCTTCCCCCAGTCTGCCCTCTCTTATATTCCCCCATCCTCCCCACTCCTTATGACTTTCTTCCTTACTTTCTTGTAAGGCAAGATGGATTGCTATACCTCATTACCTGTATATCTTATTTTCCAGCTGCATGTAAAAACAATTTTTTTAACATTTGTTTTTAAAACTTTGAGTTCCAGATTCTCTCCCTTCTTCCCTCCTCACCCACCCCCACTGGGAAGACAAACAATTCAACATAGGTTATACATGCGTAGTTATGCAAAACATTTCCATAGTAGTCATATTGTGAAAGACTAACTGTATTTCCCTCCATCCTATCCCGCCCCCCATTTATTCTGTTTTCTCCTTTGACCCTGTCCCTTTTTAAAGTGTTTGCTTCCGACTACTCGATCTTGTAGTTTTGGATGTGTATCCTTGCCAAATATCCCTCTCTTGCTATGTGACTAAGTAAATCTCTTTTTGCTAACTATTCATTGTGCAACATGTGTCTCATTTCATTCCAAAATCAAACCAAATCTACTGACTTAGGCCCAACTTGGAACACCTTACAAAATCCTAACTGGATCACTCTTAACATCTTCCTCATCTAGTCTCACTAACACTTTGCTGAATGAAGCTAAAGAAAATCAGCCAACTGTTCTGACTGGGTCTACTGCAAATTTGTTAGTTTATCTCAACTGGGCCTTTAATATAGCAAAACAATCCTTTACTTCTATCTAATTGATTCTTTATTCTACTCATCATAATTGTTGTTACAAGTTTTCTTTTTTCTTCTCAATAATCCATCACCTCCTTGTCTACTTGCCCATAACTTGCTCATAACCTCCTCTTCTACACTTTCAGCTAAGAACTTTATATTATACTTTACTGAGAAAAGCTGGACCAATGCTGTGAGCTCCCTCTTGTCCCTTTCTTTATCTCACAACCTTGTTGACATCATCTCCTGCTATTTTCTTCTTAATCTTTAGTCTCTGATGAAGAGGCAGCCTTTTCTTCTTGTAAACAGCTGAAAGCACTGATGAAAGACAGGATGAAGACAAAATAAGCTAGCAAGGTGCTGAGGTAGGAAGAGAAGGCTTAGCTCTCCCACCTCCCTTAAGGGAAGAACTTTCCTTTCAACCCCAGCCCACCAAGAATGCTTCATGGTTGTAAGAAAATATAAGTATACTTAATCATGTTCCTTGAAGCCTAACAGCCTCACCAGCCTCTGATTTAATTCTAGGAGAACCTGAATCCCAGATTCATATGCCTGATTTGTACCATGCTCCCTACTTTGCCCTAACATTTCTAGTCCCCAGTTCAGCCCCAGATGATGAATCTTTTCATTCCTCTATAAGAAGAAACACTTTCTCCACTATTCTCTTTGTTTATAAGCTGTAAATAACACAAATAGACAAGCATTTCTCTTTTTATAAAATTATAAATAGCATAAACACAGCTAAGCATTTCTTGGGCCAAGTGGGATTTATAGTAAGAAAATGAGACCTGAATTGAAAGCAATAGATAAAGAACTGACAAGCTTACCACATGTCTACCAAAAGGGGGTAATAGAGCTTTGCTATAGGGTTTGAAGTCTCTGTCATCTGTTCCTTGGGCCAGTTCTCACTTTCCGAAGTTGTAAATATTGGATTTGGGTGCCCTCACCTATTGGGGCATATTTCAGCTTGCAACCTTCTTTCAAGCTCTGCTCCCTGGGCTTCACTTCCTGCTCTTTCCATCTCTAGTATTTCTTTTCAAAGAGAAGAATGGGGCAAACCTTGGAATCCCCTCCCACAAACTTCATTGTCCCAAAAACAGGCTACCTCACATAGGCCAATTCCCCTACACATGCCCTTGCTGTTAGAACCTTCCATCTGCTCCAGCAGATTGCCCCAGTTATCATCACCCTTTTCTTTCTAGTCTTCAGTCTTTCCTTAATTACTGGTTCCTTACTTCTGTTTACAAACACACACAAGCCTCCCGTCTTTAAAAAACTCTCACTAGTCTACCATCTTTGCTAACTATAATTGTCCATTTCCTCTCCCTTTATCAGCCAAAGTCCTTTAAAAAGTTGTTTTCGTTTGTTGCTTCCATTTCTTCTTAGAATCAGAGTTTGAGAGTTGTAAGGAGTCATCTATATATGTGTAACCAGCCGATGGCCCTGGGGATTGCAGTTTGATCGGGAAATCAGTTTGATTTCCTTTCTAAAAGAGGAGGGAAGAATTTCTCCAACCTCACCTACTTCTACCAGCAGGTCTTAACTTTAGGCCTTTCTTTCCCTCCAGCTATACCCTTCACTTTCATTTATTCTTGCTGGAGAATAGGAAGGGAGGGTGGTAATTTTCCATGTGCCCTAATTTATTCAAAACTTCTGGAGATACCAAATAAACTATTAAAATTATTAACAAAATTACAATTCATGCTCCTGGTGAGATAATATAAATATTCCCTAACAACTTTAGACCAGGGATGGGAACTCAGATTTGTAAAAATCCCATAGGTATTCAAACAACTTAAGTCCCCCTCTCCCTCTTCTGCACTCCCTCTATTGCTAAGACATTCAATCAAGCTACAATTAAAATTAAATCCTCTTTATCTGGAGACAAAAATCATTAAAGTGCAAAAAGCAATAACTTAAAATTTAAAAGAGCAGAAAGACTCTTAAACACCTTCCGAAAGTTTGTCAGAAACAGCAGGAGCAGATTATTCTGACCCCATTGGCCAAGGATCAGATCTATGAGGACCCTCAAATGACCCCAGAAATGCTGACAAAAGCAGTGAAAGAGAAACTAGATGATATACAATGTTACTGCCAAAGAACTTAAATTTTCATTCTTCTGCAGAATAACTATAAAGCCATTGTAAAGGCAAAGCAGCCTCTTGAATGCAACTCAAATAATTTGACAGCCCTGCTAAGGAAAGGGATAAGTGAATGCCATGAAAAACACACTATGCTGCTCCTCTAGATACCTTCACTGAAGGACAGAAATAAGATAATAGAGCTATTACTTTTGGTACCTGGATTCTAAAGCAGCAAGTAACTAACAATAAAGTAGCCTCGAGGCCTGGGATGACTAAAAACTATGAACTGGGCAATCAGAAGTCAAGTACTGCTAGTGCCAATCAAGTAATCCTTACACCTATGATCCAGAATCTTCAGAACAGCGAAAATGCTGAGTTTTCAGATAGAAAGTCATCTTTTCTAAATGGTGAAATTTATATTTGGAAAAGACTATGGTTTAAAGCTTGCACTTCTTCATCCTATAATACCTCAACAGTTAGAGGGAGATACAGCTTAAAGCAAATTATTCCAGCAGATCTATTCAGATAGTGGCATCTATTCAGATGCCATAAGTAAGTAATTTATGAAGCCTAGATCCATAGTTCTGGGTACCAACTGGGCTGACGTAATTAAAAGGAAAGTAAATATTAATCCTCCTGAAGCAATAGAATGAAAAAAATTCTAAATAAATCAGTTTGCTATCAATAAAATAAAAATAAAGTTTTAAATTTTAAGTTAAGAAGAAAGAGTACCCAGTCTATTTCTTAAGCAGAAATAAAGCAGAAAGGAAAACAGAATGAAGAAATTCTTCTAGTCTCAGCAGCATCTTGGGTAGGGCATTGTCAGAGTTTTTTCCAAGAAGATTCTTCTATAAGTGGATCAGTGAACAAGGAGAAAGGCCACAGGTCACCCTTAACAGTCAGTTCCCCAAAATAGTATTCTAGCTTCCCTGTTCCTGGAGTGTCCTGGAATTGGAGATAGATACTTCAAAACTTTCTCAGCTTTAGGAACTTCTACTTCGAGAATAGATCTTATCATGGATCAGTCTCTTTTCATTCTGGGAAAAAATAGTAACTACCAGAAGTCCATGCAGCTGTTGATCCAACACAAAGCTATAGATAGTGCTTATTGAGGTTCAGAATTTTTCAGTCTCTTGAAAAATCTGTTGCAGCATAATCAGCATATGGAATTATACAGAGTAGCATTTACCATGACAAAAATGATCAACCCAGGCCTACTAGTAATTATTTTGGGAGTTCCATTCACAGCAAGTATACATATATATGTGCATATATATGCATGTGTGTATACATGTATATAAAATACATATGTGTATGTGTGTATATATATAGTTTAAAGCAATAGACAGCACAATTCAAAACATTATTTAGCAGGTTGTTTTATTGCCTACTAAATTACATTGCAGGATTATTATACACACACACACATATACACACACACACATATACACACGGCAGAGAAATGCATGCACATCTGAATAACACAAATAAAAATGCATTCAAGCAAGCAAAATTAAAGTAATAATAACAGCCTACAAAATAAAATAGAATAGCAAAATATGTGCCTATAATAGTAAAACTAAGTAGGTACCAGACTAATGTACTTAGATTATATAGATATTTCAAATACAAGGCAAATAAAAACAAGAAAAAATAATAAAATGGCACATAATTAACATATGGTATTCAGCCCACACATCAATGAACATATTTAATTGCACAAAAGGCACAGATTGCATGAGAAAACATTAGCGTTATCATCTGGTCACATGTGTCATCATTTTACCAGTTTCATTTGGGATGTTGTTAAGTTGGTCTGGTCACTATAGTCTTTATTCTCTTGAGACCTGCTGATATAACTGTCCCTGTACCTGTCCTACTTGATGGATGAGCTTTTATCAAAATCCTCACCAGAAGTAGAGCCCTGCCTTCTTTCCTGATCATCTGTATTCCATGCCACCTGCATTCCAGGCTTCTGTCTCTTATAGGAATTAGGGTGTCTACCCCTATGATCCTGGATTCTGATTGGTGAGCATCCAACTTATCCTACCTGGTCATATGCCACCTCCTGGTCATTTCTATGTCATGCCAACTATTCTCCAGTTTCCACCTCTAATGGAACCTCAGGGTCTCCTGCCTATGAGCCTTGGTTAAGATAGATGACCTTGTCTTTCTCCATCCCAGACCTACACAACACTCACTACTTCTTGGCCATCTCTATGCCACGTTGTTATATGTATTCATTACTGAATTCCTCAGCCCCACCCCCAGCCCCCACCACATCCCCTTTCCAGTTTTGTTTTTTAGAACTTTTAACACCAATGCAATACCCATAGCAGCCCTTAAGAATATGCATGCATATTTCCAGGGTAGATTTGCAAAATATAATAAACTCTCTTCCTCAAAGGCAAAACCAAAAATATTTATGTGGGACATCATTAGGATACCAGGAGATAAGATTTAAGAGATTACTCATCACTAATCCAGGGAGTGCTGAACAGCTTAAGCCTCCTTTCTGTCAGGCCTCTCCACAAACAAGTTCCCCTAGAAAAAATTCCTCCCTCTGCCCATTCACGCTTACTTCTCTCTCTGTTCTGCTGAGTAATGCTCTTGTTCCGTGTCTCTCTCTTTATCTCTCTCTCTCTCTCTCTCTCTCTCCTCCTTGGGCAAGCTCCTACCGCACTCAGCTCCATGTGATCACAGGCTCCATGTGTTAGGCCTATTAATGGGCAGAGAAGATCTTCCTATTTCATTAACATTACAGAACTGCAATCAAATCAACTCTACCATTCCTGGAAAGTCCATACCAATAATTTGCCCTATGTCTCCAATCACTGTTACCTTTGACTTCCCCATTCAAAACATCCTTCCTTGGTCACCATTTCCACATATATTTTATCTTTTTTTATTAGATTATAAGATCCTTACGTGAAAAGATAGATAAGTGAATAAATGAAAAGCATTTAGGCACCTAGTACTTGGGATACAAATACAAGTAAACAAGACAATCCCTACATTTTAAAAGGAATGACAACACATATAGAGTAGTGAGAGACAGGGAAAAGTGTTTTGGATAAGCCACTCAAAGGGAATGGTGGTTGGAATCACAGAGCAAATGACTGACATGTCCTTTGTAGGGAAAATAGTGTGGATTTGATTACTGTTCTCAGAACTAGAGGTGGAAGCAGGGCATGGTACACACATATAGGCATGGCATGAAGGTGATAGGAAGTGGAGGAGTGGGCCTGAGACCAGGATGAAATTGGATAAATACCAGTCAAAGCTTAGGATCACAGGTGTGGGAGCTCAAGCTCTAGTAGGAATCATAGAATCATATAGCATTGGAGAGCTGAAAAGGATCTCTCAATGGTTATCTAGCCCAACAGTTAAATAAAAGGAATCCCTCATGTATCATATCTGACAAGTAGTCATACAACCTCTGACTAAAGACCTCCAAGAAAGGGAGACCACCACTTCTTGAAGAAGCCAGTTCCACTTTGGGATAACTATTATATATTATATAATATATTCTCCAGCTTTTATGGCTGCCACATCATATTACTGGCTTATGTTAAACTTGTAGTCCAGTAAAATCCTAGATATATATATATATATTTTTTTTCCAACAACTGTTATTTGTTCATGCCTCCCTCATCTTAAAGCTTGGGTCTCCACTGTCTTCACGATTGACTTAATAATTAATGGCTAATAAGATGAGAGAGAAAGAATCATTTCTCTCATCAAGGAGATGAGTCTTCCTGACTCCAGGCCTGGCATTCTCTCCACTGAGCCACCTACCTGACCTAATGACATATTGACAAGGAACCATTTACAACAACTTGAGCCCAGACATACATACACTTCTGAATCCTTCTGATGGCATCATTGTCTGATCCATATTTCTCCATCTTCTCCACAAGAAGAGTATGTGATATTTTATTAAAAGCTTTGCTAAAGGGGTGGCTAGGTGGCTCAGTGAGTAGAGCCCCGGCCCTGGAGTCAGAAGGACTTGAGTTCGGATCCGGCCTCAGACACTTAACACACACAAACAAAAAAACCTAGCCGTGTAACCTTGGGCAAGTTACTTAACCCCAGTTGCCCACCAAAAAGCAAAAACAAAAAAAACCAAACAAACAAAAAAAAAAAACTTTGCTAAAAATCTGGGTAAGCTATATTCTTGGCATTCTCTTCCTCTACTAGTTTAGTAATCCCCCCTTAAAAAAAGAAGACAAGGTTAGTCTAGCATGACCCATTCTTGATGAAGTCATTCTGGCTCTTTGTAATCACCCCTTCCTTTTTTAGATATTTGTAAAGCATTTTTTTTAATGATCTGTTTTAGAATTTTACCAAGAATCAAGGTGAAGCTTGCTAGCCTATAGTCTGCAGACCCTACTGTCTTTCATTAAAAAAAAATCCAGACAGAAACAAAATAAGAATTCAGCATACCAATGTTTTTTCTCCTATGACAGTTGTCATTGTCCCATACTTGGCAGGCAACTTTCCTATCCTGTCTTTGATCCTCCTTTTCCTCTCTAAATGGCTAAAAATCCTTTTGTTGTTCTTAGCTTCTCTCACTAGCCTGAATGCATACTGTGCTTTAGCATTCCTGACTTCATTTTGTTTTTGTTTTTTTGGAGGAGGGCAATTGGGTTAAGTTTCTTGCCCAAGATCACACAGCTAGTAAGTGTCAAGTGTCTGAGGCTGGATTTGAACTCAGGTCCTCCTGATTCCAGGGCTGGTACTGTGTTTACTGTGCCAGCTGACACTATTTTTAATGAGAACTGTACCACGCTTTTATACTTCTTTTTCCTTACCTTGCTTTGCTTCCATCTTCTGTACATATTTTCAAAAATTCTAAGTTAGTCAATGAGTTTCCTTTTTATCCACAGTGGTCTCTTCAAAAAGACCCTATTTTTCTTTTATTGGAATTCTTTCACTTGTGTCTTTAAAATTTCATTCTTGAGCTTCTCATATCACTCTCAGGATTATTTTCCCTGCAGCATCTTACTCTGTGGGAATATCTTTCCTTTGAACTCTGAACTATGTTTTCTCAAAATCTAGAGGATGAGGCTGGAGCTGAAGGTGAAAAGGCATGGAGATGACTGGGAGGTAGCTGAGAGTAGAGGCTGGCTTGCCTCTCTTTGTGTCCCCAGTGCTTTATACAGTTCCTTACATATAGTAAGTGCTTAATAAATACTTTTTGAGAGTTACTTCATATCTAAATCTGAAATAGTTGAAAGACTAGGCTCAGGGGCGGCTAGGTGGCGCAGTGAGTAGAGTGTTGGCCCTGGAGTCAGAAGGACCTGAGTTCGGATCCGACCTCAGACACTTAACGCACACAAACAAAAACAGCCATGTGACCTTGGGCAAGTTACTTAATTCCAATTGCCCTCCAAAAGGCAAAAAGCAAAAAAAAAAAGACTAGGCTCAGCTTTAATTAGTTCTGATTCGTTGTGGAATAAAATGAGACACTTGCAAGTCATTGTAAATTTCACAAAGGAGTTTTACTTTGCCCTCGCACAGCAAAAATATGCAGCAAGGATACAATGTTGGCACTTAGCTTCTGTGGACATGGCCTCCCTTCATTTCCATCTAGAAACACATCTGGTCAATAGGTTATCAAAGGATGGTGACTTGAATGGTCTTAGAGATTTATCAAATCCAAGAAGCACAGTGTTCATATGACTGGATCTTTTTACATTCCTAGATGACCAAGAAGCTGCCTCATGGAAGCCTGGCTTCCTTCTCCTATCAACTGGCTAGAAGTGTCATACTTTCTGGGGTGACTAGGAGTCACTTTAGCTGAAATACCAGGCAGAAAAGGTGTTGCCTCTTCAGTTTAACCCCCTTCCATTATTTGAACTTCCATCATATGTCACTGAGTACAATTCTCAGACTTCTCTTGAAATAACTGTTTTTGAATCATCATCTGGGATAAACATGTGTTAAATGTATGGCAGGAGGTCTCTTTGGCTCACAAACCACTGAGATGTGTCCATAATCTCAATCTGTCCAATATGGCATCCAACTGAGTCACTAATTGGTAATAAGTAATTGCAATAAATTGTTTTTTATGCCCCCCCAATCTCTGGGGCTCTTTTGTTACCAGACAAGTTGTTCACTATCTCTACAACTCATATACAGTAGCTTTCCATTAGTTTACTAACTTGTGCATTCTATGAACAGAGATTTCTCAGTGTATTATTGTTAATCTGCACTTAATTTCCTTCATACACCTAGTCTCAGGATTTCTGTTTTAGGCCAATTAAAAGCAAAGAATTCTAGTGAATGAAAGTGGTAACAAGTCTGACTGTTGCTTAAGCACCTGTTTGGAAATATAGCTGGTTTCATGTGACCAATAAATACTCTCTTGGTAGATAAATGCTCTTAAAGCCATCAGATTGGTAATTGTATGCAGGATAAAAAGTTTGGTTGGGTCAGCTTAAGCCAACACTAGAGTGTGAGTGAGGCAGTTGACCAAGTTTTTGAAAGACTGTTCATAGCTGTCTATTGATTTTGGTCTCTGGAAGGCTTTGTTGGCTTTAAGACAGTCATATTTCTTGTCCTTCTGCTTTCGTGCTTATTCAGTCATTTTTGTTCACATAAAGTCATTCAGTGTCTTGGCAATGCAGCATTGTTTTTAATAACTGACAAAACCTAGAAAAGTCCTTAGATCTCAAAGGTTCTTTGAATGTAGCCAAACCAGGATAGTCTCTGTCTTCTCTGAGTCAATGTATACAAATTGTTGTGGCAGACATGAACGATATAATTGACAGAGACTCATGAATTGGTCTTTTGTGAATTGGTTTTACGCTATTTTCTTCCAGTTTATCCAACTTTTTATCAGTCTTTCATCATATTCTGCATTCTCAAAGAAGACAATGTTATCAGTGTACACCATAACTTACATGTCACCAGCTACTTTTTCTGCATTAGTCCTTGAAAGGTAGTTAACAAAGAAGGGGATTCTAAATTAAAACCAATGCTTATTTATCAATCTCAAACTCCTTGAGCTCTGAGAGACTATTTCTATCTATTGCTTCCAGTTCCTTGGCAGTCAAATAAGAATGCATGGGTGATTAAAGCTGCTTTTGATGACTTATTTTTAAGTTATTTTAGTACAGTTGTTGAGAAGTATTGCAAGGGCAAGGATACCGTATTAAGAATGACTGATTTTAAGTAATGCCTCAGGTCATCCAACTACATTTGATTCATTGTGTAAGAATCATGTAAATGTGCCAAGTTGGAGATAAATCCATTTGCACTTACCAGCTTATGTGAGAGATTTAAAGAAAGAGAAGACAGTTCAGTCTATAATGTTAAAATGCTTTGAACAACAATAATGCTGTTTTCATTATATCATCAGTATAGGTCTATCTTTAAGTACAATATTCAGTAATTTTAAAAATTTTGCTATAATTACTATATTACTAACTTGAGTTCAAAAATACATTTTCCTTCACTTGTGGTCATATTGCATTAAATAACAGGTTTAAAAAATCTCCTTTAAATATTTTTTTCATTGGGTTGGAAATAATTACCATATTTTACATGTGACAGCAACTTTAAATAGTGCTAATTCAAATAATATACAAAATTAAGATTAAGAGAAAATCCAATAATCTTCTCTAAAATTAGCTAATGCTGGTCTAAATTCAATTTTAAACCCAAACTGTATAAGAAATAATTATTAAACAAAGGAACTATCCTTTCTGGGTTTTTTTGTTTTTCTTGAGGGCAGAAGGCAAGGCAATTGGGGTTAGTGACTTGCCCAAGGTCACACAGCTAGTGTGTCAAGTGTCTGAGGCTGGATTTGAACTCAGGTCCTCCTGACTCTAGGGCTAGTGCTCTATTCACTGCACCACCTAGCTGCCCAAAAGAAATAATTATAATAAAATAGAAAAAAAGAAAATTCAGGAAAAAATCAAAATTACAACTATGCAGAGAAAATATATTTCAAACAAAGCAAGAATAAAAATTAGAAATGGGATTTAAAACTCCAAAACCAAGGGGAAAAAACGGTGCCAGGGCAAGAAGAAAATTTCCAAGTCTGTCTCTTCACTCCGGGTTTAACTTTGGGCCTTACTTTTCCTTCTGGCTATGCCATTCTTTTCTCCTTCAGGTCCCCATGGACTGGGAGGGTTGGGCCTTATCTAAGTCCTTTGTTCAAAACTTCTAGGAATACCTGGTAAGCTCTTAGTATTTACCCCAAGCTAATTCCCAAGATCAACCTTTATTCTTTCCATTATTAGCTTAGAGAGCTTTTAAAAAAGAATAAATATTATTAATAATTAATTTTTAAAATTAAACTAGCTGGATCGCTCAGTTAGAGAGGGAATTCTTTAACAACTTTTTGCCAGAAATAAGGGAGAGTTGCAGAAATTCTTCCTCTGGAGACTTCTCTCTACCTGTTCCTCTCTTCACTGCCTCAAAAGACAAGCCACTCTGAACATAACCTGTAAATGAAAAGAAAATCACCAAAATCAAATGTTGGCCAGTAAATTTAAAAGAACAGAAAAATGCTTAAGAGTAAACAATAGATGGGGCGGCTAGGTGGCGCAGTGAGTAGAGCGTCGGCCCTGGAGTCAGAAGGACCTGAGTTCAGATCCGGCCTCAGACATTTAACGCACACACAAACAAAAAGCTAGCCGTGTGACCTTGGGCAAGTTACCTAACCCCAATTGCCCTCCAAAAGGCAAAAAAAAAAAAAAAGAGAGAGAGAGAGAGTAAATAATAGTTGTTTCCCAGGCAGCGATAAAAGAGAAATGAAAAATTTCACCAAGTCTCAGAAGCTTCTTGCGGGTAGACACGATCTGGCAGGGTTTTTACTAAGTAGATTCTTCCAAAAGCAGATCAGGCAAGGAAAGGCTGTAGATACGATGTACAAGCTTATGGTCAGTTCCCAGACATAGCATCCTCCGTTTTCTGCTCTGGCTCCCTTACTTCTTGTGACTGAGTCTCTGCTCTTGTTTCCCTGGTTACCCTTCAAAATTTTGCAAAGCTTTGGGAACTTCTTCCACCAGCCTGCATCTCATAATGTTTGCTCTACCTTTTGAAGAACGAAAGTATTACTAAGGCAAGTCAGGCAGCTAGGTGACATAGTCTATATTGTTGAACTTGGACTTAAAAGATCTGAGTTCAAATTCTGCCTCAGAAACTTATTAGCTGCATTATCCTGGGCAAGCCCATGTACATACTACATCATGTAAGCTTGCAGCCATAATGTTTTATAAGGCAATTTACATATATTATCTCAACAATCCTCTGAGGTAGGTGCTATTATTATCCCTATTTTATAGATTAAGAAACTGAGGCTGAGAGATCTTGTTCTGCATCTTATAGCAAGTCTGAAAGCAAAATTCCAATTCATGTCTTCCTGACGTCAAATCTGTTTATTGTCAATAAGATGTGTCCTTTGCTATTGCTGTTGATGTTGATCTTGTGTTCTTCCAAAGCCATATTCAAGTCCTGAATCTCATTCCATCAAGTCTCAATGATAACTAAAAGGTCAATTTTTACTTTTTCCTCATTAAACTATGAGCTCAAGACCTGAAAACAAGTACTATCTTTTACTTTTTTTTGTATCCCCAGTGATTAGCACAGTGCTTTGCACATAGTAGGTACATAATAAATATTTATTGAGTAACTGACCTTGCCCATTATGAATATTTTGTTCATTCTTGTATAGGCATATGAAGTAATGGGTCATAGCACTGAATTCCTTTTCTGATGTTATCTCCTTTGGGTTTTTGTTTTGTTTTGTTTTGGTTTTGGTTTTTTTTGGGGGGGGGCAATTGGAGTTAAGTGACTTGCCCAAGGTCACATGTCTAGGAAGTGTTGATGTTATCTCCTTTGAAGTACTGGATGTCTCACTACCATTTTTCTTCCTGCCTCCTAAATACTCTCTGGAACACTGCTCTGCTCATATGTAGGCAATTTTCTCTCCTTCTTTTCCAGTCTTTTGATTATATTTGCAAGATTCCATGCAAATATATTTTTATCAGCCCTCTTTATGTATATTCTATCTTTGGTCAATAGCTCATCATTCCTAAACTTTAAAACATAGCCCAGAAACCTCAATCTCATTCCCAGCAACCATCTTCTTAAGTAGCACCTACATCTGCTTTTCTTCTAAAGAACTTACCTTAAAATTGGCCAATAATAGAAACAGTACCTGTTTCCTTGAATTTTTCAATTTAGTACCAAGATTTTATAATCTTTGGCAATATTTTAGGTGTTCCCTCTGCAATTCTTAAGTTACCATTTATTAAGTTCTTACTAAATGCCAGGCACTATGCTAAGTTCTGAGGCTACAAGGAAAGGCAAAAATAATACTTGCTTTAAAAGAACTTGTGATCTAATGAAGGAAACAACACACAAACAGCTATGGATGAAAAAAACATAAAGGAAAAATGGAGAAAATATCATTTGTGCCCCTGTGAATCTCCATAAATAGGTTATAATAATTATAATAACTTGTCATTTTGGCAAATCTTGGGAGGTCTTCTGTAATATTTTAGGAAGAGAGAAGATTTTTTTCCTGTTGCTATCAGGTCAACAGCTGTTAATGTATCCCTGAGTAGAGTGTTACCAACCACTATTTTTCTCTTTTTCCTCTGCTTATTAGTGATTGGTTTCTTACCTGATATATTTTCTCAAAGTCAGTCTGTCTTCTTCACAATTTCCATTTTCTTTGTTCCTTTAGGGAGAAACTCCATCATTCTAGTCGTGTCTAGGGCTAATCTAACAGCAGATTCAGGAAGGAGGTAGGGTTCCTTCTAAGATTGTGATTCAACAGATGACTTTGAGTAAATTCATGCTAACTGTATTGCCTAGGTTCAGTATAGCCACCAAGAGAGAGTCATCCAAAGAGGTGACAGATGCTCCAAACCAATTGAGACTAGACTTTTGTCTAGGAAGAGATCATCAGGGTGAACATGGGATAAGACTCAAGTTCCTATTCATTCTTGTTGAATAAGACCAAGTTAATGGCTATTGGCACATCTTTGTAATTTAAAAAATGGTAAAAGGAAAGATGAGAATTCTTGTGAAATAACTTGTGAAGTAAGCTGTCATGTCCATTGTTGTTCTTGACTTTTTAATAGTCACCTTGCTTACAAATAAAAAAAATAGCAGTATTATTACATTTTGAAAGAAAATTTATATTAAAATTTTTTTTAAATCAACTGATTTTTTTTGGTACCAATACGAGTCATTTTAAGAAATTATTTAACAAAATAAGTGAAGGATTTTATTACTGCAAAAAGGCTAAGAGCCACTAACCTGGATGAACTAGGTTAGATGATAATAAGATGAGAGTTTTTGCCTATTTGGCATACCGTAGGACAGTCAATCTAGAACTTGCAGGGCCACCTGAGGCCATCTAGTCCAACCCCTCTTTTTTTTACTAATTCAAAAACTGGGACTTCAGTGATTTACTCAAAGTCACAAAGGTGGTAAGCATTCGAGGTAAAATTTTACTACAGTCAACACTTGTTCTATTCTACCACAAAGGAGTCACTCACATTTTGCTTGTGTATACTGAGATCATTATTTGTATGTGAAGTCTGACTATGTGACAGATTATTTTAATTATGAATATTGCATTTTTTCCTTTCCTACATGATTAAAGACCTCTCACTGACAAAATCATAAATCTTTACTTTATATATGACTATATGTTAAATGAACCTGTGATCTTCTCAAAATGAATATTCTGTTCAGTGGTGAAGATCACAACCTATTCAACTTTCTCAAATATATATGAGGGGTCATAGAGGGAATCTAACTAGATTGAAGTCCTGGAAGTCGTTCTGCTAGGTCTTGAAAATCTTAAGAGTATAGAAAGAGGGAAAAGAGGATTATATTAGAGGAGGAAAGGGATAGAAGGAAAGGGAAAATTATCTCATTTAGGGTCAGGGTAGCAGCTGACATTTGAACTTTAATCTGATTTGAATGATCAAAGAAAGAAGGAAAGAGAGAGAGTTGAGAGAAAAAGAGAGAGACAGAGAGAGAATTGGGTACAGAAATAGATTTCCTTTACAATGAAATATGAGAGGAGGGGAAAAGACAGGGGAATTAGAGAAAATATATATTCATAAGAATATATTTTAAATATAATACATTTATATAAAATAATATATTTTAAATATAAAATCCTAAGAATTTGCTAAGAAAACAAGCACTAATGATGTGGGTACAAAAATATTTATATCTTTTTTCCAGGTGGCAAAGGGGAATCTGAGGAGATGCCTATAGATTGGAGATCATAAATAAGTTATAAGCATGATGGAATATTATTGTGCTGTAAGAAATGATAAAGGGGATAGTTTCAGAGAAACCTGAGAAGACAGGCAGGTTTGACACCAAATGATGTGAACAGAACTAGGAGAACAATTTACATGATGAAAACAATATTATAAAGTCAACTTTGAAAGATTTAGGAATTCTTTTTTTTGGGGGGAGGGCAATTGGGGGTTAAGTGACTTGCCCAAGATCACACAGCTAGTAAGTGTTAAGTGTCTGAGGCCAAATTTGAACTTGGGTCCTCCAGACTCCAGGGCAGGTGCTCTATTCACTGCTCCACCTAGCCACCCCTTGATTTAGGAATTCTTATCAGTAGAATCAGTCAATAATGATTCCAGAAGACTTATAATGAAAGATATAGACAAAGGACTCAGATTGAATAATAAAACATATCTTTTTTTTTTAATGACCAATGCAGAAATTTGCTTTGCTTCACTATACAAATTTGTAACAGGAGTTTTGTTTTTCTTTTGTTCTCAATGGTACGGGAAAGGAAGGAGAATCAGAGTGGGAGGATGAGAAGGTGAATTTTTGCTGATTGAAAAAATAAAATATTTTTAAAAGATTATTGGTAACTTTAAAGAGAGTAGTGAGTTGGATAAAGTTAGAAGCTGCCCTATAGCAGATTAAGAAGCTGAGAGTGAGAAGAGACAAAGTAGAAAGGAAGTAGAAGTATTCATTATAGAGAGCTTCCTGAAAGAGTTTAATGACAAAAGGGAGGAGAAAAATGAGATCAAGCAAGGATGGATGGATCAATTGAGGGTTTTTTGAAGAGGGGGAGGTGGAATAAGGATATCTTTGTAAACAGTAGGGAAGTAGTCAGTAGGCAGGGAGAAATTGAAGATTAGTCAGAGAATGTGGGATGGAATGGGAGCATTTGTCATGTATAAGAAGTTCACCTTGAGAAAAGGAGCCAACTTTTCATGTAAGAGAAAGATGAAAGAGAGAGTGGAAGGCATCTGAGTGATACTAGATGAGGAGGAGGGGAGAAGATGGAGCTCTTGCTGAACGGCCTCAATTTTTTTCGGTGAAATATGAGGCAACATTCTTGAATGAAAAGGGAGGAGGATGAGGAAACACGGAAGGTTTGAGAAGGAATGAAAAGGTTTGGAACAGCCACTGTGATGAATGAGGCTTTAAAAAGTTACCTTGGTGCAGTGAGGGTCTAGTTGAAATTATGTAATAAAAATTAGCAGAGGATCTAGTCTGCACATTTTCATGATTTTTTTCCTATCTTTGTTCAGCAGCACATGGGTAGGAATAAAGGCAGAAGGTGGAGGAAATATATCAAGCTAAATCAGCTATAGGATAAAGAAGCAAGAAACTTGAGAGAGATAATGGTATAAAGTTGACCTAATTCCCAAGGGGTTGAGATGGGGAAGGGAAAAGATCACTGCCTATGTAGGGATGATAACTTGGGGAAGAACTTTAGGAAGGGATGGCAAATCACTGAGAATAAAGACTAGGCAAAGGGAGAAGTGGAAGAATAACATTTTTAAAAATCAGATAAAGGAATTTTAGAGTCCATGAGCATGAAGTAAGACATTTGTTGGTGATGGCAAGATCAAGAGTATGAATTTCTCCATGTATAGGTGTGATGGGGTGGAGGAGTAGGTCATGAAAAATGAATAAATTAAAGGTCTGGGAGTATAGGGTGTTGAAGGAAGGATCAGTTATATTGAAGTCCCCTAGTGGGAATCCAAGAAGAGTGGGGAGAAGAGAAAGATTGTGAGCCAGGCACTGAACTTATTGAAAAAAAATGAGTGTCCTTGAGGTTGGTAGATATCAGTGACCAGAATCTTGATTTAGAAATAATTATGGATTTAAATAATTAATAATAGATTAATCATATATAATTATATATTACATATAACATATATACATTTATATGTATTATTATATGTATTATTATATATACATATATATTACATATAATTATATATAATAATTAATAATAGATCAAAGGAGGAGGAAAGGGGAAGTATTTATTAAGCACCTACCATGTTCCAGGCACTTACAATTATTTCATCCTCAAAGCAACTCTGAAATGTGTACTATTATCTCAGTTTTACAGACACTGAAATGGACATAGGCTAAGTGACTTGCACAGTGTCATACAGCTAGTTATTTCTGAGGCTTGATTTGAACTTAGGTTTTATTGACCTTAGGACCAGTACTCTATTCACTTGATGCCTCTAGGAGAAGAGTTTATTGAGTGATGAGAGTAGGAGCGACTACAAGTGGCAATGGGAAGCAAAGATTATGTCAACTCTACTTGGACCAGCAAACAGAGATAGTTTTGTCTGCTCTTTCCTTATACCTTGAGGTTTTTTTCTCTTATTGTACTGCTATTGCCAGAAGTTCTAAAACAATGCAAAATAGTAGTAGAGAATGCATATACCTTTCTTCTACTCCTCTGCTAGGCATATACCCCCAAGGAGGTCAATGACAAAAGAAGGCCCCACATATATAAAATATTTATTTTTGCATTGCCAAAGAACCAGAAACAAAGTAGAAATGCATCAATTAGGGAATGGCTAAACAAGTTGTGGTACATGAATGTAATGAAATCAATGTGCTGTATGAAATTATAAAAATGTTGCATACAAAAAAGCATGACCTATATGAACTCATGCAAAGTAAAAAAATCCAGGAAAGAAGTGTATTTATTGACTACAACAGTGAAAATTACCAAAACAATAATGACAAAACAATTAAAACTAAATGTTATGCAGTTTAAGTAATCAAGCTTGGCCCCAAAGAAGAAATCTGAAGAGATACCTAGACCCAGTTCTTTGCAAAGGGGGAGGAGAGATTATTTTTATGGGATACTGCAAATATCAGACTTAACAATGTGTTGCTTAGATTTGCTGGACTGCTTTTTTTGGTATCTTTTTTTCCCCTCCATTATGAGGGATACCTTTTGGGAGGGAGTATTCACAGGGAAATGTAGCTAATGTGAAAATAATACTAATATAGTTTTATTTAAAATATTAAAAAAGCATGAATCTAGATATGATTAGATTTATTGAAATTTTATTGATCAGAACAGCCCAGCCCCTGGGTGGGAATTTCAAGCTCTTCCAGGGCCTAATCTTTGGAGGTCTTATGGTTCAGTAGCACCAACAGTAGGTTGAAAATTGGCCAGAAAGAATTTGGTGTGGGTGGCTAGGTGGCTCAGTGAATAGAGCACCTGCCCCAGAGTCAGGAGGACCCGAGTTCAAATTCGGCCTCAGACACTTAACATACAAACCTACCTACCTAGCAAAACTGAATATAATCCCCCCCCCATTAAAATAAATAAATTAAATTAAAGAGGGGCAGCTAGGTAGTGCAGTGAATAGAGTGCCCACCCTGGGGTCAAGAGGACCTGAGTTCAAATCCGGCCTCAGGCACTTACCACTTACTAGCTGTGTGACCTTGGGCAAGTCACTTAACCCCAATTGCCCTACCTTCCCCCCCTCCAAAAAGAAAAAAAAAAAGAATTTGGTTTTGAATGCTAGTTATAGCAAGGTCTTACTTAGGCTAAGAAGCCTATCTCCAGGGAAAGAAATGAAATTTTATGTAATTTGAATGAATCCTGTCTGGTTTGTCCTTTCAGATCACAATGCATATGGATTCTCTACCCCAAGAAACCATCAAGTTGTTACAGCAATAGAGTTTCAAGGTATAGTATATTTTGGTTAACATTAATAATAATTGTTATCTTTTATTATCAAATGAGAATGATGCAACTGGCATTCTTTCTTTTCTTAAATTAAACTAGTTTTTGGCTATTTTAAAAATTCTTTACTACCTATGCAGGATTGAATGATTAGTGACTTAAAGGAAGTTTGCAGAAGCTTGTGGAATTTTTTTTCCCCCAGTGATTCAGTTGCAACCCAAGTTAAAGGACCTAAAAAATCCTGATTTTGTGTATAATTGATAACTGCTGTTAGTGTGTTGGTAGTTTGACAGGATAGTGTTCTCTTTGATGCTAAGTTCCACCGCTCTAAAGCTGACAAATTAATTTGGCTCAGCTGACATTTTAGCGATGGATATCTTGCTTAAACCATTGCAAAGACCTGACAAAAAGGGTAACCACACAGTGGTAGGGGAACTTTGATCTATCTATGCCTTCTCTCTGATGACTTAGTGTATATTCTGTAAATTCAACAAACTTTCATATAAATATTATGAATCACAGAAGGGAAAAAATGTCATGGGGTTTGATGATAATAAGAATAATGCCTGACTAAACTTTTTTTTTGAGGCTAAGTGATGTCAGTAGAACTGAGAGACTTCAAGTCATAAAGCCCCACAGCTGGGAAGTACTTTAGGGATCATTTAATTGAACTCCTTTTTAAAGATGGGGAAACAGACTTAGGGAAGCTAACTTTAGATGAGTTCAATTATAATGAAAAAAAAATGTGGATTTTGATTGCTGGTGGATAAGTTTGTGAGGCTTAGGGAACTCAGAAGAATGGCAAATCTAGGTGAGGTGCCAAAGATGGAAGACAATACAGAGACCATCATGAAAACATTGGGAATTTTCAAAGAGGATGATTAATAATGGGAGAGGGACCTGAGAAAGGTCGTAGGCACCCATGAAAGGCTTTGTCATTTTACTGAGGGGCTTGGTGCCAGTATTTTATGGTGTGTAACTATCCATGTGCCACTGAAAATAATTTCTCTATTGTTACAGGTAGCTGATCTGGTTTAGGTCATCTATAATAGCCAATTGTCCTTCTATATCATATTGTTATATTTTGGATCCAAGAATTGAATTTTCAATCTAAAAAACTTTTCTAGGGTTTCTAAATTCTAAGTGGCCATTTCTTTCATTTCTGCTGAACATTAGTGCAATTTTTATTTTCACCTTAGCTTCTTTTAGTAAATTCTTATACTTGTGTATATGTATAAAGGATTAAACAGATGTTGTATTCTACAAGTGAAAGATAACAAGGGCCTTTGACTTCAATCATATTGGTTTAAATTTTTTTTGCTATTATAGCCATTTTATTTTCAAAATTAGTTCTTAATGCAAAGAAATAAGATACTTAGTAAAATTGTACAATATTTTCTTCATTTCTAGATCTTTTCTTCCTTTGGTCATGTTCTTTGTTGCTCTTTCATACCATTTGTTTATCTTTTATCTCACAGAGTTCGAATAATGGTTAATTGTTGTCTTTTATTTGGTTCTCTGATTTTTATGTCTCTTCCCTTACCAGTGTTAGTAGCAGAAGGAAATTTAAATAGCTGATAATTGCATCAAATCTTTAAAACTTCATCAGAAAGGGCCAATATAGAAAGTGTTGAGAACTTCTTACTTTACACATATTATTTTGTTTGCAACTCATTTTTTTATATTGTGCATGTGAAATTTTCAATTTAAGTTGGCAAAATAAAAGTAAAAATTTAGTTAACAACAGAAAACCCCAGAAGAAGGAATATTTATAATGTTTCCATATATTTGGCTACTGAATTAGATTATATTGTTTGGTTTATGTTTGGATTTTTAAAATTATTTATTTTAAAAATTCTTTAAAAAGTTTTGAGGCCCAAATTCTCTCCCTCCTTCCCACCCCATTCCCCATCCTCTAAGAAGGCCAAGCAATATGATATCAATTATACATGTGAGATCATGCAAAACATATTTCCAAGTTAGCCATATTTGGAAAAAAAGCAAGAAAAATAAAGATGATAAGAAAAGTAGACTTCAATTTTCATTCAAGATTCATCAGTTCTCTCTTTGGAGGGAGATATTGTTTTTTCATTATGTGTCCTGTGGAATTGTCTTAGATCATTGTATTGAGTATTTTTTCATATGACTGCAAACAGCTTTGATTTCTTCTACTGAAAACTGCTAGTAATATTCTTTTATCATTTATCAGTTGGAAAATGGTTCTTATTTATATAAATTTAACTCAGTTCTATATTCAGTGTAGATCTGAGAAATGAGGTCTTTATCAGAGAAACTTATGAAAATTTTTGATATTACTTCATTTTGTGTGGTACCTTTTAGCAAAATGCAGTTCCCCAGATAATCTCTTTTATTTAGGTCTATTTTTGCTTTTAGGTGCAGTGAGGTGGCATTAGTTGAGAGTGCCGGGCCTGGAGTCAGGAAGACTCATCTTTGAGAATTTAAATCTGGCCTAAGACACTTAATAGCTGTGTGACCCTAGACAAGTCATTTAACCCTGTTTACCTCAGCTCCTCATCTATAAAAGGAGCTGGAGAAGGAAGTGGCAAACCACTCCAGCATCTTTGCCAAGAAAAACCCAAAAGGAGTCATGACACAACTGAAAATGATTGAACAACATTTTTGCTTTTGCTTTGTCAGACATCATGTTGCTACCCTTGTCCTTTTTACTTCTGCTGAAGCTGATCAGATTCTGCTCCAGCCTTTTATTTTAATTCTGTATGTGTCTTTCTGTTTCAGGTGTGTCTCTTGTAAACATCACATTGTTGGATTCTGGTTTCTAATTCATTCTGCTATCTGCTTCCATTTTGTGGGTGAGCTCATCCCATTCCCAGTTATGATTACTAACTATGTATTTCCCTCCATCCCATTATCTTCTGTTTCTCTCTCTCTCTCTCTCTCTCTCTCTCTCTCTCTCTCTAACTCTATTTTTCGTCCTGTCTCTCATCCCTCCTCAAGAATCTATTTTGCTTTTAACCACTGCCGCCCTTATTCTTCCTTCCCCTATGTCAACCCCTCATCCCTTTCACCTCCTACTTCCCTGTTGGGTAGTTTATATTTTTATATACAACCTAGTGTATATCTGTGTGTGTGTGTGTATACATATATATGTATATGTGGGGTTTTTTCCTCCTTTGAACCAATTCCAATGAGAGTGAAGTTCAAGAATTGCCAACTACCACTCCTCCTCCCATTTCCTCCCCCATTATAAAAGCTCTTTGTTCTGTGCCTCTTTTATGTGAGAAAAAATTTGCCCATTCTACCTCTCTTTTCCTTCTTCTCCCAGTGCATCTCTCTTTTTCTCCTCTTCATATTTTTTAGAAATCATTCCAACATAATTGACTCATGCCCATATCCTCTGTCTATGTAAATTCCTTTTTACAGCCTTAATAATGATAAAGCTCTTAGTAGTTACATGTTTCATCTTCCCATATAGGAATGTAAAGAGTTTAATTCCAGTGAGACCCTTATGATTTCTCTTTCAGGTTTGCCTTTTTATGCTTTTCTCAAGTCTTCTGTTTAAATGTTAAATTTTCCATTCAGCTCTGGTCTTTTCATCAGGAAAACTTGAAAGTCTTTTATTTCATTAAATATCCATTTTTCCCCCTGAAGGATTATGTTCAGTTGTTTTTTTAAAATTAATTAATTAATTAATCGGTTTTTTGTGTGCCTTTTTGGAGGGGGGAGGGCAAGGCAATTGGGGTTAAGTGACTTGCCCAAAGTCACACAGCTAGTAAGTGGTAAGTGCCTGAGGCCAGATTTGAACTCAGGTCCTCTTGACCCCAGGGTGGGCACTCTATTCACTGCACTACCTAGCTGCCCCTCTTTAATTTAATTTAATTTATTTATTTTAATGGGGGGGGGGATTATATTCAGTTTTGCTAGGTAGGTAATTCCTGGTTGCAGTCCTAACTCCTTTGCCTTCTAGAATAATATATTCCATATAATGTACTTAAACTCTAGCAAGCCATTTGATTAATTCTTTCATTCTATTCTTCTGAAGATGATGGAGAGATATATATTAAAAAATAATACTAGGGACCTGTTCTTCTAATTGTTATGATCTAAGAAGTGTTTACTCCTCTCCTGGCCTGTACTCTGGTCTGTGAGTGACCACAGCACCCTTTTCTGTCCTAGAACTGTGAGGAGAGATCCCTCTCCACTGTGGTCACAAGCTCTGCTATGCTAGTGCTCCTCCTTACCCCAAGACTGCCACCCAGGACTATGACCTGGATCCCAGTATGGGAAAAGTAACAGAGTCCTACCTCAGTACTAGTAAAAAGACCCCTATAATTTCCTTCTGACCAATTGTTTGACCCCCATATCATCTGTGGACAAAAACCTCTGGAAGAAGCCATTGTTGCTGCTGTTGCTGCTGATTCAGTCACTCCCAAGGCCAGTTCTGGGTTTGCTTGAGCCAGGTCTGTGCTGGTGTGGCCTGTGCTGGACCATATTCCTCTCTCACCCTGATGCAACAGACTTTTCCTGCAGAACTTCCAAGGTTTCTTGGGCTGAAAATTTGTTTCATTCATTTGTGAGTTCTCCTGCTCTAGAATTTGTTTTGAGTCATTTTAAAAAGTATTGGGAGGGATTTGGGGGAGACCTTAGGTGAGTCTCTGCCTTTACTTTGTAAAGCACCATTTTTTAAAAAGAAATTTTAAAATGGATAGTTTCAGATGTAACTTGAAAGACATCTGTGAACTGATACTGAATGAAGTTAGCAGAAATAGGAAATATTTTATATAATGATATTATAAAGAAAAAACACTTTGAAATAAAAAATAATACAGTTATATGGACTCTCATGACTTGTTGAATGGCTGGAACCAATGAATAGTCATTTATGGTTTGATGTCATCTTGTCAGGTGCTCTCCACTGAAAATGCTAGGACTTGGGTCTGTGCTTTTTAACATTTTCATTAATGATGTACAATATGTTTACAAATGGCCCAAAACTGGAAGGTATAGCTAACACTACATGACAAAATGAATCGATTAAGCAATCAACAGAGAATTATTAAGATCTTAACAGGTTAGAACACTGTGCAGGTATTAAGTGCTGTGTCATTCCAGGATCACAGGAAAAATTCAGACTAGAGGTCTATAGACTTTCAGTACTATGAGAGCAGTCTGATCCAGGACAGCTCTGATTGTTGGCCTCCCTGGTCTAGGCTCTGCAAGTTTTCGAACTGGGTTTGGGTGTGTGTAATAGGCCAGCTGGCTTGCCTTCTTTGGAGTTTCAGTAGAATATTGCTGGACTTGGCTCTTAACAGCCAGCTGGATTGTTCTGCTAATCCACAGCAGGACAAGTCTAGATCTTCCCTCAAGGGATGTGTATGGTGGGACCCAGAAAGCAAATAATATCGAGTTTGAAGTAAGGAAGTAGGCTGGAGGAATGAGCACCAAAAAAGAAAGAATCCCACCAAAAAGGGCTATGTGGTGGCAAGAATTCAAGACACAATCCAGAAGAGAATGACTCCAAAATACTACAAGCAAAGTCACAGAAAAACACAACTTTGGCACGTTAATCATGAGAATCTCCAAATCTGAAATAATTTTAGATATTCACCAGGTTGTTTAGTAGGGAGAGAATCAGAAAGAAGGTGGGGATCCCTTCATAGATCTTTGTGAGGATACATCATATAGAGTTCAGACAAGGACATAAAGACATTTGCGTGATTGGCCTCATATAGGTAATAGGTAGTCTCCAAGAGAAGGGCAGTTTGAGATATATATATATCAACAGATAAATCAATCTAATTTGGGGAACTGAAAATGGAAGTTTTAGGTGGAATCCAAAGCACAAGCTTTGGGTGGACCCAAAACAAGCACTGGATGAGATCTAAACATTCCTTACAACCATCTGGCTTTCCTAGGATCTCTAAGGTCAGTCTGTCCTCTACAGTAAGATTTCTGGGTTAGACAATTTTCTAGCTACATAACACTAGGCTCAACAATATTAATAAAGAATAAATATAGAGACAGCTAGGTGGTGCAGTGAATAGATTATGTAGCCCTGGAGTCAGGAGGACCTGAGTTCAAATCCAGACTCAGACACTTGAAACTGGCTGTGTGACCTTGGACAAGTCATTTAACCCCAATTGCCTTGCCTTTCCCCCTCAAAAAAAAAAATTGAGGAGAAAAAAATTAAGAATCATTGTACTATCTGAATGCCATGATCAGAACAAAAGCTTAGATATCATGTTTCAAGAATTCTCAAAAGAAAAATGCAAAGATCCTTAGAACTGCAGAGCAAAGTAGAAATAGAAAAAATCCACCTTCTGAAAGAAACCGCCCAATGAAAACTTCTGGGAAGATTACCAAATTCAAAGCTTCCAGGTGGAAATAAAATGACTGCAAGCAGCCCTAAAGAAAGAATTCAAGTACCAAGATGTCACAGTCAGAATGACACACAATTTATCAGCTATCATTGTAAAAGAGTGGGAAAAGAGAACTTGGAATATGATGTTCCATAAAGCAAAGGCTATATACAGGCTTACAGCCAAGAATAATTTAGCCAACCAAACTGAGTAAAACATTATTTGAGAGAAGGGAGAAGGGAATAAACCATAATGACTGAAATAGAGAACTTCTAAACATTCCTAATAAAAATCTTTCATCTCATAATTACATCATAGTACAATTTTGTTTGTCATTCTGCTTAAAAGGTAAACAGAGCAGCAATGTATTCACCGGTGGCATATGGATATGCATTTATCTCTCACACATTGCAAGATGTAAACCTAGAATTTTCAGTCCACTTGCATTGTTAATGTATATTCATGAGTATTCCATGCATCCTAATCTAGCAGTGAAGACAGTTTAGTAATAAATGATTTTTAAGTAATACCAACACTTTTTAAAAGCTTCACATAATGGTTATATGTATTTTGAAACAAAAAAAGTTTATTTATTTATTGAATATGTGCCGTGAATTTTAAAAAATTATTAAAACTATGGAGGAAAACAGCAATCTTTAAGCATTTGAAGAATAAGTAGATAGAGGATATTAGATTTCTTCTTAACCCCAGTGGGCAGGTTTCCAATCTAATCCAATAAACATTTATTAAGCACTTAATATTAACAAGAATTTAGGGATACCAAGACAATCCTAAAAATAATCCCTGGCCTCAATGAGTTTATGTTATAATGGTGGATAAAAGATTATATATATATATATATATATATATATATATATATATATATGGGAGAGGAATCTCTTGTCCCTGATATTGGCTTAATCTCCCACCATTTGTGTTCCCCCTCAGTTTTAGGAGTACCTTCAATTCTATTCAATCACTTAAAGCCAGATTAACTTTTACAAAGGAATATTAAATAAATACCTATAAAAGTATAGGTGGAACAAAAACATAAATATTTTCTATCCCATACCTCAGGGCTATAATCCCCTTTAACCACCTCCTTTCTCTGAGTAGGGGAATGGAATTAGTTTCACATCTTAGCTCAGTTCCAACATGGCATTAGTTCCAAGTTCCAAATCCAAAGGCCTCCCCCAATTCCCTGCACTGTCCTGGGACCTTGGCTTCTCAGGGCTTCCTTACTGAGCTGGATCCAACATCTGGCCTGGAGTTCTGAGCCCCAAGGACCCCATAGCTCAGGCTTCAGGGTTGGGTACTTCATTCTCTATGTCTAGGACTAAAAGGAACAAACCAGAATACAGCTCCAAGCCTATTTATCAGGCATATGGCCAGGGGAAGGGGAAATTGGCCTTAGGGCTCTTAATAGTTTACAAACATGCTGTCACTCAGTGACATACGTGCATGCTGCTGAAAGAGACTATCCCAGTCTATCGCTCAATCTCTAAACATTTATTAAGCACCTGCATGCTAAACAGCAAGCACTATGCTAGTGCTAGGGATAAAAAAAGAGGCAAAAGATGGTCCCAGGATTCAAAGAGATTGCAGTCTAATGGGGAAGACAACACATGCAAACAAATTATACAAAGCAAACTATATACAGGATGAATAAGAAGATATTGAGGAAAAGCACTAGAATTAAGAGGGCGAGGGAAAATTCCCAAAGAAGGTGGGATTTTAGTTGTAACTTAAAGGAAACCATTAAGGTCAGTAATTGGAAAGGAGGAAGGAGATCATACTAGGCATGAGGAACTTAGAGAATAAGCCCAGAGTCAAGAGATAGAGTGTTTGTTCATTGAACAGCCAGAAGGCCAGTGTCACTCAATCAAAGAGTATATATTGAGGAATAAAGTGTAAGAACACTAACAAGATAGAAGGGGGCTAGGTTATAAAGGGTTATGAATGCCAAATGGTATTTTGTATTTGTTCCTGGAGGCAATAGGAAGCCACTGGAGTTTAATGAGTCAGCAGAGGGAGTAGTGGTGACATGACGAGACTTAACACTTTAGGAAAAATCACTTTTTTAGTTGATGAGTGGATGATGTATTGAAGTGGAGAGAGACTTGAGGCAGGCAGATCCATCATCTGGCTATTGCAGCAATCCAGGTGTGAGGTGATGAGGGCTTATACTAGAGTGGTGGCAGTGTATGAGAAGGGAGTCTCAGGTCTTGACAACAGATTGCATTTGGAGGTGGAGGTGGGGTTAGGCCATAATGACGAGTCCAGGATGATTTCTAGGCTGCAAGCCTGAGAGATTGGGAGGATGGCATTGTTCTTTATATTAATAAGAAATGGGGGGAGGGTTAGGAGGAAAGATAATGAGTTCTATTTTGGACATATCAAGTTTAAGATGTTTATTGGGCATCCAATTAGAGATGTCTGAAGAAGAGCAGCTAGAGATGCAAGGTTGGAGGTCAGTAGAGATTGGGAAGGGCAGGAAAGGTAAAATGATGTTCAGCCAATGGAGAGAGGCTCCCAACCATGGAGTCGAACACTGCAGAATGTCCACAGCCACACCAGTCCTGCTTGCTTCCCAGAAGCAGTCCTTGGGTGCCTCCATCTGAGATGAACTCAGCGTGCGCCAAACATGTAAATGTGTCTGCATAGACACACATATGTGTACATATGTATATATTTATATGTGCATGTATAAAGGTATGTCTACATGTACACATTCACATATTTGTATATGTATATGTGTGTATATATAAATATATGCATACTTGCATAGATAAATGATAAAGATGACTGACAGATGGGAAATCAGAGAGTGCTAATAACAGGAAAGTTTCCAATAAGAGCTAAAATAAAGTGAGCTAAGCTAGTTGTAACATCTGGCCTAGAGTCCTGACCTCCAAGGTCCCTGTAGCCCAAACCTCAAGGTTGGGTATTCCACTCCCTTTGCCTAGGGCTGAAAAGAACAAACAAAAAGGATTAAAAGCCCAAGTCCAGTTCTCAGTCACCTAGCCAGGAGGAAGAAGAAACTGGCCCTCATGCCCTTAATGGCTTACTGCTCGTTGTCACTCATTGAGTGAACAAATCCTTCACCCAGAGATTCTGAGAAACAAAAATTAAAATGACTTTTAGATACAGCCAACCTCACTGCCCATAAACTATTTTTTTTAGTATTTTTAAAGAATAAAACGCAAACTCTGGAAAAATAGACTTATTTGAGATAGACATTGTTCATATTCAGCTAATTTGGAAAGAACTAAGGAGCCTGACAGATGGGCACATCCAGGGGTGCTTTGGAAAAGAACTAATTATTGATTTTTAGTGTGGCTATTTACACCTCAGAAATCACAATTGCTACAAATTAATTCATATGATTTATTGTTTTGTTGATTGTCTAGACTTTTAAAAGTGGTAATAATGCATATTAACCTTAAAAGCGTGCGTGTGTGTGTGTGTGTGTGTGTGTGTGTGTGTGTGTTCTTCTCCAGTTGGTCAAGGAATATGAACAGGAAGTTTTTAGAAGAAACCAAAGCTATCAATGGTCATATGAAAAAAATGCTCTAAATCACTAATGATAAGAGAAATGCACATTAAAACAACTCTGAAATACCACCTTACACCTATCAGATTGACCAAGATGACAGGAAAGAAAAATGACAAATGTTGGAGGGGATATAGAAAAATTGGGACACTAATGCATTGTTGGTGGAACGGTGAACTGAACCATTATGAACCATTCTGGAGAGCAGTTTGGAACTATGTCCAAAGGGCTATAAAACTGTGCACACCCTTTGACCCAATACTACTACTAGGCCTGTAGCCTCAAAGAGATGAAAGGAAAAGGAAAAGGACCTCTATGTACAAAAATATTTATGGCAGCTCTTTTTGTGGTGGCAAAGAATTGGAAATTGAGGGGATACCCATCAATTGAGGAATGGCTGAACAAGCTGTAATAGATGATTGTGATGGAATACTAATGTGCTATAAGGAATGACAAGGTGAATGGGCTAAAAGAAAAAAAACAAACCAAGCCTGGAAAGACTTATATAAGCTGATGCAAAGTGAAATGAGCAGAACTAAGAGACCATTGTATACAGTAACAGTAATATTGTAATGACAACTAACTGTGGAAAAACTTGGCTCTCTGATCAATATAATAATCCACAACAATTCTTAAGGGCTTATGACAAAAAATGCTATCCACTTCCAGAGGAAAAACTGTTGAATTTTGAGTGCAATTTAAAGCATATTTTTTCACTTTATTTTTCTTGGGTTCTTTTTTTCCTACAACATGGCTAATGTGGAAAGTGTGTGCATACACTTATTTCCCTGGAGATCCAGCTGTTAAATATTTACCAGCATTCCTCTGTATTGCTCTATAAACCTTACTTGAGCTCAGTAAGAGTGCAGTAGAAGGCTTAGGGAATGAAGTCATTACCAGGCTGGATGCCTGGTAAATGTAGGTTAACACTAATAGACCATAATAACAATACATAATAATAAACATATAGTGCTTTAAAAGGTTCGTGAAATGCTTTACATCCATTATTTTATTGGAATCTCACAATACTCCTGAGCACAGCTCATCACTTTGAGCCCACCAATCCAGGGAAAGGGAAGTATAGGTAGAAGCCAAAAAAAGAAAAGAAAGATCATGATGGAAACTGTCAAAGCAAAGTAACCTGAGCTGGTGTTGAGGATGCCCAGACTCGGAATGTGGAATTCCTAAAGAACTTTCAGAAACAAAGATGGACTATGGTATGGTAATATCTATTTTATCTATTCTGCCCTACGGGAGATTGGTCAGAATAAGGCCCATCCAGACCCATATTCTAATCTATTTCCTCAAGGAGCTGTACTGTAAGCTGCTGGTGGGCTACACCTACAACCCACTGCACACACTCTGGGAGACCTCTTTGAGACCCATATCCTGAAGATCATTCAGAAGTCCCTTGAACTTCCCAATACAGGGATAGCCTTCTTCAGCTTACCCAGCCTTTAATAATGCTACTGAGTTCAAGTAACTTTATCCTTCTTGCACTGGACAACAAGAAAGTAGCATAGGAGATCCAGATTTCTTTTCTCTTGAACATTAAATAATTTGAAGAGCTATAGGAATTGGAATCTAAGGATTTACAGAACTGAAGTACTACCCCAAAACAAGAGCTTCCAAAAAAAAATGGAGTCAATAGAGCACAATGCTTAACTTCCTTAAAGACTGGTTTGGGGTGGCTAGGTGGCACAGTGAATAGAGCAACAGCCCTGGAGTCAGGAGGACCTGAGTTCAAATCCAGCCTCAGACACTTACACACACACACACACATACACACACACACACACACACACACACACACACACACACACAACTAGCCTGTGACCTTGGGCAAGTCACTTAACCCCAATTGCCCTTCAAAAAGCAAAAAAAAAAAAATACTGGTTCCTAGAAGCTCTAGCAGAATCTTCTCTCCCTAATCCATTCTATCCTTCATATAGGTATGGAATGACCTCCCAACTTCTCCCCACTAAGCCAATAGATTGCTTCCAACTAGGGGCCCTAGTCCCCAAGAAGCAGGATAAAAAAATGTCGATTGGACCCTCATCAGTCATAAAAAGTCAGGTACAGCTGGCCCCTAGAACTGAACAGGCCCCTTCTGACCCAAAACAAATGATCTAAACTTTAAAGGCAGGCTAAGGGAGACTTCAGTGTATACCTCTTGAGCTAGCATTCTTCCATCCGTTACTGCAAATGCCCCCCAAAAAGAAATATAGCAACAGGGAGGGAAGGCTCCTAACCCTGAAGAACAAGCTTCAGGGAATAGTAAGGCTCCTTTTCCCTTGTTTAACCCAGCTGTAACCACTTTCCCTTTGACCTGTTTGTGTTTTGTGTTTTTACATTTAAGGATATTATGACTTGTTGCTTTTAGAAACCGGTTTTTGGAGAATTTTATTTTGGGGGTGTTTTTTTGTTTTTTGGCTTTGTTTTCAAAAAAAAGTTCGGTTAGTGGTGATGGGGGTTTTTTCTAATAGGGGAGGGGGAAGAGGGTTTTGGTTTACTAAGGGGAAATTGTATGTGTGTGTTTTTAAACATGGTGGTTCAATTGCCTATATCATTAAGACTAGCTTTCTATGCAGACATTCCAATGAACAGCATTGTTTAATGAAAAAAAATTAAAGTATAGATACACTCATGCTTTATAGGTAGGCTTGGAAAATGCTGAAGTGTTTTTGGAGAGCAAGTTGAAGTATACTGTTGAAAAAATTGTATCCTTTTATTTAATAGTCCTATTTGGAGGAATTTACCCAAAATGGGGCAGGGATGATGCCACATGTTCACAGATATTTAAAGCCTTATAAAATCTGAGTTCAAATCCAGCCTCAGACATTTACTAGCTATGTGATCTTGGGCAAGTCACTTGACCTCTGTCTCAGTTTCTTCATTTATAAAATGGGGAGCAACTACTTTCCAAGGTTATTGTGAGCTTCTAATGAGATAACATTTTAAAGGCTGGCACAGTGCCTGGCACATAGACGGGCTATATAAACACTTTTATTATAATTGTCATTATTATAATGATTAATGTTAAATCATTGTAAAAACTTGAAACAACTGAGACTACCCACCTATCGGGGTATACCATATATTGTATATTAGTATGAAAGAATCTTTTAATTCAATTAAGATTGATAAATATGAGGAATATAAAGAACCATGGCCAATCTATATGAAAGGATGCTGTGAAAAGAAAGCAGATCTAGAAAAAGATAATAGATTGACTATATATAAAAGAAAAACACACAGATGAATGGACAAAAATGCTATGAAAATATATATGTTGAAATGTACATATATCAATAGTCAAAGTATGTTTGATTTTGTTCATATGAAGCTTTTCATTAAAAGTTAATTTAAAACAATTAAACTAAAAAGAGTAGAGCTTCACATAATTCTATTATTTTAGCATTGCATTTCAGACTTAAGATCATGTAGTAAAAGCTGAAGAGTTAGAAGTTACAAATTAGTTGAGATATGGGTGTGTGTTTAATTGTTGGAAGGAAATTTAGCAGAAATCCAGAGTTCAGGAAGACACCGCCCACTCTTCTTGTTGAATAGTACGGAACTCCAAGTTTCCTCAGATAAATCCCCTAGCACACATTAGTCTTTACAACGTAGTTGTAGTACCATTGTAACAGGATATATTTTTGTAACGTTCATATTTGTAGAGAATAACATCTCTTAATTAGATTGTTTTTTCCTACTTTCTTTTCCTTTCTTTATCTCTGCCTCTCCCTTTCCTATTCTTCCAGTTCCCTTTTATATGAAGTATATTCTTTTTTTTAATTTTATTTTTGGTTCTAAGTTCTCTCTTTCCCTCTACCCCTCCCCCACCTATTGAGAGGGAAAGAAATATGATACCTGTTATACATTTGAAGTCATACAAAACATACTTCCACATTAGCCATGCAGGAAAAAGCAAGAAAAATAAAGAGAAAAAATGTTTCCATTCGCATCTGGAGGTGGATGACATTGACATGAAGTATATTCTAAGAAACAAAATTCAATGCAACAAAAATGTATTGTGTGAAAGGCACCAAGAGGTAATCAGGGGCAGTGGAATGATTTAGAATCAGTCAGCTAACTTTTACAGTCACTTTTGTTGCTCAGTCGTTTTCACTCCTGTCTTACTCTTCATGACCCCATTTGAGGTTTTCTTGGCAAAGATAATGGTTTGCCATTTCCTTCTCCAGCTCATTTTATAGCTGAAGAAACTGAAGCAAACAGGGTTAAGTGACTTGTCTTGGGTCACACAGCTAGTAAATGTCTGAGGCCAGATTTGAACTCACAAAGCATTCTTCCTGACTCCAGGTTTAGCACCCTATCCACTGTACCACCTAGCTGTCCCTTCTATAGGCACCATTATAAAGTCGGTCCTGCCCCAACTACCAATCATAAAATTGAGAAACTGTGACTGATGTAGCAGTTAGTGTATTTGTGTCCCAGAAGGATTCAGTATAAAGTGCCTTTGTTTATTTATTTATTTGTTTGTTTTTATTCTATATGGTTCATTTTTTATTTGAAATTAGATTTACATTGAACTTTTTAGAGATATATTCATGATATGAAGCAGTGATGAAACATTTGCAAACATGGTCATAATGCAGCTTCAGGTAAGTGGAGTTTTGCTGCAATCAATAAAAGCAACCTCTAACTTCCACAGTGAATCTCCCAAATAAGACTAGCCTAGGATCAAGGTACCCTGCAGATTTCCTTTTTCTAAAGCAAACAAAAGATAAATCATGCTTCACAAGTCCCCACAGATATGTTTGCTTTTGCTAGTCAGCCAGAGGACACAGTTAGTTCAAAGCAGTTACAATAATACTGGAATAATACACTAAGAAAAGTAGCAAAAAAATATTTCCTGCCAACACTCTGAAACACCCCTTTACATAAATATTTATACCATAAGTTGGAAGAGTGAATATAAACAAAGATCACATGTGGTTGGGGCAGGCATGTAGGAAACACATGTGGTTAAGAGAGTCAACTGGAGAGTCAATTCACCTGTCACCAGTGTCTTCTAGAGATATCAAGCTATTCCCATAGAGCTTGTTGGTTTTGTGTGGTCCACCTCTGCTGGACACATGACCTTTGCACGTAGTCTACTGGGCACTGATTTCTCCTTGTCTTGCATGGTAGCTGCTTGTTCCTCTGGCTCTATGATCACTGCTAGTTGTTACCAGCTGCAGCAGGTAATCTGGGTACCAGGTTATGGCCTTTACCTCTATTTATAGCTTCTTGCTTCAGCTGGAATTCTTAGCTGAGATGTTACCTCTTTCCCACAAGAAGGGTCTCAGAGAGCAAGAGACAAAGGGGTAGCAGAAAGAAGTGCAGTGAGGTCCTCCCACACTCCCCCCAAAACAACAAAAACTCCCCAAACTCTCCAAACAGGTTTAAATTACCACAGTGAATCCTGATGAGAAATCTAAGAAAAGATCACAATAAGTCACTTTTCCAGGTCAGGTCAGCATAGGGAGACCAGAGAAGTCTATGGACATAAGAGAATGGGTCTGCCATGGAGAACATTCTGCCAGAAGCATTCAGGGATGAGTTTTCTAGGACACAAGGAATGACAGTGCAAGAGGAGGTCCCTGACTCATCCTAGAGTGCCTTGTTCAGTATGCAGGAACAGGTGCCAACTGATAGCATTGTCACCTAATACCTAGTCCTAGGTCATAGATCCAGTATGGATTGAGGAAGAGACCTGCATTCAGAGACCATGTTCTGGGGTAAACTATGTACAGAGCAAGGAGGAAGTTCAGAAGCAAGCAATAGTGGTATAGCTCAGCCCAAAGTAAGTAGAGCAATTCTGCCCTCTAGCCACTCTGAAACCTGCAATAAGGAATAACCAGGATAGGAATCCCATACAAAAGAGAAACTTGCAGTGTTACTCCAAACCCTCCGTTTCCAGCTGATTGATGGGCTGAGTGCAGCAACTTTGTGGCTCTACAAGCAAGACTTCAGAGGGGGGAAAAAGCTCAGGCAAAATTTCTATTCAAAATTTAAATTCCTAGAGGAGGTGAAGCAAGAGGGTTTTGTTTTGTTTTTAAGTTTAAATGTTTTTATAAGTGGAATGTAAGTACTAGAAAAAATGGAAAAGAAATGAGAGCTATAGAAGAAGGAATTAGGGAATTAACAGTTTGTGACAAGAGGTGTAAGACCTTGATCAAGCAATAAAACCCATGAAAATCTGACTGAACCAAATAGAAGCCAATGATTCCATGAGGCAACAAAAAATGTTGAAACAAAATAAAAAGCCTGAAAACTTAGAGGCAAAGGTAAGTTATGTCATAACAAAAACAAATGATATGGAAAACAGATCAAAGAGAAAAAAATATAAGAATCTTTGGAGTGCCTGAAAGTCATGGCCAAAACAAAAAATGAGTTTAGACATTTTATTTCAAGAAGTCTTAAAAGCAAAATGCCCAACTTAATAGAACCAGAGGACAAAATGGAAATAGAAAGAATTCATTGGTCACCTCCCAAAATAAATTCCCAAAAGCAAACTCCCAGGAACATTATAGTCAAATCCTAAGCTTCCATGTCAGGAAAAATACTACAAGCAGTCAAAAAGGAAGAACTCAGATACCAGGGAGTCACAGTCAGGAGTATCCACCACCTTAAAGGAGCACAGTGCATGGAATATGATATTTTAGAAAGCAAAGGATATATAGGCTTTTTACTAAGAATAACTTACCCAGCAAGAATGAGTATGATCGAGGCAGCTAGGTGGTGGAGTGGATTAGAGCATTGACTCTGGAGTCAGAAGGACCTGAATTCAAATCTAGCCTCAGATACTAACTGTGTGACCCTGGGCAAGTCACTTAACCCTGATTGTCTTAAAAAAACAGAGAGGGGGCAGAGCCAAGATGGCAAAGTAAGAGAAGGGACTTGCCTGAGACCTCCCCCAAAGCCCTTGAAATACCTATAAAAATGTATATTCTAAACAAATTCTAGAGCTATAGAACCCACAAAATGCCAGAGTGAAGCAAATCTCCAGCCCAAGACAGCCTGGAAGGTCGTCAGGAAGGGTAGCAGAGCGCAGTCTGGCATATGCAGCACCAGCATAGACAGGGCCAGAAGGCCTAAGGGCATTGAATCTCTGGTAGCTGTGGTGATTTCCAGGCTTCTCAATTCACGAATGCCAAAGATAGCATAGAAGGTCAGTGGGAAAACTCTGTGGGACCTGGGTGCACCTGGGGCAGTGGAGATAGGTGGCTATGGCAGCAGATAGATAGATGTATGGATGGATGGATGGATGGCATAGGGTGAATTGAATATGAAGGAATGATATCTAAAAAATAAAATTAAGGGGTGAGAGAGGAATATATTGGGAGGAGAAAGGGAGAGATAGAATGGGGTAAATTATCTCATAAAAGAAGCAAAAAAAGAAAGGTTTCACAATGGAGGGGAAGAGGGGGGAGGTGAGAGGGAATGAGCAAATCTTACTCTCATCAGATTTGACTTAAGGAGGGAACAATATACATACTCAATTGGGTATCTTACCCTACAGGAAAGTAAGGGGGAAGGGGGGGATGATAGAAGGGAGGGCAGATTGGGGGAGGGGGTTGTCAGAAGCAAACACTTGAAAAGGGACGGTATCAAAGAAGAAAACAGAATAAGTGGGGGGCAGGATAGGATGCAGGGCAATATAGTCAGTCTTTCACAACATGACTATTATGGAAGCATTTTGCATAACTACACATGTATCATCTATACTGAATTGCTTGCCTTCCCAATGAGGGTGGGTGGGGAGGGAAGAAGGGAGAAAATTTAGAAATCAAAGTTTTAAAAACAAGTGTTAAAAATTGTTTTTACATGCAACTGGGAAAAAAAAGATATACAGGCAATGAGGTTTAGAAATCTATCTTGCCCTACAAGAAAATGATGGGGAAGGGGAAAAAGGGAAGGGGAGGAGTGTAGTAGAAGGGAGGGCAGACTAGGAAAAGGGGTAATAAGAATGCATCCATCTTGGAGTGGGAGGGACAGGAGAGATGGGGAGAAAATTTGGAACTCAAAATCATGTGGAAGTGAGTGTTAAAAACTAAAAATAAACTAATAAGACCAGAAAAAAAAAGATTGAGTATAATCCTACAGAGGAAAAAATAGATTTTCAAGTAAGTAAAGAATTTCCAAGAATTCCTGATGGAAAGACCAGAATTACATAGAAATTTAAAATTCAAACATAAGTGTTAAAAGAAACACAAAAAATCAGTAATGGACAATAATAGAGGACAAAATAAGAATAGACTGCTTACATTCTAATATGGAGAAATATCTCCTTTGAACCCTATTATTATCAAAGGGCATAAAGTCTACTTAGATTGAAGTCTTGGGAGTAATTCTGTCATATTGTTGAGGTCAGAGTTGGGAGAGCAGGTTCAGATGTGAAAGAACTCACTTAGACCTTCTCTATAGCTACTGGGAGCTTTATTTTACCTGAAAAAGCAGCAGGGGTCTCCTAGAAAGAAAGTTAAGTGAGACCCAACATCTGGAGGAGTTATGCTTATATAGAGGTTTCAGAAAGGCAAGGAAACTCTATAAATTTTTATGGATGTTAAAGATCAGAGACAGGATGAGGAAGACGGATGACAGGATAGGAGACACAAGATAAGGGAGACAGGAAATTCCATGACCCAGGATGGGGGGAGACAAGGAATTTTATGGTCCAGGATAAGGGGGAAGTTTTATAAAAGGTTTAAGGATTTAAGGACAGGGCAGGAGGATACAGGTTAAAAAGGAAATGACCTGGGGCACATAGCCTAAGGGAGACTGACGAGGGAAGAATAGGTGTTACAGGGCCTCCAATGACCAGAGTCCCTGAGTGGGCAGTCTGGAATGAATTTATAGGCTCAAGCATTCTGAGTCAAGTTGGTAAAAGTTTATTGTTATGCCTTAGAGCAGGTATGAGTTCTTAGGGAAGCTGCAACCTTAAAGAAGTCATAGGTATAGTTTGTAAAGAGTTACAATAGTAAATCAGATGTCAATGATGCTAACTGGTTCAGTAAGGGCGGGATTAGGGAGGAGTTAAGGAGTGGTCAGTGCTTAAGGGAACATGTACTTTGAATATCAGCTGGGCAGGCATATTGCTCATAATTCACTGGGAAATAGCCCAAGGGAGGGCTACCTGGAAGTGTGGTTTTAGGCTTGAAAGGTCGCAGCTAGCAATCAGGCCTGACTGAGAAGTGCCCAGTCTGCCACCCATCAGTGTTATGTTTGACAAGATGGATGTTGGGAACCAAGGCTAACGGGGATTCAGGATGTGTATAATTGGCTGAGGAGTTAACTTACAGATAGTGCATTGAAGGATTCATAGGTGCAGCTGGCAATTATACTAGGGGGAGATAACTTTGCCTAAGCTAAAAAGTTTATAAATGGTTTAGTGAAGGATTCATAAGTAGCTTGTTATTGTACCAAGCAGAGATAAACAGTTCATGAATTGTTGCTAGGCAGAGTGCTGGCAGGGGGAAGGGGCAGACATAATGCTCTGAGGCTGGGGGAGGGGGGTGTGATTTTACAAACTGGTGTTACAAACATAGACGCCCCAAGCACCTCATCAAAACAAAAGCAACTCTTTTGGTACAGGTTCAAGATAAGAGGGAAGTGGACTTTAGGGCATCTTCCGGTTATAGAATAAACTAGGGGCTTCACAAAGTACTGGAAAAGCAACCCTTAATATTATTTTTTTAACTTACTTTTATTTTGCAACATTCATTTCCACAGTCCCTTGAGTTTCAAATTTTCTTCCCCTCCTCCTTCCCCCCACCCTTGCCAATCATGAGGGCATGCACTTGAATATCGGATCTACAAATATCTTCGCATTAATCATTAGTCAGGTTGTAAAGAAGGATTATAAATGATAGAATGATCAGTGGAAAAAAGGAAACAAAACAAAACAAGAAAGAGAGCAAGTAGTTTGTTTCAATCTGCATTCAGACTCTATATCTCTTTTTCTGGATGTGGGTATCTCTTTTGATCATAAGTCTTTTGGAGTTATCTTATAACCTTACATTGCTGAAAGGAGCCCAGTCTATCCAAGTTAGTTGTCACACATACGTTGTGTCTGTGATTGTGTACAGACTTCTCCTGGTTCTGCTCTTCTCGCTCAGTACCACTTTATATAAGTCTCTCCAGGTTATGAAGTCTGTCTACTCCTCATTTCTTATAGCATTACATTCATATCCCACAACTTGTTCAGCCATTCCCCAATTGAAGGGCATCCCCTTGATTTTCAATTCTTTGCCACCACAAAAAGAGCCACTATAAATATTTTTGTACATACAGGTCCTCCTCCCACTTCTCTGATCTCTTTGGGATATAACCCTAGAAGTAGTATTGCTGGGTCAAAAGGTATGCACTTATTTATAGCCCTTTGAGCATAGTTCCAGATTGCTCTGCAGAATGGCTGGATCAGTTCACAACTCCACCAACAATGCATTAGTGTTCTAATTTTTCCACATCCTCTCCAACATTTATCATTTTCCTGTTTTATCATCTTAGCTAATCTGGCTGGTGAGATGTGGTACCACAGAGTTGTTTTGATTTGCATTTCTCTAATCACTAGTGATTTCCTTAAACCCTTAGGCAGTGTTTGTATCCTCATCAATACCTTGATGATAATAAAAGAAGAATAGAAATAGAGGGGAAGAGGAATACAGGGAGGGAAAGCAAAGTTAGGGAAAATTATCTCACATAATTGATGTAGGCAAGTAGAAATATATATACAAACAAGGAGGAAAAGGTAGGGTCAGTGGCTGACCCTTGAAGCTCACTGTCATCTGAATTGGCCAAGGAAGGAAGAAACACAGACACACAGAAACAGACACAGACAGACAGACAGACAGACAGACACACACACACACACACACACACACACACACATACATACACACATACAGTTGAGTAAGGAAAAACATTTTATCCAGTAGGGAAATAAGCAAGAAAGGGGAGAAAAGGAGCAAATTAAAAGAGGGAGTATGTTCAAGGGAGGATTGGTCCTAAGTTAAACAAACTCTAAATAAGGATGTAAAAAAATATTATACTTTAATTGATGTGGCAAAGAACAGGAATCTGAGCAGGCTACCATAAATTGGGAAATGGCTGAACAGATCATAGTATATAAATTCAATGGAGTGCTGTTCTGCTTTAAAAAGGGGATGGTTCACTTAATCGCACAAACAAAAGTAACTAATTTCATGCCTAAAGGGGGCTATGCAGTATAGGCGCCGCTGGATTTGATACCGAGATGATCGCTAGAAATGAGCACCCACGCATAAATAATGACTAGCCGTGTAACCTTGAGCAAGTTACTTAACCCCAATTGTTTAAAAAAAAGGGGATGGTTTCAGAGAAAACTGGGTAGTGGAAATGGAACTGATGTAGAATGAAGTGAACTTAACCAGGAGAACAATTTGTGCAGTGAAAACAGTATTGTAGAGACAAACATCTTTGAAAGATTTAAGAACTTTGATCACTGTAATGACCAACCACAATTCCAAAGGACTAACAAAACATGCTACCCACCTCCTGACATAGAAGTAAAAGCCTCAGAGTACAGAATGAGACACATATGTCTATATTTGAACCAACCGAAGGAAGGGGGCCTGTCCAAGGGTTGGTCAGGAATCCCGGGCATTTCTTAAGCCTGATAACATTGGGCAGAGTGTGGACCAGAACTATCTTACCAGCTGTCTGTCTCCAGGGAAGCTTGGTCCTCAGCCTGGCTCATCCTAACTGGGAGCACTTATCTCTCAAATACAGAATAAATGCGCCGAGTTAGGATATTCGAGCAGGGAAGGTCTAAAGATCCTGATTTTGATATTATTTATCGTGTGCACCTCACTACAGTCCTCTTGCAAGAGGAGATCCTCCCCACTTTTTGAGATCTTCCTTGCCGATGAGTCTGTATATTTATTTCTTTTTTCTTTTAGACGTGCAATTTGTTTTGCTTGACGGCATTTTTGTAATGGTGATTTTATTTTTCATCCATTCTCAGTTGAGGGTAGTGGGGAGAAAGGGAGGAAAGGTAGATTTTTGCTGATTCAAAAAATTAAATAATTTTAAAAAAGAAAAGAAAAAACATACAGTTATATCAGACCAATAAGAAACATTTCCTGATTTCTCCTCCTTTCTCTGCTGGAGAGGGCGATCACCATCATCAGCTCTTCTCTTCTCCCTGTGTGGCCTTGGGAGTCAAGACAAACTTCAGTCAGTCTGCACCATGTTGGAACCAGAGCCACTCAGAATCTCAACCAGGGAATCACAAGATCCTTCTCATAAGTGAGCCCCCAAAACAAAATACCAACTCAGAGTACACACACACACACACACACACACACACACACACACACACACACACACACACACACTTCTCAGAGCCGAAAGGTATCACAACCTTCCTCAGTGCCTAATTAGAAATTAGCAAAAGGCATGAAAGTCTTCCTACAAGCAAGCCTCCCCTAAGCAAGCTTCCCTGTGTTGTACCTTAATAAAAGCGAGACAGAAGATCCCCAAGATTAAGTTTGAAAAGTGGATTTTATTACTGCGGGACACCACAGGACTGTTGGGGTACATAGTCACCCAAATCAGACAGGGCTTTTGCACAGACAGTGTGCCGGTTTTATAGAGGTTCCATAGCCAGGTTACATAAGCTGAAATTACAGTGATGTAAGCTGAAACTCCAATGATTGGTCAGTGTACACTTGAAACTACAATTAGTGATTGGTCAGTATACATTTGAATTTTGTCCCACCCACACATTAATCAAGGGTAAGCAAGGGGTGGGGGTTCTGCCTGTTTACAGATTAAGCAAGGTGAAGTTCTCTGTTTTACAAATCAATGAAGGAAAGGTTGGGCTGCCTGTTTTACAACTCAAGGAAAGGGTGAGTGGATTTGTGTCTGACATCGGGAAGGGCAAAGTGACAAATCAAAGGGGGAAGGGCAGAGTGGAGCTGGGTCCAACACCTGAATAGACTCTACTTGAGGCCTCTTAATGGGCAAGGAAGATCTTAAATCCCATTAACATTGCACTCTCAGGGAGGCTAGGTGGCCCAGTGAATAGAGTACTGTCCCTGGAGTCAGGAGGACCTAAGTTCAAATTGGGCCTCAGTCACTTAACACTTAATAGCTGTGTGAACTTGGGCAAGTCATTTAACTGCAATTCCACTGCCTTCCTCGATGCAAACACACACAAAAAAAAAAACAACAACAACATTTCACTATCTTTTTTTTTGCTTCTGAATACAGAGCATTGAATATAAGTATCTCTAATTATGCTGGGAGGCTTCTGTGTTGTTTAGATAGATTTTTTTTTTCTCTTGGCAGATTGACTTTTATATTGCCTATGTTTTTTGGATGACTTCTAGAGTTGATAAAGCCACCACAATTTTTCCTAGGAGTTTTCTTTTGGGATCTTTTTCAAGAGGGGATTGGTGAATTCTTTCAATTTCCATTTTGCCCTCTAGTTCTAGAATATCAGGGCAATTTTCCTGAGAATTTCTTGAAGGATGATCTCTAGGATCTTTTTTTGGATCATGGCTTTCTGGTAGTCCAGTAATTTTTAAATTATTTCTCCTGGATCTATTTTCCAGGTTAGTGGTTTTTTCAATGAGATACATCACTTTGCCTTCTATTTTTTCATTTGTTTGGATCTGTTTTATAGTATCTTGATTTCTCATAAAATCATCAGCTTCCATTTACTCCAGTCTAATTTTGAAGTAATTAGTCTCTTCAGTGAGTTTTTGAAATTCCTTTTCCATCTGTCCAATTTGGCTTTTTAAGGCTTCCTTTTCCTCATTGGCTTTTTGGACCTCTTTTGCCATTTGAGTTAGTCTATTTTTAAGGTGATATTTTCTTCAGTATTTTTTGGAGGTCTCCTTTAGCAAGCTGTTGACTTGCTTTTCATGATTTTCTTGCATCATTCTCATTTCTCTTCCCAATTTTTCCTCCACTTCTCTTACTTGATTTTCAAAATCCTTCTTGAGCTCCTCCATGGTCTGCAGCCAGTTCATATTTTTCTTGGAGTCTTTTGTTGCAGGAGTTTTGACTTTGTTGTCTTCTTCTGGTTTGATGTTTTGATCCTCTTTGCCCCCCAAAAGATTCTATATGAGAATCATATGGTCTGATTGTGTTTCCTTTGTTTATTCATCTTGCCAGCCAATTACTTGACTTGACTTGAGCTCTTTGCCATGGTAGAACTCTGTTTCCAGAGTAGAGAGTTCTGTGTCCCAAATTTCTGGGATTTTGTGCAAGTCTGGGCTGGTGCAGCTCATGCAGAGCTGTGTTCAGCCCCCAGTGTGGTGTGATAGACCCTTCCTGTTGGCCTTCCAGGTTGCCTTCAGCAGGAGATTTGTTTCTCTCTGTCATTTTGTGGGTTCTGTAGCTCTAAAATTTGTTTAGAGTCATTTTTTAATAGGTATTGGAGGTGGTTGGAGCGGGAGCTCAGGAGCTCAAGCAAGTTCCACTTTTACTCTGCCATCTTGGCTCTACCCCACCACAGTTTCTCATTGTATTTCTTCTTCGTGCTTTGGTCTGGTGCCGTTTTTAGGCTTGTTAGTATTTTCTTCTGGAGTAAATGTATGCAGGCTGCATTGCCTGTCTCTGTTCTTAGATGGAAGTTGTTTTGTCTGTTTGTTAATAGGAAACCCACCATTGGGGGTTCAATAACTGAAGTAGCCATCTATGTGATTGCCCATAGAATCCAAAGCAGTAACTGCCCTCTGAGGACTCAACCAAGAAGTCAAATGCAAATTAGGGATATAAAATACAAAGGGAGAGTTTACCTGTTAGTAAAAAGAGTGGAATCTATCACAGGGATAGTAAGAAAATACTGATTGTATCTCCTTTTCCTAGAAGCAATTTTATCCTGTAAGTACCAAAGGAAAACATCTCCTTCAAGATTAGAATGGAAGAAACTTGGACCCAGTGTCTCCTTTGTCTATTATCAGCAAGCTTTTCAAGGTAAGAAGTTATAGACTTGTGGGTCATTGGGAGGGGAAAAGATGAAGCACTGTATTTAGTGCATAATTTTCCAGTTGATAAATTAAAAAGGGGCACAACTGGTTTTCCAAAACATGTGAGAGAAATTTCAATGAGGCACTGAAGGTAATGGATATAAACTTATGATATGTAGAAATAAAATGAATTACTTGTGTCCCTAAATCTCCCTTAGCTGCACAAAAAATACCATTTCCAACTGGTTTAAAGCTCTGTGACTCACTAAGAGAAGCTAGTAGAATATAATTTTTCAACAGGGAAACATTATTCAGCAATAATGATATCATTTATGTTCCTTATTATTACATGAAATCTATTGCATTAGTGACAATGCCCAACGTTTAAAATATGTATTATTCACTTAACACACACACAAACAAAAAACCTAGCCGTGTGACCTTGGGCAAGTTACTTAACCCCAATTGCCCTCCAAAAAAAAAAAAAAGCAAAGTAAAATATGTATTATTTAAAAATAATACATATGTCAATGGCAATAATAATAGTATCTATATCCTAGGATTGCTCTAAGGATCAAATAAAATAGTATTTGCAAAGTGCTTTATAAAACTTGAAGCAGTATAAAAATGCTACCTGTTATTGATAGGGAAGACCAAGCAGATATTATATTCTGTTGCTCCACCTTTCAAACCAAACTCTCAGAGACTATGTCTAGGAGAGACAAAGCCACTTCAAATTTTTGCCTGGGGACAAATTTTAAATGTCTTTAAGAAGACCCATATGGCATAATGAGGCACTAGAAAATCTTTAATGGGAGAAATATATAAAAGCTTCATAAAAATGAAAGATGGTAGAATAAGAGAAAGTAATGCATCCTCACTCTCCACAAACTCTTTTCCACAACAATCTAGAACATATGCCAGATTGAATTCTGATAAATAGAATCAAGAAAACATCACAAGGAATCTTTTTTCCAGATGAGGGCTGCTCAAGGAGGCAAAGCAGAGAGGTCTGAGGACACTGAGGACAAAGTCTGGTCAAGAGCATATGTGGAGCATTTCAGGCCTCTATGACTGAAAGAGTCAAGAGAGGGCACCAGAGCAGAAAGAGATCACAAAGAGTCCCCAGGTTAGAGATCCAGAGGTTGTCATTAACATGAGCCCTAGCTATGTACTAAGCAAAGAAGAAATTCTGGAAATGTTGCTATATGGCTCTGAGCCCAGGAATAGAACTGTGGCTAAATTCTAGGCGTTAGCCCATGTGTAAACCTGAAGTGAAATTACCAGGATATCAGTCTCAGATCAAAGAGGAACCTTTGGTTCAGACTTTCTGAAATAGGCCAATAGTGACTGAATCCAGTAGAGGTCTACTGGAACTTCCAATCAAGGACTATCAGAAAGACACAATAGTGGGACAAGAACCTGTACAATTCCAACTATGAGAGCAGTGAACAGACATCACAGGAGATCACAACCAATTTGGAAGTATTGAAAACCTACAGGCGCTTAACCTGAGTTGTGAAAGGAGAAGAAGAATATGAATACAGAAGCTCATGCCAGACAGAAGTATGCAGAGCCAGTACTAACATAAAGTCAGAAGTTTAAAAATGAGCTCAGAGAATGAGCAAACATAAAAAGAATACCACCATGAAGACCTATTGGGATTAGACAGAAGCTCAAGATGCAAATACTGAAGAGAATAACTCAAAAATATCTAGAAGCAAAACCTCAAAGAAATATGAAGCTTGGACACAATTCCATCAAGAAGTGTTAGAAGTTAAAGAAAAAGAGGTTTTTTAAAAAGAAGTTTTATAAAAAGGTTATAAAAACAAAATGAGAAAATGAGAATAGTAGAAGAAAAAATGGGAAAAGAAGTGAAAGGTAGGGAAGAAATATATGAAAAGAGAATTAACAGCATGGGAAAAGATTAATGAAGAAAATAACTTCATGAAAATTATAATTGAGGGGGTGGGGGCTGAGATGGTTGAATAAAGGTATAATGTCAATCACAGCAGCTTTCCTGAGGACTGCTGCTATGAATAACTTTAAGGGTCTAATCACATAGTATAATGAACTCTCTGTTTATTCAACAATAAACTAAAGCATAAAATTCAAGAAACTAAAGCATAACATTCATGACAATATAACATAACTTGTTACTAAGGTAGCCATGTAGTCTTAAACAAAACATATCATTTGTTATATTTTATAGTCATCTTTAAGGGGTAGCAGAAAGTACAAACATCATCCACCCCTAGGTCACAGCAAGTTATAAATCTCATAAGTCAATACAGAGTGTAGAAGTAAAGTCCTCTTTCATCTTAACTGGAGGCTGGCTTCCTAACCCCACAGCTCCTTCTCCACCAACTGAGCACTCCCAACTATTGCCTGGATTCCTACATAGGCAGCTCTCTGCTCCTGTTCCATATCTCAGCTCACGGGCACTGCACCACTCCAAGCTCTTCAGAGTTTCTGTTTCTAGGAGAACAAAGCTTAACAGAGCTACAACAATATTTACACACATTACCAGCACTATCATCTCAGTTTCACTTTCTGAGAAACCAATACAGAACAATAGAGAGGACTTCTGTCTAAGAAAGTAACACAGACCAATAGACAGAGCACCAGCATCACAAACATTCTGTCTCTCGGTTCTGCCTGCTCCTGGTTCTGCTTGTGCTCTTGTCTGCTCCTTCTTGTTCCACCTTTTTTTTTGAAAGCTCCTCCCACCATGGGATCCCATGTGATTATGTTCAACCTGTTAAGGACAGGAAAGATCTTCAAAATCCCTTCAGCCTATTAATGTCAGGGAATATCTTCAAACTCCCTTAGGCCTATTAAGGACAATACAATATATACCATTTTCAATCAAAGACTTTTGATACAATCAAAGGCAAAGCTCAAAGGCACTTGATTAGCTGAAACTCAATCCAGAAAAAGGGCAAAAAATCCCATTTTGCTTGCCATTACAAAAGACTGGGATCCTTCTGTACTAGCTAAGCATTCCCCTCTAAACAGCTTTAAAATAATGCCTCAACTCAAATTTTGGAGCAGCAAAGCCAACAAAAGGTCAGAGGGAGATATTTTTCAAGCCTAAGATAACATAGGAGGTCTACTGGAAAGGCCTGTAACACCAGGATGGGTGGTGGACCTTGGAGGCAAACATGCCAGCAGAAGCAGTAACAACAGCAGCTTTGGGAGCTCTCAGACCAGAGATGATGAGGGGGTTGGACAAATGGTCAGAAAGAGATACAAAAGAACATTTGCTGACAGAGGAACCAGCTACCTCTAATTGGCAACTCCATTGCCTGTAAGCAGTTCTGGGTTTCAATTTCAATATGGAGAAGAATGCTTATGATCAGTCCCAAGGGAGCAAGGGCCTAGGTCACAGTTCCAGAGCCAAGGGGAACACTAGTACCTGCAGCTGTAGGAAGTCAGGGGACCTGGTCACAGATCAAGGACCAAAAGGACCACTTTTATTTGCAGCTACAGGAGAGCAGGGGGCATTTCTGGGTAAAAGCCACAGCTCAGACAAGGAGAGTAGTAACCATACCTCTCCCAGGATCACACCACCTTGGAAGCACCAAAAACTTGCAGATACCCCAGAACTAGGTCTGAAAATAGCAGCATAAAAAGCCTGAAGCTTGGGACAGGGCCTCCCCACCAATAGGTGAGCAAAGCTCAACTTAAAAATGTAAAATTCAAATTCAAGAAATAAGCTGGGAAAATGAGGAAACAACAAAAAAAGAACTTGACCATAAAAACTACTACATAGTGAGAAGACCAAGACATAAACTTAAAACAAGACATTGTGAAAGCAGTTACAAGCAAAGCTTTAAATAAAAAGCTAATTAAACCTAAGGCCATAAATAATTCATAGAAAAGTTAAAGAAAGAGATAAGAGTGGGAGAGGAAAAATTGGAAAAAGAAATGAGAATGATGGAAGAAAATTATGGAAATAGAGTTGGTAAAAGAGGTACCCCCCCAAAAAAAAACCACTGAAGAAAATAACACCTTAAAAACCAGAAATTCACTGAAGGAAAGAACTTCTTAAAACACAGATATGCCAATTAGAAAAAAGGTACAAAAGTTCACTGAGGAAAATAATTTCTTAAAAATTTGAATTGGGCAACTGGAAGCTAAGAGACATCAAGAAACAATAAAAGTCAAAAGACAGGAGAAAATAGAAAAAAATGTGAAATAGCTTATTCTTAAAAAACAACTGACATGAAAAATAGATTGAGGAGAGAACTTGAGACTTATTGGACTAAAAAAAGAACTTAGTAAGAAATTATAAAGGAAAATTGACCTAATATTTTCAATCCAGAGGACAGAAATGGAAAGAATACACCTCCTGAAAGAGATTCCAAAATTAAAACTTCCAGGAATATTATAGCCAAATTCCAGAGCTCCCAGGTCATGGAGAAAATTTTGTTAAGTGGACAGAAAGAAACAATTCAGATGTCATGGAGCACCAGTCAGGATCATACAAGATTTAGCAACTTCCATGTTAAAGGAGTGGGGGGCTTGGTATATAATATTCTAGAGGGCAGAGGAGCTGATTACAACCAAGAATAACCTACCCAGCAAAACTGAATATAATCCTTCTGGGGGAAAATGGATATTTAATGAAATAGAGGATATCCAAGCATTCCTGATGAAAAGACCAATACTGAATAGAAAAGTTGACATTCAAGCAGAAGACTTAATTGAAGCATAAAAAGATAAACATAAAAGAGTAATCATAAGAGATTCATTGTAACTCCAGTGTTTACATTTACTCCAATTGTTTATGTTCCTAAATGAGAAGAAGATGCATTCAATACTTAAGAACTTTATCATTATTAGGGCAGTTAGAAGGAGTCTGCATAGAAGAGGGCATTATGAGTCGATTATGTTGGAGTGACCTCCAAAAAGAAAAAGAGAATGTAAGGTTGAGAAAGAGATATGCACTGGGAGAGGAGGAAAGAGAGAGGTGTAACGGGGCAGATTTTCTCATATAAAGGAGGCACATAAGGAAGAGCTTTTACATAAAGAAGAGTGGAGGGAAAGATTGGGGGGAGGGTAGCAGGCAATGTTTGAACCTTGCTATCATCAGAATTGGTTCAAGGAGGGAAGAAAAAAAAATGCCTACATAAGCACACACATACATTCAGTTGGGTACAGAAATCTATCTTACCCAATAGGAAAATAGGAGGGGGCAGGATTAAGAGATATGGAAGAGATGTTAAAGGTGGGGGTAGATTGGGGGAAGCAGGGTCAGGAGCAGAGAGTCTTTGGAGGAAGAATTGGATAAAAAAGAGAAGCAGATAAATATAGGAAAATGGGTTGGAGGGAAGTGCATCATTAGTGATCATACTGTGAATGTGAATGGGATGAGCCAACCCAGAGAAGGGAAGCAGACAGCAAAATGGATTGGAAACCATAATCCAACAATATGTTGTGTACAGGAGACACACTTGGGACAGAAAGAGACACACAGAGTTAAAAAGAAGGGCTGGAGCAGAGTTTATTTTGCTTTATTTTGTTTTCAGCTGAAGTAAAAAGGGCAGGGGTAGCAATCTCAGACAAATCTCACACAAAGCAAAAGCAAAAATTGATCTAATTGAAAGAAAAAATCTTGGAAACTAAATTTTGTTTAAAAGTGCTATATATAATAAGTATCAAATAATTTTATCAAATTTTATTTAAAAGTACTGTAGATAATAAATATATATATATATATATATATATATATTTTTTTTTTTAACCTTTTGGAGGGCAACTGGGGTTAAGTAACTTGCCCAAGGTCACACGGCTAGGGTTTTTTTGTTTGTTTGTTTGTGTGTGCATTAAGTGTCTGAGGCCAGATCTGAACTCAGGTCCTTCTGATTCCAGGGCCAACGCTCTACTCACTGCGCCACCTAGCCACCCCTATAGATAACAAATATTTAAAAATATAGCAAATTTCTCTGATAAAGGCCTCATTTCTCAAATATGTAGAGAACTGAATCAAATTTATAAAAATAAGAGCCATTGCTCAATTGATAAATGGTCAAAGGATATGAACAGGTAGTTTTCAGAAAAAAATCAAAGCTATATATACTCATATAAAATGCTTTTAATCACTATTGATTAGAGAATTACAAATTAAATCAACTCTAAGGCACCATCTCGTACCTATCAGAAATGACAAATGCTGGAGGAGATGTGCAAAAGTAAGTATATTAATGAATTGTTGGTGAAGTAGTGAACTGTTTCAACTATTCTGGAGAACAATCTGGAACTATGCCCAAAAAGCTATCAAACTATGCTTTGATTTAACAATACCACTACTAGGTCATACCCTAAAGAGATCAAAGACAAAGCAAAAGGACCTATAGGTACAAAAATATTTATAGCAGCTCTTTTTTGGTGGCAAAGAATTGGAAATTGAAGGGATGATCATCAATTGGGGAATGGCTGAGCAACTTTGTGATGGAATACTTTCATGCTACAATAAATGAGGGGGCAGGGGAGGGGGAGTTGGTTACAGAAAAAAAAAAACCTGGGAAGAATTATATCAACTAATACAAAGTGAAGTAAGAAGAACGAGGAGATCATTGTGCACAGCAATGTTGTGAAAGGGTTAGCTACTTGGATTAACACTGTGATCCAAAACAAATCCAAAGGCCTCATGATAGAAAAACTCTTGAGTACAAACTGAAATATAAATTTCTCACTTGCTTTATTTTGTTTTGTTTTGTTTTTTTTGTGAAATGGCTAATACGAAAATATGTTTTGCATGATTTCACCTGTATAATTGGTATATTGTTTGCCTTCTCAGTGAGTGGAGGAGGGGGGGAAGGGAAAGGGAGAATCTGGGATTCAAAATTTAAAAAGAGAATGTTAAAAATAAACAATCAAATAAATTTTAAAAAATTAGAATTGGCAAGATTAAAGTTAATGTTATCAGGAGGCATCAGGAAATAATGAAACAAGGTTAAAGGTCTAAAAAAAAAAAGATTTGAAATATCTCATAGGAAAAACAAGTGACATAGAAAACAGATTTTTTTCTTTGAATTCATTTATTATTTTTAGTTTTCAACATTCACTTTTATAAGATTCTAAGTTCTAAATTTTCTCCCTCTCCTCTCCTCCCCCTCCCCAAGATAGCCTGCAATCTGATATAGGCTATACATGTATAATTATATTACATATATTAGAAAACAGATTAAAGAGAGATAATTGAGAATCATCAGACTACCTGAAAGCCATCAATGAGAAAAGAGCCTCGACATCATATTTCAAGAAATCTTAAAAGAAAACTGGATATCTTCAAACCAGAGGGCAGATAAAATCAAAAGAAAGCAGAGAGGGAGGAGGAGAAGAAGAAAGAAGACAATAACTCCCAGGAATATTGTATCCAAAACCCAGAGCTCCCAGGCCAAGGAAAAATCACTGCAAGGAAGGCAGAAAGAAGAATTCAAGTAACAAGGAGTCACAGTCAAAATAATAAAACTTTAGTAGGCACCACTGTAAAGAAGCAAGGAGCTTGGAATACGATATGATAAAAGACACTAAGTATAAATACCTCCAGGCTGACTGCTGAAACAACAAACAGGGGGAGTGGAGGATACAGCTTGGTCTGAAAACAGACTAGGCCTCAAAAACTTTTACCTCACAAATTTTCATCTAATAAACAGTGTAAAGATTTTATGTGAAATGAATAAAAGTAGGATCTAGTTTTTAAGGGGAAAACTGATAAAAATGAGCCATTAGCTAATTTAAGAAAGAGAGAAAAAAAACAAATTAATGGTATAAAAAATGAAAAATATGACTTTACAGCCAATGGAGAAGAAATAAAGCCTATTTCTAGGTGCTTTTTCTTCTAACTCTGCCAATAAAATTAAAATTCTAAATTAGATCAATAAATATTTACAAAAGTGTAAATTGTCCAAATGAAATTTTCTCATAAAAAAAAAGAACTGAACAAATCACAGATGAATTTGAAAAGAAAAAATCCTAGGACCAGATAGATTTACTAGAAAATCTTGCCAAACAAATAAAGAATAATTAATTCCAATAGAACTTAAATTGTAAATAAGGGATCCTAGCAAATTCCTTCTCTGACATAGACAAGGTCTTCATACTTAAAGCAAGAGAGTCAAAACAGAGAAAGAGAACTAGAGACCAGTTTCCATAGTGAATATTGATACAAAAATTTTAAACAAAATATTAGCAAGGAGATCACAGCAATATACCACAAAGATCTTACACCATGACCAGGGTACAGTTATAGCAGGAATGCAAGGTTGGTTCAATATTAAGGAAACTATAAACATGACTGACCACATTAATAACAAGACCAACAAAATCATATGATTATGTCAATAGATGAAAAAAAAAACTTGTGACAAAATGCAACACGTATTCTTGTTTTTAAAAAATGGAAAGCATAGAAATAAGTGGAACTTTCCTTAAAACAATAAGTAGTTTCTAAAACCAATGAGCTTCAACCATGAGCTTGAAGCTTTTCCAATAAAATCAGGGGAGGCAAAGATGTTCATTATCAGCATTACTGTTCAAAATTGTACCAAAAAGTTATCACTTTTTTTTTGCTTTTTGGAGGGAGGAGGGCAGGGTAATTGGGGTTTAGTGACTTGTCCAAGGTCACACAGCTAATCCGTGTTAAGTGTTTAAGGCAGGATTTGAACTCAGGTCCTCCTGACTTCTGGGCCAGTTTCTATTCACTGTGCCACCTAGCTACCCCAAAACTATCACTTTCTGCAGATTATATAATGGTTTACTTAAGCAGCCCAAGAGAATCAACTAATTGAATGAGTTGACAACCTCTAAGTTGTAGGATATAAAATAAACTCAGACAAATCATCGCTATTTCTATATACTATCAACACAATCAAAAAGTAAGACATAGGAAAAAGAAATTTATTTTAAAATAACTGCACACAGAATAAAATACTTAGAAGTCTACCTGCCAAGACTCATGCAAACTATATGAATACAATTATCAAACATTTTCTACACGAATAAAGGCAAATCTGGTGAAATATTAGTCGCTCATGTATAGGCAAAGCCAATATAATAAAAATGACAATACTACCTAAATTAATTTACTTATTCATTTCTATAACAAACTACCAAAGGATTACTTTATAAAGCTAGAAAATAATGTTAAATAATAATGTTAAAAAATGTTAAATTTTTAAAAATGTTAAATAAATCATAATTAAATGACATATCATGTAATATGTAAAGTAATATAAATAAATACTATAAAATAAAAATGATCAAATATTAAAATGCATTTGGAAGAACATAGATCAAGAATATCAAAAGAATCAACATAAAATATGAGAAAGAAAGGGGAGTGATCTTAAACTATACTACAAAGTTATAATCCTCAAAAAAATGTTTGGTGCTGGGTACGAAAAAGAGAGATTGAATCAAACATAATATAGAGACTCAAATAAGCACAATAGCTTAGTGTTTGATAAACCAAAGTTCAAAGCTACAGAGCAAGAACTCACTATTCAACAAAAACTAGAAACTAGTTGGGAAACTTAAAAAACAATCTGACAGGAACTAGGTACAGACAAACATCTTGGATCATGTACCAAGATAAGCTCAACATGAGTACATGGTTGAGTCATAAAGGATAACATTATAAACAAATTAAAGGATTAAGGAAGAAATCACCTGAGAGATCTATGGATAGAGGAAGAGTTCAAACAAGATATACAAAGATTCATAAGAGGTAAAATTGACCATTTTGATTACATAAAACTAAAAAGTTTTTTGCACATACAAAACCAAAGCAGGCAAAACTAAAAGATAAGCAGGATATTGGGGGAAAATCTTTGCAGTAAGGTTCTCTGATAAAGGCCTTATTTCTAAAATATATGGGGAACTGGGCAAAATTTACAAGAAAAAGAATCATTCTCCAATGGACAAAAGATATAAAGAGATAGTTTTCAGAGGAAGAAAGTAAAGACATCAATATTTTTAAAAATTCTCTAAATCATCAATAATTAGAGATATTAAAATGGAAACAATTCATCTTATACCCATCAGATTGGTTATATTGCCAACAAAAGGAATGACAAATGCTTGAGGGGTGGTGGGAAAACTTCTACTTTAATACACTGGTGGTGGAGCTATGAACTAATCCAAACACTCAGGAAAACAATTTGAAATTATTATGAGAAAGCTATTAAACTGTTTAAATTCTTTTACTCAGTGATATTGCTACTAGGTCTCTAAAAATTATAAGTATTGTGACAGTGTATTTGTTATTTAATTTTAAGTATCTTCTATTTTTTATGAAATTAACATTTCTTTTTGTTTAAAGGTGATTTTAAGAATCGAGCTGAGATGCTCAATTTCAGCATCAGAATTAAAAATGTGACTAGAAAGGATGCTGGACAGTATCGTTGTGAAGTTAGTGTACCATCTGACCAAGGTCAAAACCTTGAAGAGGATATAATTACTCTGGAAGTATTAGGTAAAGAATGAATTTTTTTTTCATCTAATTGTATTCTAATATATGAATATGTTCCTATGAATTCTTTTAAAAAAATTTAATCATATTGACTCTTTATCCCCCATTCCTATGTAAAATGTTATGGAAGGTGAAATAATGGTAAATTAAGTAAAGAAGTAACTATAGGTTTCAAGGCTTGGCACAGAAATTCTTAATCTAGGGTTCATGAGCTTGTGTGTATGTGTATTTTTCTGACATGTTGATAATCATTTTTCAATTTAATTGGTTTCCTGTGTAATATTGTTCATTATATTCTATACACTTAAATACGTTATTCTGAAAAGGGGTTGGTAGGCTTAATTAGACTGCCAAAGGGGCCTAAGATGCAAATAAGGCTAAGGATGCTTGGTTAGAGGCCCAGAAAGATAATGTGTCCATTTCTGAGCTTCTTAAACTTTTTCTACTTTTCTGGCATTGTTCCTTGGTGTTGCGTGACCTGAGGGCATACACAGTGAAGTACAAAGTACACATGCTCTGTGTTCAGAACCAAGGCTGCAGTGAAGTTGCATGATGCAACATGGGCAAGTGCTGCTTATGCATTATGCAGATTTGGTTATGCATTATGCATTTGGTTCTGAATTAATTTTTGGTCATTACATGTTAAAAAACCTTTTGCTGTTGCCAGATTTTTCATGACCCTATATGGGGTTGCGACCCACAGTTTAAGAAGCACTGTATAACCTAGATCACACAAAAGTTTGTGGCAGAGCTGGGATTAGCGTCAGCCTTTTCTAATTTGGTCCAGTACTTTTTCCATCATTTGGCTTCTTACACATTGGATGAAATAAACTCATCTCCTACCAACAATGTGGCACAATTATAAGGCAAAAGTGATGGAGGACATTCCAGGAGAATCACTGTGATGTAGCTGAGAAGGTTATATTTCAGAGTCCCTATGTTCTTGGCTCTATCATTTGACTAGCTAGGTCATTTAAATATGACCTTGAACGAGTCATATTCTTCACTAGGTAAAATGATAGTGTTTGCCTAAATGATATCCCTATTGTTTTTTTGGTGCTTTAATATTATATTACTTTCTTGTTTGTTTTTGATAGAACCCATCATTTCATCAGTAGAGGGAATTCTTAGTGAAGGACTAGACCCCTTTATAAATCCCACCTCTAGTACTTACTAGCTGTGTGGTCCTGGGCAAGTCGTTTAAAACCTTTATCTTGGCTTCAATTCCACATCTGTAAAAAGATAATAATGAATAGCACCTACTTCACAGGGTTGTTATGAGATTTAAACAAGATAATACATGTAAAGGGTTTTGCAAACCTTTAAGTGCTATGTAAATGCTATCATTGCTATTACCAATGAGACCTGCACTTCCTAGTCTTAGACTTAGTTATCTGGGGCACTGAGAAATCATGTAACTGACTCAGATAGCCTTTGCTCTAGGTGGACCTTAGCCAGAGGTCCATCAGGAGGTCTGGTCAGTTCTGGGGTTTTCTTTTAGCTTGAAGTAGGTTTTAAATCTTAGCTAAGGCATATCATCTAGTCTGCAATCCCCAGGTCCTAGATTATATCTGAACTTCTCAACCCAATGGAGCTAATCAACCTAGCTTCCTAGATGTCGTCTAAATGGGCTGGGACCAGCTCCAGGTTTGCCTTGATATTTTTGCCTGGATAATGATAACAATATTAACTCACGTTTATATGGTTCTTTACAGTTTAGAAAGTATAAAACACTACATAAGGGTGAGCATAGAACCATTAGATGGTGGGGCACCTCTTGAAAAACATAAGAATATGGTACAGATACGTATATTTTTGCCTGGCAATCAAAATTTGCATTTATCATATAAAAATCAATACCCTATGTCATCTGTTGTTTAGTGGCACCTGGTGTTCCATTATGTGAAGTCCCCAGCTCTGCTCTGAGTGGAACTGTAGTGGAACTAAAATGTCAAGATAAGGAAGGTTTTCCAGCTCCTGAATATACTTGGTTCAAGAATGGTGTCCATTTACTAGAAAATCCCAAAAGTGGCCACAAAATCACCAACATCTCTTACACAATGAATAAAAAAACTGGAACTCTGGTAAGATTATTTTGTTTCTAAATTATTAAAATGCTTACAACAATACAAATCTATTAATTATTATGTACTAACCATTTACATAGCTTAATGGACAGAAGGCCAACCTTGGGGTCAGAAAGATGGGAGCTCAAGTCTTATCCTTTGACACATAATAACTGTTGGGCCAAAAGGAAGTCACAACTTCTTGCTGCACCTAGGAAACTTTCTTAAGACTTAGTTGGAGAGGTATTACAAACTTGCCTTGATGGAAAGATTTTTCCATACCAGGAATTTCCTATCAGTTTCACAGGTCCAGCCCCACCCTTGTCCTCATCACACACTTCAAAAAATAAATGAATATTAAAAATGCGAGAGCTAAAATTATGGAGAAAAAAAAGACAATCTGTTTCCTGGATTGCTGTTACTGACAGTAGGAGGGATGGTAGGGAAAATGTAACAGGAGCTCAATACAGAGATAGACACAAATGAGCAAGGATGAGGAGGAAGCCTGCTGTGGTGAAGAGAAAGACAGGTATGGAAAGCTGAGTGCAGGATAGGTTGGGGCAGGGTCTACAAATTCTTATGGTGAGAATTTCAAGAGGGTGGGTAACAAGTTTCTTCTGCTGTCCTATTCCCTATCTGCAAAAATACAGAAAGCATAAACTCCCTTATTGTTGTTTGTTTGTCCTTCATTCTCAAAGAGGACCATGACATCAGGAAGGTGATGCCATGGATTGCAAGTGAATTGGATTTAAGTGAGGGAGGGCTGTGCAAAGTCTCCCTTATTAGTCACCAAGTAAATACTTGAATATCCTCAAAGATACTCTGATCATTCACTGCCCAAGCAATGAATGTCACAAAACTACTTGTCCTATTGTATTACCTGTGCTGCTAATATCCTTTAGAAATAATTCAGATTTATCTATAATATATGACTAATCTGCTTTTGAAGTACATATGGGAATTGACCATTACATGAATAAAGTTTATATGAATCTCTAATTGACCTAAAAGTAAACAATATACTTGAAAGTAATCTGTTAGTAAACTTGTTTCATTTCCACATTAGGTGACATTTTCTGAGAGGTAGGAAGGAACATCAGACTTAAAGTTCACTTTTTTAGAGTGACAAATACAAATTTTAAACATCTGTGTTCCAGAGAATATGAAATTTTAAAAACCAGTATTATTATTTTAAAATTCAAAAGCAAAAATATTAAATCCTTTAAAAAATTCAGCATTTCCTTTCACAAAATGTATATTTATAATTAGAAACTACATTTTGGAACCTTAATCTGTTATAGGCTAAAGCATACTAAAAGGATGCTCCTTACTCAGATCTTGCCCTCATCACTTTCAAGAGTCAGCAGGGGCAGTCAGCAGGTCCAACAGTTCTCATGTTGAACTGCTGTCACACCTTGCTATATTTACTTTTTCAAATTATTTTTTCTCAAAGCAGGTGATAGAACACAAAAGCATGTAAATAAATTTTCCATGGATAACTGCTGCCCTTGAAAGATCTTATGATGTCAAAGGAATGACCCAAAGATAAATTCATTATATAATTAAATAACAGGGGGGCAGCTAGATTGTATAGTAGATAGTACACAGGGCCTGGAGTCAGAAAGATCTGCATTCAAATTGAATCTCAGACACTTATTAGTTCTGTGACCCTGGCCAAGTCACTTAACCTGGTTTGTCTCAATTTCCTTGTCTGTAAAATGATCTGGAGAAGGAAATGGCAAACCACTCCTGTAGCTTTGCTAAGAAAATCCCAAATGAGGTCAAAAAGAGTTGGACACAACTAAACAACAACAACAAATTAAATAATAGGCAAAAGAGGCAATGTATGTTTGGTAAAGCTTGTAGTATATGATTAATGTGACTTTCTTCTCACTACTCATCCCAATTAGGAATGAATACCATTTGTTATTTTATTCTAATTAAATTGTGAGAGAAATTATTATTAGTAACCAATTATGGGAGAGATCCAGGCTTTTTTCCTGTCTCATTTTCCTTGTTTGAAGCCTAGCCTCTAAAGGACGTTACTGACCTCTGCCAAAAATTTACCCCACCTTGACCATCTTATCCAAGTGAATTCCTTCCCACTGTGTTCTACTAAGGTTTGGGTGGAGAAAAATTCTTTGATTAAATTGCCCAAGGCTGGGGGGATTTGGAAGTAAATGAAGTGGTCTGAGTCAAGTCCCCCAGCCCCTCATTAGAATAGGTCCACCTCATTATAATATTCATTCTCTCTCATTACTTGTTAACCAATCAGAGTCAATTGCCATGAGGGGTCTTTGGCATTCAAGAGTATCCCTTTCATTAATAATATACTATCAGGGCGGCTAGGTGGCAAAGCCAGTAGAGCTTTGGCCCTGGAGTCAGAAGGACCTGAGTTCAGATCTGGCCTCAGACACTTAATGCACCCACAAACAACAAAAAAAACCAAAAACCTAGCCATGTGACCTTGGGCAAATTACTTAACCCCAAATGCCCTCCAAAAGGGAAAAAAATAATAATATAATATCACTATTAATAAAATGATTAATTACCCAGAAACTTTGTCTCTTAAGCTTTTTCAACATCACAGTTGTTAATACCCATGAGTTTACACTGACTATTCTGGAAGCAGACTGCCTGTTTTGAGAAAGAGAACAACATCCTTGTAGGCTTGAAATAAGCCAGGACTACCCCTCTCCATTTTCCTCTTTCTTTGCTATTAGGAAATAAATAAGAGGGACTCGGTAGTGGTGGAAAAGAAAAAAAGAGGCAGCAGGTCAAATAGTTTAAGGAATTAGGGATAAAAGACAAAAATATATCCTTGCCATGGAGGAGCTTACATTCTACTGTGGGAAATGTACATATTAAGTGTGAAGGGAGAAGGGGGAAAGTGATGTGGAGAGACTAAATCTCTCCTCCACCTAAACTGAAAGTGACAAGATATAATCACAATGAAGTTTTAATGAATTAACAAGATGTTAATAGTTTACTATCTTTTTACAAAGTATAAACAATTTCTCTGAGTCAGAAGGAAGCAACTGCCATTAGAAAGCAAAAAAAAAATAGTTGTAGGTTGTAAAGGACTTCAACTACCAAACAGAGGATTGGTATTTGATCCTAGAAGTAACAGAGAGCCATTAGAGTTTACTAAGTAGGGAGGTGATGTGCTTTGGAAAATCACTTTGCAAAGAAATGATCTATCAGATCCATGGCTAGGTTCATGACTAAACAAGAAATGGGTTCACAGGAGATAAGATGGATAATGTTTTGATTATGCAAAATTTAAAAGTTTTTGCATAAATAAAACTAATGCAGCTAAAATTAGAAGAGAAACAAGAAATTGGGAAGAAATTCTTCATCAAGTTTCTCTGATAAGGCTCTCATTTTTTTTAATTAAAAATTTTTTTTTTAATTTTAAGTTCCATAGTTCCCCTTCCCTCCAGCCACTCCCTCCACCCATTAAGAAGGCAAGCAATATCTTACTTATTATGCATGTGAAATCATGCAAAACATATTAGTCCACATTAGCTATATCACCAACAAAAACAAGAAAAATAAAATGAGAATATTATATTTCACTTTGTATTCAGAGTTAATCAGTTCTCTCTCTGAAGGTAGGTAGCATTTTTCATAAGTCCTTCAGAATTGTCTTGCTTGGATCAGCTAAGTCTTTCATAGTCAATAACCATTATTGCATTGCTGTTACTTCGTACAATGATCTGATTCTGCTCACTTTACTTTGTTTATATAGGTCTTCCCAGGTTTTTCTGAAACCATCCCACTCATTTCTTATAGCACAATAGTGTTCCATCATAGTCATATGCCACAACTTGTTCAGTCATTCCTTAATTGATGGACATCATTTCCAATTATTTTTCACCACGTAAAGAGGTTCTATAAATATTTTTGCACATATAGGTGCTTTTCCTTTTTCTTTGATCTCTTTGGCATACAGACCTAGTAGTGATATTGTTGGGTCAAAGAGTGTGCGTGGTTTTTTAGCCCTTTGGGTCTAGTTCCAAATTGTTCTCCAGAATGGTTGGACCAGTTTTTACTTTGTCTGAGATCATGATTACTAGCCCTACCTTATTTTTACTTCAGCTGATTCAAAATAGATTCTGCTTTAAAGCCCCTTATTTTAGCTTTGTGTGTGTCTTTCTGTTTCAAGTATGTGTCTTGCAAACAACATATTGTTGAATTCTGGTTTCTAATCTATTCTGCTATCTACTTGTATTTTATGATTGAGTTCCTCCCATTTATATTCACAGTTATGTTTAACTATGCATTTCCCTCCATTTTATTTGCTTCTGCTTATCCTTCTCTCTCTTTTTACCCTGTCTTTTCTCAAGAGTCTGTTTTGCTTCTGACTACTGCCTCCCTTAATCCACCTTCCCTTTTATCATTTCCCTTTTCTCCTATCCCCTTCCACTCTCACTTCCCTCTTTGGTAAGATAGATTTCTATACCCAACTGAGTGTGTTTATCTATTCTTCCCTCTTTGGATAAATTCTAATAAGAATGAGGTTCAGGTTTTGGCTTCCAACACTCTCCTCCCCATGTTTTTCCTCTGCTTTAAAAACTTTTCCTTGTGAACATTTTTGTGAGATAATTTCCCCCATTCTTCCTCACCCTTTCCCTTTCTCCCAATACATTCCTCTTTCTCCTCCCTTCTTTTTTTTGAAGATCATACCAATATAATCAACTCACACTCATGCCCTTTGTCCATATAGACCCCTCCTAATTACCTTAACAATGATAATGTTCTCAGGAACTTCTATCATCTTCCCACTTAGGAATGTAAACAGTTAACCTTTTTGAGTTCCTTATGATTTCTCATTGATGTTTACTTTTTTATGCTTCTCTTGAGTCATCTATTTGAATGTCAAATTTCTATTCAGCTTTGGTCTCTTCATCAGAAATGCTTGAAGTGTTATTTATTTTATTAAATACTCATTTTTTCCTCTGAAGGGTTATACCCAGTTTTGGTTTATAGTTTATTTTTGGCTATAGTGCTAGCTCCTTTGTCTTCTGGAATATCATATTCCAAGCCCTCCATGCCTTTAATGTGGAAGCTGCTAAATTTTGTGTGATCCTTATTGCAGTACCATGATAATTAAATTGTTTCCTTCTGGCTGCTTGCAACATTTTCTCCTTAATCTGGGAGCTCTGGAATTTGGCTATAATATTCCTGGGAGTTTTAATTTGGGGCTCTCTTTCAGGAAGTGATTGGTGGATTCTTTCAATTTCTATTCTGCCCTCTAGATCTAAGATATCAGGGCAGTTTTCCTTGATAATTTCTTGAAATATGATGTTGAGGCTCTTTTTTTTTTATCATGGATTTCAGATGATTCAGTAATTCTTAATTATCTCTCCTTGATCTATTTCCAGATCAGTTGGGTTTTTTATGAGAAATTTCACATTTTCTTCTATTTTTTTCACTTTTCAGATTTTGTCTTATTATTTCTTGATGTGATAGATGTCATTAACTCTATAATGATAGAGTCATTAACTTTCACTTGCCTGATTCTAATTTTTAAGGAATTCTCTTCTTCAGTGAGCCTTTGTATCTCTTTTTCCATTTGGCCAATTCTGCTTTTTAGGAACTTCTTTCCTTCAGTGAACTTTTGTGTCTCTTTTACCATTGTCAATTCTGTTTTTTAAAAGTATTATTGTCTTCAGTGCTTTTTTATGTCTCTTTTATCAAGCTGTTAATTCTTTGCCATAATTTTCTTGTATCACTCTCATTTCTTTTTCCAATTCTTCCTCTACAATCCTTATCTCTTTCTTTAACTCTTCCAGGAATTCTTGTTGGGCTTTTGTTCATTTAGCATTTTTTCTTTGATGCTTCGCTTGAAACTATTTTCATGTTGTCTTCATCTGAGTTTGTGTCTTGATCTTTCCTGCCACTAGAGTAGTGTTTTTAGGGTCAGATTCTTTTTGTTGTTGTTGTTTATTCATTCTCCCAACTTATTTCTTGACTTTGAACTTTATGTTAAAGTTGAACTTTGGTCACCTGGAAATGAAAAGACAGTCTTGCAAGCTTCAGGCTTTTTTGTGCTGCTGTTTTCAGAGCTAGTTCTGGACATCTACAAGTTTTCAGTACTTCCAAGGCTGTGTGAGCTTGGGAGAGATTGGTCACTGCTTTCCTTGTTTGAGCTCTGGTCTTTACCCAAGAAGGATCCTGTTCCCCTGTAGCCACAAGTGCTAGTGCTCCTCTCTGCCCTGGAACTATAACCCAGAACTGCGATAGTAGAGTTGCCAAACAGCACCAGGCCCCACACTCAGTGCCAGAAAAGGATCCCTTGTAATTTCTTTCTCACCAGTTGTCCATCCCCCTTAACCATCTTTGGACCGAGAGATCCTGAAGCTGTGGGTGCCACTATTACAGCCACCTTCAAGGCCCACCACCAGTACTGCTGATGTGTACACACACTCCAGGCTGGTCCTTACCTGGGTATCACAGACCTCTTCTGTCAATCTCCTAAGTTGTTGTAAACTGGGAAAAAATGTTTCCCCCTGACATTTTGTTGGTTCTGTCACTCCAGAATTCAATTTGAGGCTTTATTTTAAAATTATTTGGAGGAGAATGATGGGAGAGTCTAGCTGAGTTGTTGCCTCTACTCTGCCATCTTACCTCCACCTTCCCATCCTTTCCCGCATTCAAATGGTCTCATCTCTAAGATATGGAGGGAACTGAGTAAAATTCATAAGAATAAGAACCATTCCCCAAATGACAAATAATCAAAGGACATGACTAGGCAGTTTTCAGAGGAAGAAATCTAAGCTATAAATAACCATATGAAAAAATGCTCTCAATCACTAATAATTAGAGAAATGCAAATTAAAATAACTTTGAGATACTACCTCCTACTCATCAAATCAACAAAGTTGACCAAAAAAGGAAATGATAAATGCTAGATGGAAAATGAGAAAACCTATACTTTAATGCATTGTTGGTGGAATTGTGAACCGGTCCAAAGCTATTTGGAACTATAACCAAAAACTATTAAACTGTGCATACCCTTTTGCCCAGTAATACAGCTACTAGGACTGTACCCTCAAAGATATCAAAGAAAAGGACCAATATGTAGAAATATATTAATAGGAGCTCTTTATGTAGTAGCAAACTGAGGGTTACTCATCACTTGGGGTATAACTGAACAAGTTATCATATATGAAGGTGATAGATTACTATTGTGCTATATGAAACAATCAAAAGTTTGTATTTACAACAAATATTGTAAAAGACATTTTTGAATACTTTATAACTCAGAACAACAGAATGACAAAACATAGTTCCAAAGGTCTTAATGATGAAAAATGCTATTAACTACCAGATAGAGAGCTGAGTGCATATTGAAGCATTTTTTCTTTTCTTTTTTTCCCATTTCTTTTGTTTGTTTTTTTTTCTTTTGGGGGCATAACTAATGTTTTGTTTAACTATACATACTTGGAATGAGTTTTGTTTTTCTTGCTTTCTCTGTATCTGAGGGAGGGGAAAAGGGAAATAGAGTATTCAGAACTGAAAATGTAAAAATGAATTTAATAAAAATAAGAAAAGAAAGAAAAAAAAAGAAATCACCTTACCAACTTTATCAAGAATAGATTGCAATGGGGAGACAATTGTGGCAAGGCAACCAATTAGGAATCTATTTTTATAGTCTAATCATTGGATGATAAGGGCTAGAGTAAAAAATTAGAGTGATGGTTGCTATATTGGTTGAGATAAGACAACACAAGTGAAAGATGTTTGGGAGGGCATTGTGGGAAATGTAAGGAAAGAAGCAATGGCCCAATCTGTGTGGGAAATGAGAAAGAAAATCAATTGGGGAAGAGCAAAAGTACTGCTTTACTCTCATATGGATCCCACTGAGATTAAACAAGATGTCAATCTGTGTTTCCTTTCTCAATTATGGTCAACAAAATTTGCCAAGTAGTTAAGGCTTCTGGGAAAACCATACTAAAGTTTTTACTCAAAATCTTTCTCTGTTTATTTTTCAATTGTTCTTTTTAGTCTTCTCTCTTTTCAGGGTTGTATTTATCCTTCCAAAGCACAAATCCTTATGATTAGAATAAATAATAAAAACACTGAGTTATATTTGCCTAGTGCTTAAAGAACTTCTTGGCAGAAAATTTGGCACAAATTTCATTAACTCTACTGTTAAAATGACTTAATTTTTTTTCTTCTGAAAGTTCACAAACACTGTCAGATTATGGAGAAGCCAATTAATGACTAGGGATTCCTTGGATACTAGAGAAATCTGAATTTGTTCATACAATTTGTACTCAAACTTTATAAAACATATTTTGAACATTTATATTGTTGTTGTTATATTATATATTGTTATATTATATGTTGACCATATCACTAGCAGAAAATTTGCAAAGCTCCTACAGCTGATACTTATTAGCTTGCTCTATCTATCAACTTAAAGGATTTTTACTTACCCTATAAAATTCTGGATGAATTTTAAACTGGAAATAATAACACAAAATACCATATCAATTGATACAGAAAAATCTACTCTGTGCAATGGATCCGACAACTCAAAAAAGTCATCATACAGTATGATCTACTTAATAAATTCACCATTTAATGAAAATGACTTTTTTTCCCCCATAAATAGCAATTTAACAGTGTTTCAAAACTTGACACTGGAGAGTATTTTTGTGAAGCTCGAAATTCAGTTGGATATCACAAGTGTCCTGGGAAACAAATGCAAATCGGTAAGGAAAATAAATAAATAAAATACAATTAGCTTAAGGTGCAAATGAATATGTGTCTATATTAGTTTGGGCTGGATTGCTGAAGGATTTGACATAGATAGAAAAAGCAGATAGTGGGATTGATATGTAGGCAGAAATGACTTTAGAGTTGCTGAGATTTAAGTTATACTCTTTCATCTAAAAAAATCAGCATAGAAAATAGTAATAATACAATTTACTTATTTTTTTTCTTTATCATAGGACCCTGAAGGTTGTCCCAAAGTTTGACTTTTTTCCCTTTAATTATTTACATGGGCCCCTATAATTCGTAAGATGCAAGGTTTTTATAAGTATTTCAAGTAAATTTAGGAAATGCTGGAAATTTTTTCCCCTTTCTTCTCTTCCTATCCAGTTTGAATAACTGGGGAAACAAGTGTGTTTGCCCTAAAGTATGCATAGTGATTGGTAGGGCTGATAATTGAGAAAACTGGAGTGATATCCTAGTTATCTAGTCCAGACCTTCGTTTTATATATGATGAAACTGAGAGCCAGAGAAATTAAGTGACTTTCTCAAGGCTAAACAGATGGTAAGTAGCAGTGGTAAGATTCAACCCCAGGTCCTGTGTATATAGGACTCTTTCCACTGTACTATGCTGCCCAGGAGGATCTTTGCCCTCATCTTGTAAAGGAGATATAGTACAAAAAGATGAAACCCAGAGGAAGCAGTACAGCAAGATAAGAACTGTTGCAACAGGAGTCCAACGTTTGCTACTGTGAATGACTGGGGAATTTATTCAGAACTACATGGTTGTTTGTCCAAGGATTTCTACTTTGTTTTCTTCCTTATCCTAAAATTTTTTTCAGTAATATTGTGAACCATGCGATCAGTCTCAATACACTAGCAAGGTACCATGCATATTTTTGCCTAGATTTCTTGAGATAGTAACCTGAAATCATAAAAACAAACAAACAACAAAAAGCAATATCCATCAGATTGTACCCAGGCCTCTCGTGCCTTGAGTCTTTGACAGAGGATTTGCTTTTGGAGGGTTCATTCAGGATTATACATCGATGTATGTATAATGAGTCCCCCAATAAGATCTGTCTAAAGGGTAAATCCTTGGAGTATATATTGATTATTTCCAGTGACCAATAAGAGTATTGTTTTATCCTTCCAAAGCACAAATTCTTCAGCAGGTGTCTTGTACCTGCAAAAACAACTATTGACTACCTGTATCAAAGAAGAATTATGATCAGGGCAGGAAGACCCCAGTAGGTTTTCAAAGGAGAAAAAACTTCAACTCTTGACCTCTTCTTCTGTCTGGAATGTGTGGAGTGGAACTCTGTCTTTGGGACTCCCTGTGAGGTGGATGAGAAAGACAGAATCCTCTCCTCACCCCCTCTATATCCACCTACTCACCTATAGAAGCTATTCTCACATAATAACTGGCAAACCTGAGAGAATGTACTTTGTGTCTCAGTCTATCTCTCAGAGCTACGACAGTTAGCTCACTCCAAATGATAGTAAAACTACTTCTATCCAAAATTCTATTCCATCTTAAAGCTAAAATAACAGTATTCATAGTCTCTGTGAGAGAAGCTGATACTGCACTTCTATGGTTTATGAGATGGAGGAAGTCTTAACAATAGAGGTGACTAAGTCCACTACAGATTTGTATTATTTGATATTTTTGTTGTTTATTTTTAAATCCATTCTTAGAGCTTTTATTCAACTTATATCAACTTAATATACAAGTTCTTAATAATTATACTTAGATTGTTCCTGAAAATATCATCAGATATTAAACAAAGCTAGCTATCCTTTCAAGTTATTTCCTGTTAACCTTTTTTTACAGCGCATGTATGTTAGGCAAATATTTTTTAAAATCACAAAAAAACCCTAAATATATGAGTTTTTTGTTTTATTGCTCTGCTTGATGTACAGTGACTTTAGAAATATGAAATAATTTATTTTTTCTACATCTTGTGCATTTGTTCTTACATTATTATTAGGTACTTAAATACAAATATCTTAAAAAAGCAAAAAATAATGAAAGTAAACAGTGGGTAACTTTACAAATAATGAAATGTGAACAGTTTTTTGCCCTTCTCCAAAGTAAATTAATTATGATTGCAGTTGCAAAAGTGTTCCTTAAAACTTGGTCTTAAAGAACATTTTTGCAACTGCAGTCGTAAAGATGTGCACATTGAAATTGTGTATTTCACAGATACACATGGTATGATATGTAATATCTATAGGACATCCATTTCTACCACAGCCATGAATGTGCCAACCTCAAAATATTCCCAACTATACCTGGGGCAGGAATTAATTATCCCTTTGACCTACCACAGCTACCACCACCACTACCAAGATAGGCCAATATGTAGGCAATTTTCTTTGCTCAAATGTGGAAGCTGTTTTAACACTGGCCATATGAAATCACAATGTGCCAAAAAATATTAAAGCTAAAAAATATGGGAAATATAAGAATCCAAATAGAAGTAACATAAATATCTTGTAGGTCACAAGTTAAAACTATTTGTGTGACACCATGGATTACAAATAGATAAGAAAAACAGTGTGAATTTTAGAATGAGGTAGAAAGAATGTGGGAGGCTGGTGTATTCCCCCCTCCTCCTTCTTCTTCAACTTTGTTTCCTTGGGTGTCCAATGACCACAATATCAAGTTGTCTCTCTATAATTGCATTATTAGTCTTTTATCTTTGCATACTTCTTCACTTGATAGATCAAATTCAGCAATAGCTTCATCAAAAGATATCTTTACAAGGGATCAAGCTTTTTCTGGAGAATTTAGGATCTCAAAAAAAAAAAAAGTAGACAAGTACAGGACCAGACCCAAACTTATAGAATGTGCTGGTTATACCTCCGTTTTGTTGCTTTCAAATGCTTCTTGATATGCTTAATGTGATTGACCCATATTTCTTTACTCATCATCACCAGCAGCAACCTCAACCAAATAACAGTTGTAGTCTTCTTGCATTTTCAAATAGGAAACTTTGTTTTATGTTTGTGAAGCATTAGGAATTACAAACTTTTCCAAGGAGAGTACATTATTGCAGATATCTTAGTTCAGTCTCAATTTTGTCTCTGTATTCTTGGATCATTTGCTTTTTTTTCCTCAATACCTTCTATCTTTTGCACTGTATTGAAATGACCCTTCAAAATGACCTCTGGGTTCCTAATGACATTTTTTTTTTAAGCAATTGGGGTTAAGTAACTTGCTCAAGGTTACACGGCTAGTCATTATTTGTGTGTGGGTACTCATTTTCTGAGGCCGGTTTCAATCTTGGGTCATCCCAACTCCGAGGCCGGTGCTCTTACTTGCTGTGACACCTAGCCGCCCCTCCTAATGATATTTTTGTAAGCAATGGAGAGACGATTTCTCTCATCGTTGAATAATTCAGTTCCTTGCTCAGTTTCTTAGCCTTAGCCAATTTGGCCTTCTGACTCAGCTCATTTTTATCTGTGGCTTAATGTTCTTTCCTCAAAGTGGGTAGTAACAATGATGAAAGAGACAGGAATCCAGCAATCTCTGGGAAGAAGCACTGACCTGTATTATCTGATCTCAGTTGGACTGTCAGAGGTACAAAGCAGTATTGAAAGTAGCTAAAAGTCTTTTTTGACCATGACAGGGAAAGAGCTCCTTTCTACTACTGGGGCATAGGCATTGGTCCCAGGAGTTTCTGGTCTTAGCTCTGGTCAGTGGCTCATGGATCTCAAGGGACACCATGACCCTCAACCCTTGTTCTCTTTGGGGAAGGTAGGGGGACTTGCCTATGGAAGTGTGGTTGCCAAACACCCTAAGCCCAGACCTGGACAGCAACTTCCCCCCTCCCCATCCTCTCAGCTTATTGCCTTTTCTATTTATATTCTCTTTGGGTGTCCTGATCAAGTCCCATGGGTACTGTTAATACTATTGCTTGGTGACCTCATCATCTCTATGCAGATGACTCCTAAACAGGGGTATGTTGGTAACTTTTTAATAATGTCTCTCTGAAAAAAAATGTACTCACTACTTTGCATGCTTCTTCACTCAATAAATCACTTTTAAATTTATATATAAATATATAGCATAATATATAAATATAATATAAATATTTTATAATATATAAATCTGATATATTAACATTTTCTCCATCACTTTCTTAAGTCTGGATAATCCACAAAACAATAAATCAAGCCCTGGTTTGTAGTGCTTTGCTAATTTCTGAGGCATAAATTCTCATACTGAAAATTTAATAATCAGTTCCAGTCCACCCCTCCTCCTATATATAAATCTAGCCCTAGTCTCTTTCCTGAACTCCAGTTCCATATCATTAGTTGCCTGTTGAATATTTTAAATTAAATGTCCCATAGGAATCTCAAACTCCGTATATCCAAAATTGAATTCATTCTTTTTTTTTTTAGGGCATACTAATTTTTTTTTGCTTTTTGGAGGGCAATTGGGGTTAAGCAACTTGCCCAAGGTCACATGGCTAGGGTTTTGTGTGTGTGTTAAGTGTCTGAGGTCGGATCCGAACTCAGAGGCTGACGCTCTACTCACTGAGCCACCTAGCCACCCAATTGAATTCATTCTTTCCCCCCAAAACCTACCCCTCTTCTGGACTTCCCTATCACTGTCATGAGCACCATAATCCCAAGCTATTTTGCCCAACAATATGCCAATAAAATTGGCAATCTAAATGAAATAAATATTTACAAAAATATAAATTCTACAGATTAACAGAAAAAGAAAAAGAAATTGAACAAGCTATAAATGAACTTCCAAGGAAAACAAAGCCCAGTATCAGATGGCTATATAAATTCTACCAATAATTTAAAGAACAATTACTTCTAATACTATATAAACTATTTTTTTAAAGTGAAGGAGGAGTCCTACCAAATTCATTCTATGACACAAATATCCTCTTGATATCTAAACCAAGGAGAGTCCAAACAGAGAAAGAAAACTACAGACCAATTCCCCTAATGAATTTTAATGTAAAAATTTAAATAAAATATTAGCAAGGAACTACATTAATATATTTCAAAGATCATACACAAGACTAGATTTATATAAGACTGCAGCTGTGGGTCAATATTAAGAAAACAATAAACATAATTGATAAAATTAATAAAAACAACAAAAAAATAACTTACATCTCATACAAGAGCATAAACAGTTTAACTTTGTTTAGTCCCTTATGATTGCTTGCTCTTGTTTACCTTTTTATACTTCTCTTGACTTTTATGCTTGTATGTCAAATTTTCTATTTAATTCTGATCTTCTCATCAGGAATGCTTGAATTTCCTTTATTTAATTAAAAGTCTATTCCTTCTCCCCCCCACCCCAGGATTGTATTCAGTTTTGCTATATAGGTTGTTCTTTGTCCTAAGCCTAGCTTCGTTGACTTCTAAAATAGCATATTCCAAACTCTCTGATTTTTTAAAATTATATTGTTGTTATTCAGTCTTTTTCAATAATGTCCAATTCTTTATGACCCCATTTGGGATTTTCTTGCCAAAGAACTAGATCAGTTTGCAACTTCCTTCTCCACTTCATATTCCAGATGAGGAAATTGAGATAAAGAGTCTTCCTGATTCTAGGTCCAGCACTCTATCTATTATGCCACCTAGTTGCCCTTTAAAGTGGTGGCTGCTAAATATTGGATCATCCTGACTATGGCTCTTCAATACTTGAATTTTTCTGGCTGCTTGAAATATTTCTTCCATGACTTAGATCTTCTGAATTTCCCTATAATATTCGTGAGAATTTACACTTTGGGGTTGTGACTGATTCCTTAAATTTCTACTTTGCTTTTCAGTTCAAAGCTATATCTAGGCAATTGTCTTTTATAATTTCTTGAAATATGATGTCTCAGATCTTTTTGTTGTTGTTGGCTTTTCTTAAATTATCTCTCTTTGATCTGTTTTCCAGGTCAGTTGTTTTTCCTTTGAGTTATTTCACATTTGTCTTTGTTTTATTATTTCTTGATGTCACATAGAGTCATTAGCTTTCATTTGGCCAATTCTAATTTTAAAGAAGTTATCTTGTTAGGAAAGGAGCGTGGAATTTTTTTAATACCTTTTTTCTAAGCTATTAATTTCTTTTTTATATTTTTCTTCCTTAGCTCTTACTTCTTTTCCCAGTTTTTCCTCTACCTTTCATTTGTTTGTTTTTTTTTAAATCAATGCTAGCCCTTTTGAAACTCTTTAACTCTTCTAGAAATTCTTTTTGGAATTATACCCAAACTGTATTTTTTGAAACTTTGTAGATGTTTTTGAGCCATTCTCTTCTCTATGTTTGAGCTTTACTGTTTCCATAATAGCTCTTTAAGGTAAAATTCACTCTTCACACAGTCCTGAATAAAGCAGGAGAAATTCAGGAAACCCTGCTGATTGAACAACCATAAATTTATGTTTCATGATCCCAACTGGACACTGAGTGCAAGAAGGCAGTCCGTTTACCTCTCCCTAATTTATTTACTATCCCACTCAATGCAGATGACTCTCGGATCTATTTATCTAGCACTAACATCTCTCCTGACCTTCAGTCTCATGTTTACCTTTTTACTGGACATCTAGAACGGATGTTCCATAGACATCTTAAATTTAATTTGTCTAAAATTGAACTCACAGTCTTTCTTTCCAAACACTCCTCACTTTCCCATTATTACCAAGGCCACCACCATCCTCCCAGTCACCTAGGCTCAAAACCTAGGTATCATCCTCAACCTGTCACTTGCTCTTCCCCACCTCCCCATTTTCAATTTGTTGCCCTATTGTTTCTATCTTTGTGTCATCTCTCCTATACATCGTCTGATCTCCTCTGACAGTGTCACCACACCGGGCAAGCCTTCATCACTTCATGCCTAGACTATTGCAATAACCTTCTGGTTGTTTCCTCTGCCTCTCCTGACTCTAATCATCCTCAATTTATCTATCAAACTGATCTTCCTTAAAGTCTAACCATGTTATCTCTTATTCTGTTAACTTCAGGATCAAATATAGAATCCTCTGTTTAGCTTTCAAAGTCCCTCATAAGCTGGCCCCTTCCACCCTATCTAGTCTTCTTATACCTTACCCCCCTCTATGTACTTTCTGCTCTGTTGACACTAGCCTCCTTGCTGTTCTTCCCAGATAACTTTCCACCTCCTGACTTTATGCTTTTTCATTGACTGTCTCTCCCTTCTCCTCCTCCTTGCCTCCTAGTTCCTCTGGCTTCGTCAAGTCTCAGCTAAAGGCCCATCTTCTGCAAGAAGCCTTTCCCAGTCCCCCTTAATCTTAATGACTTCCCACTGCTTTTATCTCCATTTTATCTTGTATATGTCCTTTTCACACATACCTGTTTTCTTTGTCTCCCCCATTAGTCTGTGAGCTCCTTGGGAGTAGGGATCACTTTTTGTCTTTCTTTGTATTCCCCAGTGCTTAGCACTGTGCCTGGCATTTAATAAATGCTTTTTGACTTGAGTTGACTTGCTACTTGTTATATTGTATGAAGTTTTGGTTTAAACATCATGTCTACCAGACTGCTTTCCAGTTTTCCCAGTGGTTTATATTAAGTAGTGAGCTCTTTGCTGGAGTCTTTGGTTTTGTTGAGCACTAGGCTACTGCTGAATGTTGTATACCTAATCTTTTCCACTGACCGACCTCTTTACTTTTTAACCAGTACCAAATCATTTTGATGCTTATTGCTTTTTAGTATATTTTGAGATCTGTTACTAACATGCCACCTTCCTTCCCACTTTTTTCATTATTTTTCTTGAGTTAATGAAGAGGTGATAGACTTACGGTACAAAATAAAACACATAATTTTGGACATGGCTAATGTGGGAATTTGTTTTGTTTGACTATGCATATTTGATGTGAAGAGTTGTTTGTTTGTTTTTGTCCTTTTGGAAAGTAAGGAAAAAAGAGAAAATAAATGCTCAGGTAGGCAACACACCTCTCTGTTCTCCCTTCCTTAAGGAATTCCATTTGACAACAAAGTTATGTGGCTACTCAAATAGCCACTAGGTGACTACCAAGTGTTAAGAACCTGGACTACCGGGTGAACCTTTGTATGCCCTTAAATGACCAGGAATCCCTGTTAACATAGCCAGAGGCAACCAGGAAGCTGCATGAAGGTTGGTGCATTGCTCTAGCCAGTCCTGGAGAGGACTTAGTCGCCTTTTAGGAGAAGCTACCCTGATCCATGTTTCCTCAAGGACAGGAAAACCCTGATAGATTTTGTTCCGATTTCATACCACCCCATGGTGTCAAGGTCTTAAAGAGCTTTTAAAGCACCTTCTACCATGTAAATGTATTGGAGATTTTTTTTTGAGGGGTGAAGGCAAGGCAGTTGGGGTTAAGTGATTTGCCCAAGGTCACAAGCTACTTAAGTGTCGAGTGTCTGAGGACAGATTTGAGTTCAGGTCCTCTAGACTCCAGCTCTATTCACTGTACCACCTAGCTGCCCTTATATTGGAGATTTTGCTGGACAACCCCCCCTGGAATTGGCAGCAGTAAGAGGAAAAAGAAAAAAAAAAGTAGCAGGTTCCTTAAAGGAGTTATCATAAAGACAACTTAAGGAAGAAAAGAAAAAAATGAAAAGAATGAAATCCGGAAATCCTAGACTTCTCCTGTCCTTCTCTCCCTACCCTTGAGTGTCAGATCCCTACAATCTGGTCACGTGGTGGCTGATGCCAAATCTTTGCAGTTTACAATGAGTCTCCTGATGCAAAGACGTGATGAGCCAGAGAAGCACCAAGAACATCAAGGCTAAAACACAGATGATGATGCTTCCAGCATAGTCAACAATTCATCATCATGTGTCAGGATTATCAGTAGTAATATGACTAAGACAGGGGGTGGGGAACCTGCAGCCTCAAGGCCACATGTGACCCTGCAGGTCCTCAAGTGTAGCCCTTTCACTGAATCCAAACTTCACAGAACAAATCCCCTTAATAAAAGGGTTGATTCTGTAAAATTTGGACTCAGTCAAAAGGTTGTATCCAAGGATCTAGAGGGCCACGTGTGGCTTCGAGGCTACAGGTTTCCTGGACTCAGAGGTCATAAGACTCTTGCATGCCAGCTGTGCTGGGATCTCAGTTGATACCCAAACTCTTCCAATGCCAGCACCCACTCAGTATTCCCTGGCCCACACAACCAAAACCTCTTTTCCCCAAAAAGTCCAATGAGGGAATAACACCAAATCTTTAGCATATGTTTAAGATGCCTTGGACTGATTCTTGAGCTGTCATTACTTCTCTGTATTAGGCCATCACAAAGAATTCTATCAGAAACACATAGATAACCTTCATTTTGTCTGGTTAGGATACTATGAATTTAAGCACATGTTTCAAGAGGGTTTCTTTTTAGATTCTCTTTCTTTTAAAAATTTTATTCTGAACTTGAGAAATAAAACACTCATTTCTATAACATAGTAAAATAGGAAAAAAGATGAATGCTCATGAAACTGCAAATCTATTATGTGCAACTTGCTATTCCTTTTAAATAAATAATAAAGTTATTATGTTACTTTCTCCTTTCCCCCTACCCTAGAGATGGCTACCATTAGACGCACACACATATATAGATATAGATATAGATAAATAGATAGATAGATAGATAGATAGATAGATAGATAGATAGATAGATGTAAAATCACTCTATTCATAGTTCTATTTATCAGTTCTTTCTCTGGATGCAGATAGTGTCTTCCTTCATAGGTCTTTTGTAGTTAATTTGGGTATTTATAATAGTCAAAATGACTTCATTGCTCAAAGTTGTTCTTAAAGCAATATTGCTGTACTGTATGCAACATTCTCTTGGTTCTGCTCATTTCGCTCTTCTTTTTCTTATTTTTAATCGTTCATGGAGAAAGTGGTAAGTAAAATGGTCTATTTATAGTTGCAGACCTACTTAAATGATCTTATTGTGTTTGGAAAGACATTCAAAAAATGAGAAAAATACTAAGGGTATTGAGGTAGTCTAATGCATTTCATCAATAAGCAGCATTATTGCAGAGCATTTATTAAATATGTGAACCATATAATGTCTCCAAGGTAATTATTGACCCTGAAAGATAGAAGTACTTACTACCTACATACATTGAAGGTATTATCATGAACTGAAGACATTTCTGGAATTTGTTCATTTGTAAAAATCTATGCCATGATTACAAAGTTTTTCAATAATCTTACCCATGTATATCTGATTGGAAGGAATCATATTGCCAGTCTAAGCTGAAAATAAAGGAATAGTATCTAGGAGAAGGAAGATTATAGATGGATACACAATAGCATGAGCCTTTATCATTAGTCCGAAATGAGGTGTAAATGGGTCTGCAATTACTAGGACCCAAGAGGTATTATCAAACCTCTTCATGATTTGTAAATGGGCCTATTCACACCTTCTCTAGGAAGTCCCAAATAAAGATTCAAAGTGATGTTAATCATGAGGATGTTTGTGCATTATCAAATTAATCTGGCTCCATTGATCAACTCAAGGAGGAACTGGTGATGAGATAGATGAAATGATTTGCCCAACATCATACAGGCATCTAATGACAGCCAGGATTAGCAATCTCTTAACCTATAGTCAACTGCTCTTTCCATTAAAACCAGCAATATTACTGGAGGGGGTAGGTACTCTAGTGGAAAAAATAGGAATGGGATCAGGAAACCTGAGCTTTTTAGTTCTCTCTCCAGTTTTGAACTGAATTTAGCTAAACTGCTGACGTTTTTTGGGTTTAATATTAATCAATCAGTCACCAATTATTAACCTTTTCTATGTTTTAGGCATTGTGCTAAAATCTAGGGATACTGAGAAATGGGGGACAAAACCAGTCCCTGGCTTGAATTCTCATTCTGCAGTTGTTGGGGTTTTTTTCCCCTTACCTTGTTTTGTTTTTTAAACAGCCACTTAATAGAAGGCAATATGGCAAAATATAGAGGTAGTTTCAAAGCCAGAAAGTCCTGGATTCAAGTCCCATCTCTGATACATACCGGTGTTTAATCCCTAAGCAAGTCAATTTCTCAATTCCTCAGGCAGTTCTCTAAGACTGCAAGGTCCAGAGAAGGTGATATTGATACAGTTTCCTCATCTGAAAATTCCCTATAACAATTAAATCAAAGGTCTTGTCCTTATTCCTACCTTACAGATATATAAGATTAAGAAGGGGTAGATAGTATATTTTATTTATTTATTTGTTTGTTTGTTTAGCTTTTTGGAGGGCAATTGGGGTTAAGTGACTTGCCCAAGGTCACATAGCTAGTTTTTATGCTAAGTGTCTGAGGCCAGATTTGAACTCAGGTCCTCCTGACTCCAGGGCTGGTGCTCTATTTACTGTGCCATCTAGTCACCCCAAGGTAATATATTTTAGCACTAAATATGCCCTATTAATTTAATATTTCTATATTTCATTTAAAAATCTATATCAATAAATACATTTCAAATATATGTAATAAGTAGTAGGAAATTCTATATTTCCTCCAAAACACTTATTTAATATGGACATGAATTTACACTACAAATATTAGAAAACATATCATGGTTTTAAAAAGTGGGGATTTAAGAAATTTTTCCCATTGAAATTCAGGCAAATTATCTTAAACTAATAGGTATTATAGACAAGTCAAGTGGAAAATATCCCAGATTTTAATCTTTATCACAATTTTTATTGGTTAAAACCCATGAAAACTTTTTTTTCTGTAACACTTCTCAAACAATTTAGAGCCAATTTATAAAAATGAAAAAGTTAAGCAGAAATATTCACATTAATGACTTTGTATATTTCATCTATTTTATGTTGAATTTATGTGGATTTTATTTTTCATTCTAGATGACCTCAATATAAATGGTATCTTAGGAGCTGTAATAACTGTGGCCTTATTGATTTTATTTTGTGGCCTTGGAGCTTGTTATGCTCAGAAGAAAGGTTACTTTGCAAGTAAGTAAAATTCTCCTATGATTACACATCTAAATGAGATGCTGTTTCTTCCACCAAATCATTATAGTTTCCAAATACTGTCCATTTATCTTCTGTAATAGAAACTGTCATTAGGGTAACATAGGTATACCATGGAGAAACTGGGCAAATAATGATGAGAAAAACATTAGCTAGAGGTAAGTTTAAAGGATATAGACTTGTGTTTGGGTGATTCGATGCTATATATTTAAGAGAATGTTATTTTGAGGATAAGAATTGTTTTTGTGGACATAAAAATCCATTTCTGGTTAGAATACCTTACTAGGGGAAGGCAATAAAGTATCTAGTATTATTTTTTAAATTTTATTTATTTTTAGTTTTCAACATGTACTTTCAAAAATTTAAAATTTGCCCTCTCCCTCCTCCCCCTCTCCATCATGGCCTGCAATCTTAGCATTATATATATATATATATATATATATATATATATATATATATATATATATATATATATATATTTTTTTTTTTTTTTTTGAGAGCAATTGGGGTTAAGTAACTTGCCCAAGGTTACACGGCTAGGTTTTTGTTTGTGTGGATTAAGTGTCGGAGGCCGGCTCCGAACTCAGGTCCTTCTGACTCCAGGGCCGGCGCTCTATTCACTGCGCCACCTAGCCACCCCAGCATTATATTTTTAAAAGAAATAGACTTTTAAAAAATAGTAGAAGAAAATTAGTCAACATCAAAAGACACTAAAAAATTGCTTTGTTATACTAAAATAGCCCTGAAATTGTGACAATTTTTCTTTAACTTTGAAGCCATGTAGCTCCAAATACTTGTTAGGTACATAGTATGAGCAAATAATTTTGAGGGGATTAGAGTATGTAAAATATAAAATTTAAAATTTAAAATATGCTTACCTATGTAAGCTTACTTACTCTGGGGGATAGTATGCAAGTTAGATCAAATGCATCTAGAAACCTGGTACAACATGACAGGTACCACCATCACCTCCTAATTATGCACCCTTTTTTAAGATTGTGAGGAAAATAATTTTTGCAGATCTTCAAAAAAAAGTCCTTTGAAGTTGGCGTTTGCCAGATACACTGCTGAATTTCTTCCTTTCTGAATAGAGGTGTCATGGATATTTTGGAGGTTTGCAGGGTAATTGCTATTGTACCATGAACTTTTGCTTTCTGGAAATTGAGGTTTTAAGAACATTTTAAACATAAAATAAACCTAAATTTAGATGACCTTTGATCATGATTATAGCATACTGAGATGTGCAAAGGAATTGTTATTAAGGACCTATACCATAATTAAATTGATTTATGAAGTATCCAGAAGCATACCAAAATAGGCTAATGAAAGTAATCTGACTCCACCTGCTGGATATCAGTGAAATATATATGTTCAAAAAGTTATTTCTAGTTTGTCTTTTGTAGTCTTTAGCCCTAAATCAAAGGACACCAATCTTGAAATTCCTATGGAAAACAAGAAACATTGGACAGTAAATCATATAAAGCCTACCAGGATCGATAACTGAGTTTATTGGAAAGCTTACATACTTATGAAATCATTCATTATTTTCAGTGAGCAAGAGCTCATTTTCCAACTGTTAAGTTTCTTCAGGAATATCCATTTTCTTAATAATACATTTTGAAAATAGAATGCCAGGAATTGAAGAAGATAAGAAAAAGTATTTTAAAGGAGAATTTGTAAGAAGTCATATTTTTGTTTCATATTAATCTGTATCATTCTATATTTTCAATTGCATTAATGATGTATACTTATTCTTTTGTAGAAGAAAACTCCTTTCAGTAAGTATGAGTCTTTTAAGTTTGGGGCTTTCTTTTTCCTGGCAAATCATTTTCTAAGTACTAGGGTATAAAAAGTATGAAATGTGGTTATGTAAGATTACTTCCCCCTGGGAGTAAACATAAAAATTATACTAATGCCTTCTAACCCAGCTGCTTAATGTTTACAATGTGAGTACAATTATGTCTGAGTCCTACTTCCTCATAACTTCATGTGGTCAAACAATGAAACCTATAGATTCAGCTTGTTGTTTGACATTAAATCATTCAACAAGCATTTATTAAATATCTACCATGTATAAGATACTGACGTGGACTCAAGATATAAAGACAAAACAAAAAACTATACACATCCTTAAGGAATTGACATTCTGTTAGAATATAAGTATATTTTAATAACTGTTTTTAAATCTTCAAAGTAATTATACTAATTACTATATTGCATTTAAGTTTTTAATGCTATTATATTGAACATACAGTTCCAACCATCTTGACCTCTGGGTCCAGAAACATGAATTTTTGTATAAATTTCATTTTTGTGAAATGTTGAAAAATTAAATTAATGAATAAACACATTTTAAAATATCCCCATTGTTTTGTAATATCAAGCACTTGGGTATTGATAATACTGGCTTAGATGTTCAGTGCTTGTGTATAAAATTGCACACATACTGATGTTTCATTATATGCCACCATCTAAAGAAATATTGTTAAAATTAAAATCAAAATTGGTGGGTTTTTTTCCTGTTTAACCAAGATAACTTTAACCAATTAACCCCTATTAACCAAGAAATGATGTGTGCTTCAGAACACTAGTGTAAAACTTCAAAATCAAGAAGTTGTGGTCTAATTAATAATGTGCCTTCCATGTCTCTCTAAATAGGAAGAACAATTCAGACTCTAAAGTTGCTAAAATGAATGAATGTGTAAGTACTTTTTCAAATATGTTTTAGAAATATTTTAAGGAGATGGGGAGGGCTATAAAAGAATTAGATAATTTTTATTTTTTCCTATTAACACTACCAAATACTAATCGTCTATTTTCCTTTTTTCATAAGATAAAGGCTTATTAATTTTTCTAAATGTAAAAGTATCTTTGATAATATACCAATTATATAGTTTTGCAGAGCACAGAAAATTAATGAAACCATTTGATGTACTTTCTGTATATGCTCGCCAATATGAGAGAGAAGGCAAAAAGAGTGAATTAATTCTCTATGCCATGTGGAGTATGCTGAATTATTGCTCTCCAATTCTAAAGAGACCTGAGAGGAAATGGATTCAAGTTGCCAAATGATTAGTTTTGTAGAATTAGAAAATAGCAAAATCAGAAGTGACTCTAAAGACCATCTATTCCAAACTATGCCCTTCCGTAAGCTTCCACCTTCCATGTTATGACTTCCAGTGGTGGTGAATGTGCTACTTTATTACACAATCTGTTCTACTTTTGGATGGTTCTAATAGTTCAGAAGTATTGTTGTTTTGTTGTTTTTTTTCTTGTCACACAATCTTAGAGTCTGAAGGGAATAGAGAAGCCTTCCAACTTATACCTAAACAGAATTCACTTAATATACCTAATAAGTGGTCGCTTAACTCTCCAGAAGTTTTAATGGCTCCTTACTGCTTCTAGGATAGTTTTAAAACTTGTTACTTTGTCAGTTATACCCATTTGCAAGCTGGCCCCAGTCTCCCTTCCCAGGTGGGTTGCATACATAGATGGTGTGTACCGGCAAAATAAGCCTATTTTCCACTCCTATACTGAGATGACATTCCAATTTCCTTCTCAGTACATCAGTACAGGTTTTCTTCAATACCCAGAATTCTCTCCTTCCTTACCACTGCCTTTTGGAAACCATATGTCCCTTCAAAACTCATCTTCTGATTCCCAAAGTTGTTGGCTTTTTTCCTCTACCTGATATTGTTTTTATCTTTTTGTATATATCTTGTATATATGTGGTATCACCAACTGATAACTGATCACTCAACCTACAGCAAGGGAAAACCCAGTACCTCCCCAGAAACAGTACATTCCACTTTTGGACGAGTGTTAGGCAGCTTTTCCTATACATTAAGCCTAAATTTACCTCTTTTGTAGCTTCAGCCCATTGCTTCTAATTCTGCCAACCAGGCAATCCATAAACATTTACTAAGCACCAACCATGTGCCAGACACTATACTAAGCACTGGGGATACAAAAAGAGGCAAAATAATCCCTGCCCTTAAGTAGCTCATATCTAATAGGGGATACAATAAGGAAACAAATATATACAAACTAGCTATATGCAGGGTAAATAGGAAATTATTTTATTATTTTTTTGTATTTTAACAAATGCTTTATTAACTTCTGGTTTACATCATTCATTTCCACCAGATTTTGAGTTACAGTTTTTCCCCATTTTTCCCTCCCACCACCCCAGAATAGCAGTCCCACAAGATATCCCCTCTAAATAGGAAATTATTAAGAGAGGGAAGGCATTAAGATTTAGAGGGGTTAGGAAAGACTTCCTATAGAAGATGGGATTTTGATTTGGGACTTAAAGGAAGCCAGAAAGGGAAGATAAGAAAGGAGAACATCCAGGCATGGAGGATAGCCAGAGAGAACGCCTGGAGCTGAGAGATGAAGTGCTTTGTTCATGTAGGAGCAAGGAGGCCAGTGACACTGGACCAAGGAATACATGGCAAGGAGGAAGGTTTAAGGAAACTGTAAAGGTAGGAGGAAGGGTTCTAAGTTATGAAGCTCTTTAAATATTAGAGTATTTTGTGTCTGGTGCTAGAAGGGATAGTAAGTCATTGGAGTTTATTGAGTATGAGGGTGACATGGCTGAACCTGCACTTTAGGAAAATATCTTTGGTGGCAAATGGAGGATGGATCAGAATGGGAAGAGACTTAAGGCAAACAGACCCATCAGCAGGTTATTTCAATAGTTCAAGCATGATGATAATTTGTGTCAAGATAATTACTGTATCAGAGAAGAGAACTGAGAGGAAACGAATTCAAGTTGCCAAGTGATTAGTTTTATAGAATTATAAAATTACAGATTCAGGGTCAAATAAGGTCAGCAGGGTCAAAGGCTGTCAAGAAGTCAAGAATGAGGGGCAGCTAGGTGGTGAAGTGAATAGAGCACATGCCCTGGAGTCAGGAAGACCTGAGTTCAAATTTGACCTCAGACACTTAACATAAAAACTAGCCGTGGGCAAGTCACTTAACCCCAATTGCCCTCCCCCCAAAAAACAAGCAAAAAAAAAAGTCAAGAATGAAGATTGAGCAAAAACCATTGAATCTGATAATTAAGATATCATTGGTAATTTCAGAGAAATTTTAGTGGAATGATGAGGTCAGAAGCCAGATTGTAGGGAGTTAAGAAGAAAGTGAGAGAAAACCTGTAAAGTGAACAGAACCATGAAAACAATCTACAATGTTGTACAATATTGTAAAGATAATCAACTTTGAAAAACTTGGTATCTGATCAACACAGTGATGCACCACAAATCCGAAAGACTCATGATGAAACATGCTATCCACTTACAGATAAAGAACTGATAACTTATAATGCAGGTTCAAGCATGATTTTTCTTTTTGTCTTTCTTGCTTTTTTTTTTTGCTAGAATGGAGAGGGAACATGGCTAATGTGGAAATTTGTTTTGCAAGACTATACATATTTGTAATAGGTTTGTTTTTTTTTTTCTTGCCTTCTTTTGGATGGGGAAGGCAGGAAAGGAAGAAAGAAAATTTGGAACTGGAAAAAATAGAAAAGCCTCTGTATTTTAAAAACAAATAAGTAAAAATTTTAAAGATTAGAAAAAGAAGAGTGAGAGGAAAGAAAGTGGAGGCACCCATTATAGATTATTTTCTCAAGGAATTTGGCTACAAAGAGTACAAGAAATATAGGCCAATAATTAGTAGGGATGGAAATATCAAGTGAAGGGTTTTTGGGGTTTTTCTTTTTTTGAAGATAGATCTGGCTGTGTCTGTAGCCAGTAGGAAAGCAGCCAGCAGACAAAGAGAATGAAGATAAGTGGGGGGCAGGGAGAGTGGATGACAGAAAGGACAGTCTATTGGAGGAGATGGAAAGGAATGGGATCATTTGTGCAGTTAGAGAGATTTGCCTTGATAAGTAGTAGGGCCACCTCTTTGTGTAGGACAGGGGTGAAGGAAAAAGTAGTGCTAGAGGTACCTGAGTGATATGAGATGAAAAAAGAGGTTAGAAGAGAAAACTCATGGTAATTTTCTCAGTTTTTTTCTTTAAAATGTGATGCAAGGTTCTCAGTTGAGAAGGTGGGAGGAGGAGCCTTGGGAAGTTTGAGGAGGGATGAAAAGATTTGGAAGAGCCACTATAAAAGGTGAGATAGTGAATTGATAAGGGGCATATGGAAAGATTGCCCAGTCCAATTGAAGTTGTATAACATAAGTTTGTTTTGGACCCAGTAAGAATGATTCTGTGATTTTCTCCATCTTTGTTCATCATCAAATAGAGAGTCTAATTTCTCTCTCATGTAACAACCTTCAAATATTTGAAGATGAATATTGTATTTTTTCCCATAAGTATTTTCTCCAAGCTAAAAATACCCAGTTCCTTCAACCACTCTACAAATGATATGAACTCAAGGTCATTCACCATCTTGGCTGAACAATCTTTAGTTTATGAATACCCTTCCCAAAATGTATTGACTAGAACAAATATACTACTCCATATTTGGTCTGACCAAGGCAGATTATAGTAGGACTAGTACTAACCTACCTCAAGACACTAAGCATTTCTTAAAGTAGTTTAAGATTCTCTTAGTTTTCTTCAATTCAATTCAATTCCAACATGACATTTCCCTCGGTAAAATTTAAGGTCATTGAGGACAAAGACTATTTCATTTTTGTCTTTGTACATTAACGCATTTACCACTTGAATCCTCCCTGGAAAATCCTCCTTGGATAGACAAAGGTAAGGGGAAAAGAAAAAGGATAAAGTTATAGCCACACACCCTCACACCCTTAGAGTTACCATACAGAAAAAGAATGTGAAGAATGACAAAAAAAGTCCTAGACTTTTCCTTCTCCATTCTTAAGGACCAAGTCTTAAACATCACAAATCCAGGACAAGTAGCAGATGATGTTGTATCTTTGCAGTTCACCATGCATTTCCTGATTTAAGGTGGTAACAATGAGTCAATGATTTGGAGCAGTAACAAGAATATCAGCGAGGCAGAACAGAAGAAAGCACTATCAATACAATCACAAATACTTCTCTTGTTTTAAGGCAGTGATGATGGACAGGAGCAGCACCAGGAACCTAAGGCCCCAGGACAATTCATTGTCAATCATCAGGGTTATCTGTTGTAAAATGGCTATGAGGTCATAAGCTTCTTGCATGAAATCTGTCTTAGGATCTAAGTTGATGCCAAGGTTCATCCTATATCATTAACCAGTCAGTTTTCCCTGGCCCATTGAACCAAAACCTCCTCCCTAAGAGCTCCATTGGGGGATACCAAATTTTCCACTTTAGAGGCTTCTGTATAGCAAATGCCCTCTACTTCCACAGGGGCAAAATATGGACTGTTCCATCTAGGAACTTAGAATTACCACCAACTCAACTAAAGAATCCTTTTCTTCCAAGTAAATATACATTCACCTATAGTTATATCAGTCTTATCTTCCCCAAACAAAGTGATTTCCAACAATACTGCTCCTTGGCCTTCTATGGGAAGGAGTTGTTGAAACCATTTTCAGTTGAGGGAAACCTGAGCTATTTCTCCAGGAACTTGAAGCTAAGGTAGGTGAAGAAATCAGGAAGAGACAGAGAGGGTCAGCTAGAATATCCAAGAGTAATCCATTCTTATCAGGTAGGTCTTCCTGGAGACTGGATCTGAGAGAGCCCTTCTACTTCCTAGGATCCCATTGATTTAGATATGACTTCTGGAAAGTTGGACACCTGACCTGGGCAATCAGGTACAAGATGATGGTTTCTCTGAGATGAGATAGTGCCATTTTGCCAAGTTGAGGACAAGTTGAAAGCTGCTTGGATTAAGTAGATGCTTCAAGTGGCACAAAGAGCATAATTGGGGGCAAGAATATCTGTTTTGTCCTGAGTTAAAGGGATTACATTGTGCTGTACCCAGCACAAAATGTGATAGCCACTCTAAAATCTTTATTGGCAATGGGATGACCCCCTAAACTCTGCTATTCTTGTGTGACCTCTGTCCTAAAGCCTATTGGTATAGTATTCTCTTCTCATTGGTGGAGATGAAGGTCCTTCCCTGCATGAAGGGCTGGGTGGAAATGATGAGAGTGGGAGACCTCCAGTCTTTGTTAGCCTTCTTTGGAATCTTCTTCATGCTTTGAGTTGCTTCTGGTGCTTCTGGTGAATGAAAGGAGCTAGCAATCTCCATCATGCCTCTGTCCCTAGCTTGTTACTTTAGAGTTTCCCTTAGTGGGGGGTTCCCTTTGGATGAGATCTAGGACTCTCTCTCGGTTAAACTTAGTTATCTCACTCCCAACAGGAGAGCTCCTTCACCCTGCATTGTCTGGTATATATTCTCCTATATATGTCTTCCATTATATCTGTTTTGGTACAATTAACAAATTGTAGTGAATTTGTTTCTTTGCTATTAGCTGTATGTATTCATTGTAGAACCAGTACTTGGTGAGAAAGGAGTAAAATCTTGGATATAAAGCTTGGGGTCCTCCTTTCTCCCAATAATGAGAAACAGATCAGAAGTTAGATTGAACCTGATCATATCCCCTAGATGTTCCATATTTAAGGGAACAGATAGTTATTATACTAGCAAGGGTCCCCCTCTCTGAGGAGAGCAGGGTGGCCTAGAGCTCCAACTTCTTATTCTTCCTCCTGGAAGAAAGTAAAGTCTCTCTTGGAGAAAGGCGAAGGGAAACAATGCTAGAGATGTTTGTTCTTCCTCCTTTTGAGTCTTACAATAACACTTGCATGCTGTAAGTTGGGGAATAGCCTAAGGGCTGTACATAGACCCTTACCACACATAAGGCCTCTCTATATTTATAATACCTCCAACATGGTTGTTTAGTAAGTGATATCTCTGATGGAGGTTGATATGTCCCACAAACAATTGAATGCAGTAAGAGGCATAGGCAAAATTCTTCCGTTGGTCCTGACGCCAAGGGAGAAGTGCTATGCTCTAAAGAGGGAAAGAATGGGAAGTTGCTGAGGCAAGTATAGTCCCAAAGCATCACTTAGGTTAAGCTAGCTTCCACAGATAGATTAAATTGGCCCCAGCTGGCAGATCTGTTATCCATTACCCAGTTATGGGTCACAGATCCAGAATACAGAGAAGCAGTCACAAGTGAGGAAGTATACAGCTGAGTACTGAGCATAGAACAACTTTTGGAAACATAACTGGGTGTCTCTGAAACCAAGAACAGAAGCAAATTATTTTCATCTTTTAGCCCAGCATGTAAGCCTTGCAGTATAATAAGCAGGGTAAGAGATGAAAAAGGAGTTGCTCCGAACCTACAGAACCTCCCAGAGGACTAATAGTGACTGAGTTCAGCAGCTGTGTATGAAAACTCATTCATATAGAAACCAAGAAAACCAAACCTGGGTCAGGAACTGGCAGAGCTAAGAAAAAGAGGGAAGTAAACAGATCTCTCCCCAGAACATACCGCTTTGGAAATGCTGAAAACCTTCAGGCTCCCAGACTGAGTTGTGAAAGCAGCCAAAGGACATAAAAGGACAGAAACTCAGGGCAGTCATTGCCCCACCACCTGCCAGAAGTGAGCAGAGCCCAGCATTAATATAAAGTCCAAAGTCAAGAAGTAATGTGAAAACAAAACAAGAATGAGAAAGAAGAAAAAAAAAGAAACTGACCATAAAGAACTATTATGGCGAGAAGGAAGTTCAGGACGCAAACACAGAAGAAGACAATGACTTGAAAACATTTACAAACAAAGCCTTAAAGAAAAACACAGATTTGACACCAGCTCAGCGAGAATTCCTAGAAGAGTTAGAGAAAGTTTTTAAAAAAAAAAAAAAAAAGCAAAAAAAAAGTGGTTTTGAAAATCAAGTGAGAAAAACAGAGGGGAAAAAATGGGAAAAGAATAAGAGTTATGGAAGAGAGATAAGAAAAGAGAATAGGTTAGTAAAATAGGTACAAACATTTACCTTCCTGGGCATAGAAAACTGGAAAAAATTACTTTTAGAAAAGTGAAGGAACTTGATATTACAGAGGAAATAGAAAAAAACTAGAGTATGTGTTCCCTTCCTTCGAGCTTGTTGGAGAAGAGCTTTTAAAAGTGAAAGAACTTAATCTAAGCTATCTTCTAAACATCATAGAGACAATAGGAAGCAGCTGAAGCTTCTTGAACCAGATTATGGGCCTTGGGAGGTTTGAGGGGATGGGGTGGGGGCTGTGAGTAGTTAGCAGATGATATGGTCAGACCTATCAGCATATTAACTTGGCATGCGTGCATAAGTCAGCTTGGACAGGTGGAGAGACTGGAAGGTGGGAGATTAATCAAGACTATAGTTCAGACAAGAGCTGTGAATAGTGCCTAAAATAGGTCATTGCTGTGTCAGTAGGAAAAGGGACACAAGCTTAAGAGATTTAGAATCAGAGTCAATAGGACTTGGCAACTAAGTAGATGGTGAAAGAGGAGTAGGGAGGTTAAAAATTGAGGATGATTCTTAGGTTATAAAACTGGGTGATTGGCAAGATTTTCCTACCTTAGAAAGAAACAGGGAAATTAAGATCACTGGTGGATTTTAGAAAGGAGGAAAAGATGAGTTCTGTTTTAGGAATATTTGATTTGACATGTCTATGGGACATATAGATGGTGAAATGTTGTAAGTTAATATAAGAATGCAGTTCAGGGGTGGCTGGGTGGCACAGTGAGTAGAGTGTCAGCCACGGAGTCAGAAGGACCTGAGTTCGGATCTGGCCTCAGACACTTAACACACACACACAAATAAAAACCTAGCCGTGTGGCCTTGGGTAAGTTATTTAACCCCAGTTGCCCTCCAAAAACAAAAAAAGAAAGAATGCAGTTCAGGTGAGAAACAAGGGCAGGATATATAAATGTGAAAGTAATCTTCATAGAGATGATCACTGGGGCCGCTAGGTGGCACAGTGAATAGAGTACCAGCCCTGGAGTCAGGAGGACCTGAGTTTAAATCCAGCCTCAGACACTTGAGAGCAGTTACTATTTCTTGGCTTTCTTTGTATCCCCAGAGCTTCACACAGTGCCTAAAACATAATAGGTGCTAATAAATGCTAGATGATTGACTAATTGATTGATCTCCCCATCTGTTATGATCTCCCTTTATTTACTTTGTATCCATTTTCTTCATACTAATGTAGGTATATGTTATTTCCCCTAATAGAAAACAACCTCCTTAAGAGTAAGAACTAGGTTGGGGTTTTTTTTGGTTTGTTTTTATGTACACAACTACTTAATGCACTTTCTGGTACATGGTAATCACTTAGTATGTATTGGCAGATAATTCATTGATTGATTTTTCTAAATTCATATAGCAAAATAGTGCAAAAATAAAGTAGTGGTAGAGTTAGGAACCCACATACCCTGGCTTTTAGCAGGCATTAACCTGCATGAAGTCATTAGCCTCCACCAAATGAAATCATGTGCAAAGATACAAAATCATTGAAAGTTGTATTTCTGAAAAAAGTTGAAATCAACAGTATGGCATACTGTCATTTAACTGAATGTTTTTAAGCTCATTTTCAAACATTACTATGATTCAAGGGATATATTTCTCCCTTTTATAGTATACTGTTATGTTTTTGAACTTTCTGTTCATATAGGTACATAGGTGAGAAGTTCTCTGGTACCTTCAAACTCTTTTCTATAGCTGTAGAGAAATGTAGTTGTTTTCTAGAAATTCTAGCTTCTTATCTCTCAGAATTAGTTTGTTAAATTTCCCAGTAATTATTTTATCAATCATCCTTTTACAGCTGCCCTTAGAATCTATATACATAGTCCAAAGACTGAAATGCTTACACTAGATAATGTTCTCCTCTATTTATTGAGCCTTAAAATTTTTGTTAATGATATATTTTAGTTTTGTTTTATTTATTTCTGAATATATCTCTTCTCCCCCTCTACAACCCAGTGTGCCAGGCCTTATAGCAAATTTCCACTTGTTAAACAGCTTAACATCTTGATTTTTAAAATCCAGTAAGATTTTTACACCTTGCAAAATTTATATCTAATTTTCATTACTAATTTCCAAAGTCATAATGATAATGAATTTAGCAGGATTCATTTGAATCTTAATAAAACACATCTCAAGGTAAATTTTTTTCATTAAGAAAACATCCTTTCATATTCTTCACCTTGTCCACTATTTCAGGTGCACCCCAGCCATGCTTCACTTCATTTTTTACTCCCAGTTCATCTTTCCAACAGTATCACCAATCTGACCTGAAACCATGCCCTGATAGTTTTAAACCTTTCATTTATTGAACTCTCTTCTGGAACAACCATGACCAGATCAACCATGGAATTGCTTACAGAAATATTGTTTCCATATAGCCCCATTCATTATCCCTGTAATTTTCTGGGCCAAAAGAGCCATCCTTGGTCACCATTTGGTTTTTGTGTGTGTGTGTGTGTGTGTGTGTGTGTGTGTGTGTGTGTGTGTGTGTGTGTGTGTGTTTTGTTTGTTTTTGTTTTGTTTTGTTTTGCTTTTCGGAGGGCAATTGGGGTTAAATAACTTGCCCAAGGTTACATGGCTAGGTTTTTTTTTTGTTTGTTTGTGTGTGCATTAAGTGTCTGAGGCCGGGATCCAAACTCAGGTACTTCTAACTTCAGGGCCGATGCTCTACTCACTGTGCCACCTAGCCTCCCTGGTCACCATTTATTTATGTCGAATGTCTTCCCCTGTTAGAATGTGACCTATTTGAGGGTAGAGACCATCTGTGGTTTTGTAATTGTATCCCCAGCACTTACCCTCAGTGCGTGACATATAGACATGCTTAATAAATGCTTTTTCATTCCAAGGTGACCTTTTATTCACAGCACTGACCATTTTTCTCTAATAGATATAATTTAAGTCAAGAGTCTGAAATGTAACCAAATATTTTTTTTTCAGGATTACTCAATTTACAAGCAATCAATATTAATTGCCTGCAATGTGTAAAGTACTGGAGAGACAATGACAAAAAAAAATAGTCAGGATAAAACAAATATACAGATATGTAAATTAAGGGAAAAGGAAGGGAATAAACATTTATATAGCACGTATTATATAACAAGCACCATGTAAATATTATCTTATTTGATCTTCACAACCCTTTGAGGTAAGTACTGTTATTACCCCTACTTTACAGTTGAGAAAACTGAGCCAAATAGATATTACATGATTTGTCCAGGGTCACACAGCTAATAAGTATCTGAGGCAATATTTGAACTCAGTTCTTCCTGTCTCCAGGTCTTGCTGTCTATCCATTGTAGCACCTAACTGCCTCAAGGTATATAAAGTATATACAAAAGAAGTTTAAGAGAGATAGAATTAATAGTTTAACTGGAACCAGTGTCTATTTCAACTAGCCAGGACAAATTAAATGCCAACCTGATCAATTTTTATTTTTTCTGAGAGGTAATAGGGAGTCACTGAAGATTTTTCAGCATAGGAGTGATATGGTCAGATCATTTTATCAGTTTGACAGAAAGGTTAAAAATTCTTTGAAGAAGGAAGAAATTAGAAGTAGGGAGACTAAATAAGACACTATAGGAGTAGATGAGGAGAGATGATAAGAGTTTCAACTAGGATAGGGGTTGTGTGAGTGGAGAAAGTTTGCAAGAGACATTGTGGAAATTGAATTGACAAGATTTGACAACTGATTGTGTATGGGGATGATTGAATGGGAATCGTTACTATAATGGGGACCTGGGTGGTGCCCTCAACAGAAATTGGGAATTTAGGAAAGTAGGTTTTGGAGGAAATATCATGAGTTCTGTTCGGAACATGTGGAGTTTGAAATGTTTGTGGGATAGGTGGAAATGTCTAGCAGGCAGCTGGTAATATAAGACTGTCATTTAAGAGAAAGATTATGGCTAGTTTTATAAATTTGGAAGTCATTAGCATATAGATGATATTTGAACTCAGGGAAGCAGATAAAATCAATTTAAGAGAAAATATAAAGAAAATAAGATCTTGCAGAATAAAAGAATAATATTCTGCTATAAGATATGTATATAGTCTCTGAAATGGGGGAGGTAATTAATTCTACTAATTTGAGATGTTTAGATTGTCAGTTTGGGTATAACATTTTAAAAGACCATTATTAAGGAGGAATTCATACCAAGGAGGGTGACCAAAATGTTATAGTTATACCTTTAAATATGTGAGGAATTGCCATGCTGAAAGAGGAAATAAATTTGTTCTAGGATGATCAAAAAGGCACAGTTAGCACTGGTGTATATAATCATCTTTCACAGATGTTATCATGCATTAGGTATGGGATTCTGCCATGTGGCTACTATACTACCTTTCAACTCATATTTGATGACAAATTAATAATTAGTCTATGCAGACCTTTTTAACTGATAAGACAAGAAGGGAAACAGATATTAACAGATTACTAAAGTAAATTGTTCCCATGCTACTATTTGCAAGTCTATTCCGCTCAACAGTTTTAGAAGCTCTTGGCTCATGAATATTTTTTTTCTTTAATTAAAATCTGAAAAATGCACCACTAGAATACATTTTAGCTAAATGATACTATTTCATAATAATAATAGCTGGTATTTACATAGCACTTTAAGGTTTGCAAAATATTTCACAAATATTATCTCATTTACTCTCTCTGGAATAACTCTGAATATAACTCTGGAAGTTAGGTGTTTTCCTTATCCCCATTTTACAGATGAGGAAACTGAGTCAGGCAGAGGTTAATGACCTGACCTAAAAATTTCACAGCTATTAAGTGTCTGAGATTGAATTTGCATCTGTATCTTCCTGACTCAATTTCCAATACTCTTTCCACTGAACCACCTATATGCCTTTTTGGGGCTTTTTTACTAAAAAAAAAAAAAGGATACAGATTTGTAAACAAGTTATTTGCATAGCTAGTAATTATATATTTGTTAAATTAAGTGATATAATATAATTAAACTTGCTTTTTTCTACCCTTAGGATTTCAAGCACACAAAGTCCTTTGTAATTTAGAAGACTTCTTACTTTGAGATATACCCAAACCATTGTTAAAACAAATGATTAAAAACTGTATTAAAAAAAACTGTGCTTTGTCTTACATTTAACTAAAGCTACATGATGAAATCAGAAAGATAATTTCGTTTAAAATTTTATCATGACCTCTATAGTATTTGAAATATAACATTTTAAAAGAATAATCTTAAGCACTTAACATAATGAATTCTGGGTTTTTTGTTGTTTGGGGTTCTTGTGTCTTATTTGTTACAAGTATCACAATGTCCTTGCATGTATGCATTTCTATATTTCTTTCTAGTATTTCTTTCTTATTTGTCAGCTTAGGTATCTTCTCACAGCTACCATTGTTTCTGAAAGAAAACATTTAAGTAACTTACACTGAAGGCTAAATTGTCCTATAGTACAAGGAAGTGTCACCCTAATATACCTTCTTTGTAGGCACCCAGTTGGGGGGTTCAGAACACACTCTGAAATAAAGAAACTATTTGAATGTATAACTGCCAAAATCTTGTTTTCTATCCCAAGACAAACCTTGTTCATCTATATGAGGGAATTCACTTGGAAGTACATTTGCATAAATTCCATACACTTTGTTTTTGTTTCTCTATGGCATAACAAAAAAATAACCTTCAGGAAAGGAAGAATTCATGTTGTGTAGGATACCCTTCACATGGCTTGAAGCAGGAAAGGCGACTTTAGGATCTACCTGGTTTCACATCCCAGTTCTGGCTCTTAACTAGTTGTCTAAATATGGGCAAGTCTTGTTGATCCAGTCTTCCTATCTCTCAATTTGGGGATAATAACATCTGCATTATTTATCTCATAGGGTTGTTGTAAAGATCAAACGAGATAATATTTGTAAGGTACTTTATAAAACTTAAAGTGCTATAGAAATATCGGCTATAACAACGACAATGCCAATAACAATAACAGTTCCTTTTTTTCTTTCTCTTCCTTTTTATACATTCAGTGCCGGAAACTTGGAACTAGGCAAGGAAGGCAGCTATCTAGAGCAAACTACGTTGCAAGCAATGCTTTCATTATTACTGTTTTAAAATGTACTTAATACCCCAAAATCCCATTTCTCATGACACATTTATTTTGAGAAGTCATATGTTATAGCAATGTTCTACAGTAATGTTTCTGAACCTATGGGTTGAGAAGCCCACCAGAGTAGCAGAGTTATTACAAGAAATTAATCTCTTTTAAATGACTTGGTATAATTTATAAGCAAACATATTTTCTCTTGACTAAATAAATGGCATACATATATGTATTTTTAAAACAGATTCTTATTGATATATTATGTTTTTACATCACCTACATTTCCCCATGTATCCCTCCTCCCACATAAAGATATCCTTTAGAATAATTTTTCTAGGAGAAGATAAAAAAATTCATCAAAACCAACCAATGCATTAAAAATAGTTCCATAGGGTGGCTAGGTGGTGTAGTGATTAGAGCACCAGCCCTGGAGTCAGAAGGACCTGAGTTCAAATGTGGCCTCAGACACTTAACTCTTACTAGCCATGTGACCTTGGGAAAGTCACTTAACTCCAATTGCCCTGCCCTCCCCCCCTCCAAAAAACAAAAACAAAAAAAATTTTAATAATAAAAATAGTTCCACATTTATGGATCCACCATTCTGTAAAAGAGCAGGGAGACAGTATCCCCTCCTATCTCTTCTTTGTGGCCAATTTTGTTATTAATAATTTCAGAACATTCAGTTTTAATTATGTTGTGATTATTGATCTTTCCATTGTTATAATCATTGTTTATATTGTTTTCCAGGCTCTGATTACTTCACTTTATATCAATTCATATGCCTTTCCATTTTTCTTGTAGTCATCATTTGTGTCATTCCATAATATTCCATGACACAACAATATTACATAACATATGTTTAGCCATTCCTCAATTAATGGGCATCTCCTTTGTTTCCATTTCTTTGTAATCATGAAAATGCTGCTATAGACATTTTATTGTTTATATGTGAAATCCTTATTATTTTTTTTTTGATAACAGCCTCTGAATTTCTAGGTTAAAGGACAAGGACATTTTAGTCAATTTTTTTACATAATTTTATTTTACAAAATTTTACATAATTTTAGTCACTTTTTTTTTTGACATAATTCCAAATTGTTTTCCACAATGGTCATATTACTTCACAGTTCCACCAACATTGCATTGCCTGTCTTTGCCTAACCACATTGACCATTCCTATTTTTTATTATCTTTAATGTTTTGTTGGGTATGAGATAAAACGTAAGGGTTATTTTGATGTGCATTTCTCCTACTATTAGTGATTTTGAGACATTCTTTCATATGGTTGCTAATAGTTTGAAATTCTTCTTTAGAGAACTGTTTCTTCATATACTTTGACCAATTTCTCTATTGAAGAATGAGTTTTGGAAGTATTTCTATTATACTTCATACAGATATTTTTTCCTGTTGATCACTTTACTTTTTCACTCTAGATGTATTAATTTTATTTCTGTAAAATATTTGCAATTTTATTTAATTATAATAACCTTTTTTATCTTTTGTAACTGTCTTTATCCTTTATTTGGTTAAGAATCCATCCCCATAGTTATGAGGAGTATATATGTTTCTCTTCCAAAAATTTTTATGGTATCATTAATATTCAGATCACACAACCAATTTGAATTTGTTGTGGAATAAGACATAAGATGTTTGTCTAAACTTAATTTTTGCCAAATTGCTTGCTAGTTTCCCGAGCGGTTCTTATCATATAGTGAATTGTTTCCTAAGTAATGTATGTTTTCAGGTTTATTGAACCTTAGATTATTGAGCTCAATGATTTCTTATTCTTCTTTGTCCAGTCTTTCCTATCTATATTCTAAACTATTACCAAATGTTTTTGATGATTACTGCTTGATAAAATAGTTTATGCTCTGCAAGCTCTGTTCTTCATTCTTACCTTTTCCATGATTTCTCTTGATACTATAGGCCTTTACTTCCTACAAATGAGTTGTATTAATTTATCTAGCTCCAAAAGGGACCCCTTTAGAAATTCAATTGGTGGAACACTCAATCTGGAAATTAGCTTTGTTAGTATTATCATTTTTCTTCTGTTACCAAACCCTAGCCATGATCACTGGATATTCCTCATGTAGCTACTTAATCTCTTCTTTATTTCTTTAAAGAACATTTACAAATTAAATCTGTATAGGTATTGGGTGCACTTTGCTAGACTGACTTGCAAATATTTTAAGTATTTTGCACTTATTTTTGTAGTAAGACTCTGGACTTACTTGCCCAGAGCAAGTCTGTCTACATATTGATCTTAGGGTTCTAGAGATAACCCTGAGTAGGGAAAGGCAAGGCAAGAAGCATCTCTATGTTATCTAAAGTTGCTAGCCCAAGGTCCCTATTCTAGTGTGTTCCTTGCTTTGTTGGCTGCCAGAGATTAGGGTCCCATTTCCATTTAGAGAAATCAGGCATGGTGCTAAGTGCTGAGGATACCAAAAGAGGCAAAAGGCAATCACTACCCTCAAGGAGCTCATACTTTTTTTTGTTTGTTTGTTTGTTTTTCTTTTTTTGCTTTTTGGAGGGCAATTGGGATTAAGTAACTTGCCCAAGGTCACATGGCTAGGTTTTTGTTTGTATGTGCATTAAGTGTCTGAGGTTGGATCTGAACTCAGGTCCTTCTGACTCCAGGGCCAATGCTCTACTCACTGCGCAATCTAGCCGCCCCGGAGCTCATACTTTTAATGGGAGAGAAACAACAAGCAAATATATACAAATAAATAATATACAGGATAAATAGGAAATAACTAAGAGAGGGAAGCCACTAGAATTAAGAAGGTTTGGGAAAGGTTTCCTGTACTAGATGGGATTTTAATTGGGATTTAAGGGAAGGCAGTAGGCAGGTATGGGAGACAGCTAGAGAAAATGCCTAGAGCCAAGAGATGGAGTATCTTGTTCAAAAAGAAGGAGGTCAATGTCAGTGGATCAAAAAGTATGTTGTAGGTGTAAGAAGATTGGAAAGGTAAGAGGAGGCTAGGTAATGAAGGGCTTTGAACACCAAACAGGATTTTGTGTTTGATCTCGGAGACTATAAGGAGCCAATGAACATCAGTTAGCTTTTACAATAGAATATCTATTGTAAAATATAGCAATAATAGAATATAGCAAAAATAGAAATTACAAACATTTCCTCAAAAATCCTGGGGGCACATTATCCCCTATATCAGGTTGGTCCTTAAAGGAAGTGGGCTTAGACTTAATGCTGTTTATATATAATATTCATCCCACAAAGTATACTTCCAAATGTAGCATAACTAAGGGATGGTTTGTTACTGCTGGATGAGCCCAGATATGTCATCCAGAACTTGGTTCTACACTATCTGGATTCTAGCAACTCCCAGCATGAAATCCAGCTATATCCTTAAAGTTTGCAAGGCACTTTACAAATATCACCTCATTTGACCCTCACAACAACCCTGTGTGGTAGGTTCTATTATTATCCCCATTTTGTAGATGAGAAAACTGAAGCTGAAAGATTAAATGACTTGCCCAGAATCAGAGTTAGGATTCAAACTTGAGTTTTCTTCACTCCAAAGCCAGTGCTCTACCCAACAAACTACCTATCTGCCTTTCCAAAAGTAACAGAAGCAGCAGCAAGGCCATGTTCTTTCAGCTTCATGATGGCTCTGGATGAGAGACTATAACTTGTCTTCCTTCGCAAATTCCAGCCAGGAAAGAAAGAGACAGAGACAAGAGAGTCAGGCCGTTTGTCTGTTTTTGAATGCTGCTAGGTTCCAGTTCTACAGCCAATCAAAAAGGCTCCTCTTTACCATATAAATTGATGGTCCAGAATGGGACAGTTATAGAATATCTGCCAATGGCCAAAGTCCACATGGGGATTGCATCTACCAAGAATGTAATACATGCTCATAAGTCCTGGTCTCATTAGACAGCCCCCCAATTACATTTTTAGTGGGATTTCCCTAACACCTAACTTTTGTTATTATTATACAGATTGTATAATAATGGGTTCATATTGAATGATAAAGGGGACATGATGAATCCTTGCTTACTCGTATATTTATTAGAAAAGCTTCTAATGTTTTCTCATTGCACGTACTGCTTATTTTTATCTTTCAATTGTTTATGATTTTTTTTTTTTTGCTTTTTGGAGGGCAATTAGGGTTAAGTGACTTGCCCAGGATCGCACAGCTAGTTTTTGTGTTAAGTGTCTGAGGCCAGATTTGAACTCAGGTCCTCCTGACTGCAGGGCCGGTGCTCTATTCACTGTGCCACCTAGCCGCCCCTATCATTTAAATCGTTTAAAAAAATTTTTTTTAAAAAGGTCCTTCTAGGGAACCTATGGGTGGGGAAGCTGTGGTCTCAGGGCAATATGTGGTTTTCCAGGTCCTCCAGTGCAGCCCTTTGATTGAATCCTTTGACCCTCTAGGTCCTTTAACAAAGGGTGCACTTGAAGACCTAGAGATTCAGTCAAAGGGTCACACTTGAGGACCTTAGAGGGTAACAGGATTCTGTCAAAGGGCCAGGGCTGCACTTCAGTCAAAGGGTGATACATGAGGACCTAGAGGGTCAAAGGATTCAGTCAGAGGTTCAGGGCTGCAATTGAGGACTTAGAAGGCCACAGGATTCAGGCAAAAGACTGCACTTGAGGACCTAAAGAGCTACATGTGGCCTCGAGGCCAACCCCTGCTCTAGGCTTATACTTTTTTTTTTTTAAAGTAATTGGGGTTAAGTAACTTGCTCAAGGTTACACGGCTAGTCATTATTTATGTGTGGGTGCTCATTTTCTGAGGCCAGTTTCGATCTCGGGTCATCCCAACTCCGAGGCCAGTGCTCTTACTCACTGCACCACCTAGTCTCCCCTATACTTTTTTTAAAACATAAATAAATATAATTTGTCAAAATCTTTTTCTGCCACTGTTGAGAAAAGGGTTTGGATTTTGCTGTTTAACATTTTTAGTTACATTGATTGTTTTCCTAATATTGAACTATCATTTTATCCTTGGCATAAATCCAATTTGGTAATAGTGAATGATTTCTTAGAACAATTGATGACCTTTTTTTAAAATCACAGTTTTATTTAAAATTTTAATGGGTATTCATTAATCATAATGGTTGATAATTCTCTCTGCTTTATCTTTTCCTGCTTCAGAATCATTATATTTCTCTCATAAGAGGAATTTGGTAAAGTGTTTCAAATTTTGAGAATTCTTGCAGCGTAAGCATAAATTTACCTTTAAGATTTTGACATAATTTGCTTCTAAATCCATCAGGCCCAGATTTATTCTTTGGAAGTTTCTTTATGGCTGCTTCAATTTCTATTTCTAAGACTGGGTTAGTTAAGAGTTTTATTTGAGGGGCGGCTAGGTGGCGCAGTGAGTAAGAGTGCCGGCCTCGGAGTTGGGATGACCTGAGATCGAATCCGGCCTCAGAAAATGAGCACCCACGCATAAATAATGACTGGCCGTGTAACCTTGAGCAAGTTACTTAACCCCGATTGCTTAAAAAAAAAAAAAGAGTTTTATTTGGTATTCTGTTACAGTATTTTATATTTCTAATGGTAATGTATTTCTTTTGTGTTGTGGGTTTTGCTGGTATATAATTATGTATAATAGGTTCTGATAATTTTCATTTCTTCTGCCTTTGTTACCATTTCATATTGCCCATTTTAAAAAATTTAATTTCCTTGATTTTACTGTTCTCTTTCTTTTTCATTAAGTGGGCTATAGATTTATCAATTTTATTTATTTTTCAAACAACCAGCTTTTAGTTTTGATTAATAGCTAGTCAGAAAAACTATTCATCCACTAATTTTAAAGATTTCCTCTTTTGTGCTTTTGTTGTATATTTATTGACTTGAAAAATTTTTTAAATGTGAATTCAAATAATTGAACTTACTTTTTCTATTTTTTAAGATGTTATTAACAAAATTTTCCCAAGTCCTGCTTTACCTACATCTCAGAAATTTTGACATCTTGTCTGTTATTATTTTCTTTCATTTAATTATAATTGTGTCTATGATTTCTTCTTTAACATACTCATTATTTAAGTCTGTCTTTTTTTTTTTTTGGTGTTTTCTGACTTGATCATTATTTGTATTACAGTGTGGTCTATAAAAGATGTGACTAGTGTTTCTGCCTTTTTACATTTACTTGCAATTTCTCTGTGCCCCAATATATTATCTATTTATTTTTATAATAGTGCCATGTGGTAGTAAGAAGATGCATATGCTTTAGGAGCTGTATTCAGAAGAAGCCAGAAATCTTTTAGCTCTAATTTCTTCAAAAGTTTGTATAATTCTTTATTTTCTTTTTTTAAAAGCCTTTCTATTATATTTTTCAACTCTATGAGAGGAACACCAAAGTCTTTTACTATTAATTAATATCTATGTCCTTTTATAATTCAGTTAATTTTTCCTTATGAATTTAGATTCTATGCCAATTGAAGCATATGTTTATTTTTAAATTTTTTGAATTTTTTTGGTCTTTATTAATTTGTTTGTTTACTTTTAGTTACAAGATTCAGTTCCACAATTCCTTGAGTTTCATATTTTCTCCCCTCTCTGCCCACCCCCCACCATGGCAGCATACAATCAAATATAGGATCTGCAAATACTTTTCCATTAGACATTAGTCAGGTTGTAAAGAAGGATTGTATCAGATGGAATGAACAATGGGAAAGAGGAAACAAAACCAAACAAGAAAAAGAAAGAGAGTAGGTAATTTGCTTCAATCTGCATTCAAACTGTTCTTTCTAGTTCTTTCTCTGAATGTAGACATCTCTCTCCATCATGAGTCTTTTGGAGCTGACTTATAACCCTGCATCGCTGAGAAGAGTCCAGTCTATCAAAGTTGGTCATCACACATATGTTGTGTCTGTAATTGTATACAAATTTCTCCTGGTTCTGCTCTGCTAAATCAGCATCAGTTCGTATAAGCCTCTCTAGGTAAATATGAAGTCCATCTTCTCCTCATTTCTTATAGCACAACAGTATTCCATTACATTCACTTACCACAACTTGTTCAGTCATTCCCTAATTGATCGGCATCCCCTTAATTTCCAATTCTTTGCCACCACAAAAAGAGCTGCTATAAATATTCTTGTACATATGGGTCCTCCTCCCACTTCCATGATCTCTTTGGGATACAACCCTAGAAGTGGTATCACTGGGTTAAAGGCTATGAAATTATTTCTAGCCCTTTGGGCATAGTTCTAGATTGCTCTCCAGAATGGTTGAATCAGTTCACAACTCCACCAGCAATGCATTAGTGTTCCAATTTTTCCACATCACCTACAGCATTTGTCATTTTCCTGTTAGCCAATCTGACTGGTGAGATGTGGTACCTCAGAGTTGTTTTGATTTGCATTCCTCTAATCAATAGTGATTTAGAGCATTTTTTCATATGCTTATAGATATCTTTAATTTCTTCCTCTGAAAAGGAGCATATGTTTAATACTGATGTTATTTTATTATTTAAATATATAATTTCTTTATTTATATTATTAATTTTCATTTTTGCTTTGTCTGATTGGCATGATTACAAGTCATTTATTTTTTTTCATTAAACAAATGCTTTATTAACTTCTGTTTTACATCATTCATTTCCGCCAGATCTTGAGTTACAATTTTTCCCCCGTTTTTCCCCTACCCACCCTCCAGAATAGCAGTCCCACAAGATATTGCTTCCTCCAATCTGCTCTCTCCCATATCTTCTCCCATACCCCCTTTGATTTTTCCATTAGAGCAAGGTGAATCTTTGTGCTCCAATGCCTGCACATCTTATCTCCCAATTACAAGCAAAAGAGTATTAATAATAGTATTTATATATATTCAAAACATTTAATTTTAAGACCTCGAATTTCAGATCCATTCCCTTCCTCCCTTGTCACCCATTCCCTCTGGGAAGATAAGTAATTCAGTATGTGTTGTACATGTCTAGTTATGCAAAACATTACCATAGTAGATATATTGTACAAGGCTGCTTATAATTCCCTCCCACCCATCCCACCCCCCATCTGGTCCATTCCCTACTTGATCCTGTCCCTCTTCTATAGTGGGTACTTCCAACCTCCCCTCCCCCCAAGAATGCCCTCCCATCCATCATCCCTCCTTTCATCCCCCTTCCCCCTATTCTGCTGCAGGTTGAGATATCCCATTTAGTATGTATGTCATTCTCTCCCTGAACCAAATTCAATGAGAATGTGGTTTTGCCTTTTTGCCTTCCTATTTTTCCCCTCCCTTGCAGCCACTTCCCCTTGCTTCTTCTACATGAGATAGTTTACCCTACCCTGTCTCTCCCCATCTCCTCTTGCCACTTTCCTCTCTCACCTCATAACTTCACCCCTTGAGTATCCTCCCTTCCCAACAAATTCAACCTATGCCCTCTATCCATGTATAACTGTAACCATATACACACACATTCACATATGTATTCATATGACCATACACCCTTCTTCCATTAGTTTCATACTGAGAAAGGTTTCATCAGTCCCAGTTATTGTTTTTCCATGTAGGAATGTAAATAGTTCAACTTTGATAAGTTCCTTTTGATTTCTTTTCCCTGATTACCTTCTCAGGCATCTCTTGCTTTTTGTGTCTGGATGTCAAATTTTCTATTCAACTCTGGTTTTTTCCTCAAGAATGCTTGAAAGTCCTCTATTCCACTGAATGACCATATTTTCCCCTGAAACAAAATACTCAGTTTTGCTGGGTAGGTGACCCTTGGGTTCATTCCCAGTTCTTTTGCCCTCTGGAATATCATATTCCATGCCCTTCGATCCCTCAGTGTAGAAGCTGCCAGGTCTTGGGCTATTCTGATTGTGTTTCCACAATATTGAAATTGTTTCTTCCTGGCTGCTTGTAGTATTTTCTCCTTGATCTGGGGATTCTGGAACCTGGCTATAATATTGCTGGGAGTTTTCTTTTTGGGATCTTTTTCAGGAGGTGATCTGTGGATTCTTTCAACCTCTATTTTGCCCTCTGGATCTAAAACATCAGGGCAATTTTCCTTGAGAATTTCTTGAAGGGTGATTTCTAGGTTCTTTCTTTGATCATGGCTTTCAGGTAGTCCAATAATTTTTAAATTGTCTCTCCTGGATCTATTTTCCAGGTCAGTGGTTTTTCCCATGAGATATTTCACATTGCCTTCTAATCTTTCATTTGTTTGGATCTGCTTAACAGCATCTTGATTTCTCATAAAGTCATTAGCTTCCATTTGCTCCAGTCTAACTCTGAAGGAATGAATCTCCTCAGTGAACTTTTGAGATTCTTTTTCCATCTGGCAAATTCGACTTTTTAAGGCATTCTTCTCCTCATTGCCCTTTTGGGCCTCCTTTGCCATTTGAGTTAGTCTATTTTTTAAGGTGTTGTTTTCCTCAGTCAGGCTGTTGACCCTCATTTCATACTTTTCCTGCATCCTTCTCATTTCTCTTCCCAATTTTTCCTCCACTTGTCTTATTTGATTTTTAAAGTCCTTCTTAAGGTCCTCTATGGCCTGTAACCCCCTCATATTTTCCTTTGGGGCTTTTGGAGCAGGATTTCTGACCTCACAGTCCTCCTCCTGTTCTATGCTTTGATCCTCTTTGCCCCCAAAATAGGAATCTAATGTTGCATTTTTCTGTTTGTTTCCTTTGCCTTGTCATGTTGCCACTTAATTACTTGACTTTTGGGCTTGTTGCCACAGTATGACTCTGCCACCAGACAGGGGAGCTTCCATCCCGAACGTGTGGGGGGAACAACTTCCATTTCTGGCAAGCTGGATATCCACCCCACGACCTCCCTCCCAGACCACAATCCAGATCCAGGGAGGTTAAAGCAAGAGCGATTACCCCCCAAGACTGATCACTGGATCTCCCTACAGTTCGCAGGCCAGGAGCTGGAGCTGCCACTGAAAACTACAAAATGGTGTGTCTCCTCAGCAGCTTCTAGCCCCCAGGGGTGGAAGCCGACACGTTCCCCAAATACTGGTCCCAAAGTCCATATGGCACTAACCTCTCACTTTGTCCTAGGCCTGTCTGTGTTGATAATTCTGGAATCACCACAGCAGCTGGTGTTCTGGGGTCCCTCCAGCCAGCTGCTGGTCTGGTCACCCTGGGGCTAAAACCTCAGCTCACTCGGACCTGGGCTCAGCTCAGCGCGTCCCAGAGCTCTGTGCTGGTCCTTCCTGCAGGGCTGCTGGGCTGTCCTCAGCAGGAGGTTAGCTTCTCTGTGTCATTCTGTGGGTGCTGGGGCTCCAGAAGTTGTTCAGAGTCCCCTTTTACATAGTTTGGAGGTAATCTGGGGGGAGAGTGCCTTGGACATGCTATTTCTACTCCGCCATCTTGGCTCCGCCTACAAGTCATTTACTTTTAATCCAACCTCTCAATTTTATTCTATGTGGGTCTCCTGTTAGAAATATAAATGTCTTCTGCAATGGGAGTGTCTTCACAGGAACTCCTTTTCCTCCTTAATTTGAAGCCTTCCCTTTTGTTTTCCCTTTTCAATCCCTTTGTACCTCTCCCATTCTTTTATAGCCTCTCTTCTTTGACAGACTTAGGAGTTATCTTTCCTTCCTTATTTACCTTTGGACTTGATTAGAGCACATCACACATGACCTTTCTGTCCTCTATCTCCTTTCTACCTTTTTACATACTCTCCCATTCTGTAATTTTGTCCCCCCAAATACAGTGATTCACCTGTAGGAGATTGTGAATTTTAATTCAAAGCATCAGGCCTGTTCTCCCGTCATCACATCTCCTATTTCTTTAAGTTTTTTTTTTTTAAAAAGACACAATTTTCCACTCTTTTATTTTAACCATTCAAGTTGGTTTTTATATTTTAATTGTTTTTTTTTAAAGAAACAATCTCTGAAGATAGAATAACATATTTCATAATTTGTTCTTTCCTTGGCAGTTATACTCACTTACCTTTTTTGTTTCTGTTGCTTGGGGTGTTTGTAAGTCAAATACTCTACTCGTGTCTGGCTATTGGTTTGGTTTGGGTGCTTTCAGGAATGCCTCAAATAAATGTTTTATTGAACATTTTTCTTTGTCCATTTATGTTTAGGTTTAAGTTTCTATGGTATGTCATTTTGTGTTATATCTTAATTTCATTTACTTTTTTGGAATATTTCCATTCCTTAGTGGAATTCAAGTGGGTACAAAATGGTCCTGTTTTATTCAAATTTCCTTTCTTTTCTGTTTGAAGGTTTTTATTCTGACTGCTTGAATTTTTTTTTTGTTTTGTTTGACATTGGAATTATTAAATTTAATTATTATTTGTCTTAGTGTTTGGGATGTAGGGTGTTGGTGGTGGTATTTTCTGGAGATAATCTGTAGATTCTTTCAATTGGAAGTTTTGGGAAATTTTCTTGTATTAAATACTGAATTACAATGTTCAGGGTTTTTTGATTTGTCGTTTTCTCCCAGGATACCGGCTTTCAAAATCAATTACTTTTCCTTATAGAGAGATCATATATTCTTTTTACTTACTACTTTTTATTTCCCTTCTGGATTGTTCTTTACTCAGCATATTTTTTATCAAATCTATTGTTTCTTTGGATTCAAGTTTTTCTATTATGTTATTTCCACTCTGTAGTCTATCAGTTCTGACATTTATTCTCTTCTAACTTCTTGTCTTGTGGGTTTCATTTGTCTTTTGTACCATTCTGAAATATCTTGTGGTTTCATGCTGTCTTGGGATTTCACAGTCATTGATTCAGTTGTCTTTGTCTTATATTTGTTTAGAGTAGTTTATAATCTTTTTTATCTTTTCTTCCTAATTTAAGAATCTTTCTTGTTGATTTATTTGCTTGTGCTCTGTTTTTAATTAAATTTTATGTTCTTTGAAATCTTTGGATTTAGCTTTTTTTTCCCCCATTATACCTCCCTATCACCCATTTTTTGACATCTTTCTCTTCAGTGGTGAGTATACCCCCAGGACTAGACTGCAATGCCTTCTCAGTTTCCTCCAACTTTGGAGAATTTACTTTTCACCATCATTCACTTCATCAGGTAGTTTCAGGAGGACAGTACTGGCCACAGTTGGATTTCAGTGACCTTTCTTGAATCCTGGTGCAGCACTCATGTTGTCCCTTTTCCCTGCTTCTATCTCTGGCTCTTATTCTTTCCTTCTCTGGCTGGGCTGAAGCATATATATGTTAATACTTTTCAAATGTTTATAAATGCTATGCTATAATAAAACAACAAATCAATTTAAAACATTACTGAATTCATACCAACTCTGCATTGTTTTTTTTGGAGGGCAATTGGGGTTAAGTAACTTGCCCAAGGTCACACGGCTAGGTTTTTATTTGTGTGTGTGTTAAATGTCTGAGGCCGAATCCGAACTCAGGTCCTTCTGACTCCAGGGCTGACGCTTTACTCACTGCGCCACCTAGCCGCCCCATCTGCATGGTTGTTTTCTTAAAATTAATATGAGGGTCTGTGAATTTTTTTTTTGATACTTAAGAGTCTTCATATCCAAAAACGTTTGAAATTAGTGTCCTAGTGGATAGTAACAACGAGGGGAGGTATATGTATATTTTTGTAATAATAATTTTGTAATAAAACACTATTATATTTTATTTTTTTCCAATTATATGCAAAGATAGTTTTCAACATTCATTTTCTATAAGATTTTGAATTTCAAATTTTTCTTCCTCCCTTCCCTTTCTCCTCCCTAAGACAACAAACAATCTGATATAGGTCAGACATGTGCAGTCATGTTAAACATATTTCCACATTAGTTATGTTGTGAAAGAAGAAACAGAAAAAATGGAAAAACCATGAAAAAGTGAAAATAGTATGCTTCAAAACGCATTCACACTCCATAGTTCTTTCTCTGGGTGTATATAGCATTTTCCATCATGAATCTTTTGGAACTGACATGGATCATTGTATTGCTGAAAGGAGCTAAGTCTGTCATTGTTGATCAATGCACAATGTTGCTGTTACTGTGTATAGTGTTCTCCTGGTTCTGTAAATCTTTTCAAGTTTTTCTGAAATCTATCTGCTTATCATTTCTTATAGAACAATAGAGCAATTCCATTACATTCATATACCACAACTTGTTCCATCATTCCCCAATTGATGGGCACTCCTACAATTTCCAATTTTTATCACCACAAAAAGAGCTACTATAATTATTTTTGTACATATAAGGTCTTTTTTCCTTTTTTATGATCTCTTTGAGATACAGACCTAGAAGTGGTATTGCTGGATCAAAGAGTATGCACAGTTTAATTGACCTTTGGGCATAGTTCCAAATTAGGGAGGTATGACTTTAACACCTTGCCTGGTATGCTTCTATCTCTCTATCTGTCATTACAAGAAATATTTATTTAAAAACCATTACAGAACTCAAAGTATCACATTTGTCTTTCCTGTGCTGGATGTGTGGTTATGGTAGAAGGTTTGACAACACTGATTATGAGAGAGGGATGAGTGGACAAGAAGTTTACTGAAGGTGCTTAAATATAAGACATAAAATAGTGTAATACAAAATTCCACCTCCTCTGACTTAAAGTGAAAGGATTATTATTAGAATCTCATGATGAGGTTGAAAACTAAACAGGATAAAACTGTACATATATATCTATATCTATATAAATATATATGTATATATATGTGTATATCTATATAAATATATATGTATATATATATGTGTATATATATATATATAAATGATTTCTTTTGCATATTTGCTTTAAGAAGTTACGTAGGGAGATTTCCAGCAATATGGCAGAGTGGGTGTATCTAAGCTCAATTCTTCCTTGGTCCTCTACCTATCACCTCAAAATATCTTGAAATCTTCCAAGTAAAATGTTTTTTAAAAGGAGAGGGAAGGAGGAATCTTTACAAGGAATACCTCAGAAAGACACTTAGCAGGGGACTGAAGAAGTGAATAAACAAAAAGGAGCAAAAAGGAAGGAAAAGAAAAAAAAATCCCTAGATCAAGGTGATAATACTGCAGTAACAACTTCATGTCCTAGGAGTGAAAATTTGACTAGCACTAATAGTAGTGGAGAAGCTAAATTTTTAAAAGGAGGATCTGAGGAAGAGATCTGGAGCTCTTAAAGAAAATTTTGAAAAGAAACGATAGTACCAGTGGTGTAGACTATATAGCAGAAAATTTTAATATAACCGTGGACACTGTAAACAAAGGAATAGTAGAGATTCAGAAAACATAAAACAAAAAAATGGTGAGAAGTATCATAGGGAAGCCATAAGACAATAAATTAAAAGAACACTACTAGTTTTGCAACTGACCTTGAGAATGGAGCTTAGTCAAGATGAATAATTAAGACATTCAATGGGAAATTACTGTACATGGCTTCTTCCATTCTATACCTGGACTAAAAATTAAGCCAGCAGCCCATAGATAGTAGAAAAAGGGAACCAAAAACAAAACTAGCACAAGCACAGGGTCACCAGAGACAAGACAGCAACATTTTTAGCTTACAGGCTCTCTCTCCAATGGAAGCAAATGCAGACTCCCTCCTACACCCTAAGAAAGCCTGAGGGTGCTTCTAAACTTACAGCAGGTCCTTGAGGAGCAGCAGCAACCAGTGCTGAAATCAGAACAGCTTAGGTACCTGAGGATCCCAGATCCTTAGAATTCTGTCCCGAAAGGATCCTAAAGATCCAGTACTCCAAAGCTTAAAGATCCTAGGAGTCTAATTCCAGAAGGTGGAGGTTAGTGCCAAAACCCAGGACACCTAGGACAATCACTCTACTATAACACCAATGCTATGCCCACAGAAACTGCTACGAATATGCATATGTATTTCTAGGGTAAATTCACAAAATATAATAAACTCTCTTCCTCAAAGGGAAAGTAAAAATATTTATTTGGAACATCACTATTAGGATACCAGAAGGTAAGATTTAACAAGGTACTCATCACTAATCTAGGGAGTACCAACATCTCAAGTATTCTTTCTGTTAGACATCCCCACAAACAAGTTCCCCTAGGCAAGTTCCTCCATTTGCCCTCTGCTCTGCCTCTCCTGCTTTGTTTCAGTCTCACTCTCTGCTCGATTGGGCAAACTCCTCCCATATGGAACCGGGTTCCATATGACTCAAGCTGTATCACAGCTGTGAGTTGAGTCACAGCTCAAAGCAGGTCATGTAGCCCTATTAGTGGGCCGGGAAGATCTTCCTATTTCATTAACATTACATCCACCTAAAAACATATTGAGTGATATATCTTGATCCAATTCCGTACTAAAGCTAAGAAGTTAAGTCAAAGAAAACACCAACTAATATAAAAAATTCTTGCAAATCTTGTGATCATCCAAAAGGAAAGCAACTTCATAGAAATCAAATTCAAAAGAAAAACAGATATTCCACAAAAAATATATATATATGATACTTAGAAGAAATGAAGCAAGAGATAAATTAAATGACAGGTATGGAAGAAAGAATTATAAGGAAAATAACTTAAGAGATAAAATAGAAAAATCTTACCCAAGAAATGGACTCCTTGAATAATAGAATATCCACCCCCCCCCAAATCAATGATATCTTGAAACAAGAAATATTAGAACAAAATCAAAACATTCACAAAAAGCCAGGAGCAAATGTAATATATCCAACTTAAAAAAACAACTAACCTAGCAATCAAATCAAGGCAAGATAATTTAAGAATCACTGGATTTGGTAAGCCAAGATGGTAGCAATAGAGGAAGTATTATAGCCAAATTCTCCCTACATTCCCTTTCACATAATTTTAAAAGAATTCCTCAAATTGAATTCTAGAGCAGCATAGTGAACAAAAGGTCAGGCTGAGATACTTTACCAGCCCAAAACTTAGGTGGATGGAAGGAGAGGACTGTGACTGGGGTGAGGGCTGGCCAAGAGCTGGCATGGGGGCAACACCAGCTATGGGCCTTAGAGATGGCTGCAACAGCAGCAGCAGTTTCAGGAGCTCTTGGTCTGGACATAGGAAGGAGATTGGACAACTACTCAGAAAGAGATACCAGATACTGTTTGGCAACTCCACTGCACATACCTAGTTGTGGGTTGCAGTTCTGCAGTGGACAGGAATGCTTGTGGTCACAAGGGAGCAGCAGCTCTGGTCACAGTTCCAGAGCAGAGGGGCACTTGCAGATGCAAGAAAACACAGGCCCTACCTGGATAAGAACCAGAGCACAGACTAGAGGGGCAGTGACCATGCTTCTCCCTGGATCAAACCACCTAGCACTGAAAGCACTGAAGACTTACAAATCCCCAGGACTAACTGTGAAAACAGCAGAGCAAAAAATGATATTGTATTATGTGACCACCAGAGGGCAAAAAAGAGCTAGGATTAAAAACAAGAATCACTTACCCAGCAAAACTGAGTATCATCATGCAGGGGGGACAATGGATATTCAATAAAACAGAGGACTTTCAAGCATTCCTGATGAAAAGACCAGAGCTGAATAGAAAATTTGACTTTCAAATACAAGACTCAAGAGAAACATAAAAAAGTAAACAAGAAAGAGAAATCATAAGAGATTCAAAAAGGTTAAACTTTTTACATTCCTACATGGAAAGATGATACTTGTAACTTCTATGAACTTTCTCATTATCGAGGCAATTAAAAGGAGATACATAAAGAGGATATGAATGTGAGTTGAATATGATTGAATGATATCTAAAAAATAAAATGAAGTGGGGAGAAAAGGGAATGCATTGAGAGAAGGGGGAGGGGAAAGGAAGAATGGGGAAAATTATTTCACATAAAAGAGGCATGTAAGGAAGAGCTTTTACAGTGGAGGGGAAAATGAGGGTGGGAGGGGCAATCCTTGGTCTCATGTGAATAGACTCAAAGAGGGAAGAATATATATACAAACTCTTACCCAACAGGGAAGTAGGAGGGGAAGGGGATAAGAGAAAGGGAAGATGATAAGAGGAATAGCAGTTTAAAGGAGTCATTAGCTAAAACCCAAACAGACATCTGAAAAGGAAGAGGATAATATAAGAGAAAGAAAACTAAACAGACGAAAATAGGATGGAGAGAAGTACACAGTTAGTAATCATAACTAAATGTGAATGGCATAAACTCATCTATAAAACAGAAAGAAATAACAGAATGGATTAGAAACCAGAATCCAACAATATGTTGTTTAAAAGAAATGGATTTGAAACAGAAAGACACACAGAGTTAAAATAAGGAGCTGTAACAAAATCTATGATACTTCAGCTGAAGTAAATACGGCATGGCTAGCAATCATAATCTCAGATAAAGCAAAAGCAAAAAATAGACTAATCAAAAGGGAGAAGCAGGGAAACTACATTTTGCTAAAAGGTATGACAGACAATGAAGTAATATGTCAATACTAAACATATATGAATTAAATGGTAGAGGATCCACATTCTTAAAGGAAGTTAAATGAATTACAGGAGGAAATAGATAGTAAAACTGTATTAGTGGAGGACTTCAACTTTCCTCTCAGAAATAGATAAATATAATCATAAAAAAATAAGAAGTTAAAGAGATGAATAGATTTTTAGAAAACTTAGATATGATAGACCTCTGGAGAAAACTGAATGGGAATAGAAATGAGTACACTTTTTTCTCAACTGTACATAGTACCTTCACAAAAACTGCCCATCTGTTAGGGCATTTATACTCCACAAACAAATGCAGAAGAGTAGAAATATTAAGTGCACTCTTTTTGGACCATAACACAATAAAAATTACATTAAATAAAGGGTTTGGAAACATAGACAAAAATTAATTGGAAACTAAATAATCTAAAACTAAAGAATGAGTGAGTCAAAGAACAAATCATAGAAACAATCCACAATTTCATTAAAGAGAATGACAGCAATGAGATAACATACCAAAATTTGTGAGATGCACAAATTAACTTATGGTTAAACTTACATCTTTAAATGTTTATATTAACTTTTTAAAAAGAAAGAGCATCAACGAATTGGGGTATATAACTAAAAAAAGAACAAATTAAAAATCTCCAATTAAATAACAAAGTAAAAACCCTGTAAATCAAAAGAAAAATGATTAGTATTAAAAGTAAAATAATTACTGAACCAATAAATAAACCGAGGGACTGGTTTTATAAAATGTATATATAGGTTAATTTGACTTTTTAAAGAAGAAAAATTACCAGTATCAAAAATAAAAAGGGTAAATGCACCACTAATAAAGATGAAATTAAAGCACTTATTAGGAGCTATTTTGCTCAATCACAGGCCAATAAAATTGACAATCTCAGAGAAATGGAAGAATATCTATAAAAGTAAAAAATATATAAATAATAAAATATTTAAAATAATAAAATATAAATTGCCCAGATTAACAGAAAAATAGAATACTTATCTTAGAAAAGGAAATTAAAGCCATAAATGTGCTCCCTTAAAAAAAAAAACAACACACCAGTATCAGATGGATTTACAAGTAAATTCTCACAAACATTTAAAGAACAATTAATTCCAATGCCATATAAACTATTTGGAAAAAAATAGGCAAAGGAGTCCTACCAAATTCCTTCTATAAAACAAATATGGTTTTGATATCTAAGCCAGAGAGAGCAAAAACAGAGAACGCAAAATATAGAGCAATTTTCCTGATAAATATTCATGAAATTTTTTAAATAAAAAACTAGCAAGGTGCTTTCATGATCTCATAAAGATCATGTATTATGGCCAGCTGGGGTTTATACCTGGAATGTGGGGCTGATTCAACGTAAGGAAAGCTATAAGTATAAATGACCATATCAATAACAAAAACAATAAAAAGCATAATACAATAGATGCAGAAAAATTTTTGAAAAAATACAATAGCCATTCCTAATTAAAAAAACAATAACAACTATAAAGCATAGGAATAAATGGAGTTTTTCTTAAAATGAGAAGTAATATCTCTCTAAAGCAAAACACAAGAATTTTTTTTTGTAATGGGAATAAACTAGAAGCCTTCCCAATAAGATTAGGGGTGAAGCTAGGATGCTCATTATCAGCATTACTACTCAGTATTGTACTAGAAATGCTAGCTATGGCAATTAAACAATAAAAAGAAATTGAAGGAATAAGAATAGGCCATCAGGAAATAAAACAATTATTACTATTTATAGATAATATGATGGTATACTTAAAGAATCCTAGAGAATCAACTAAAAAACTAGTTGAAACAATTTGCAACTTTAACAAAGTTGCAGGATATAAAACAACCCACATAAATCATCATTTCTCTGTTTTACCAGCAAAATCCAGCAGAAAGAGCAAGAAAAAGAAATTCTATTTAAATTAAGTGCAAATAGTATAAAACACTTGGGCATCTACCTACCAAGGCAAACCCAGGAATTATATGGACACAATTGCAAAACACTGGCTCTACCACATTTGCTTGTTTGGGGGCAAGTCTCCTGAGCCAGTGTCAACATATACCAACACAAAGCATACCCATGAGTGACCTAATGACTCAATTTCTACTGTGGGACTACTTTCGAGTTGCTATCTTTACCTCTCCACTTTTTTATTGCCAACTTTGTTAGTTTATTAAGTGACCTCACCTGCTAAACAATTCATACACTCCTCAGGGAGAGACTTCAAGAAAGGCCCATCATTGGTAGACACAGCATCTGTTTTTAGGTTCAGCCTTTCATCCAGGTCCAAAACTATCTAATTATAGTTTAGCCCACATCTCTCCATTTTATCCACCAGAATACTTTGATAGATTTCATCAAATGCTTTGCTAGGTAAACCTTACCTACGGCATTTTACTGATGTACTCTATTCATAACACTGTCAAAAAAAGGAAATAAATCTGTCCAGCATGTTCTGTTCTTTTTGAAGTCATGGTGGTTCTTTCAAATCAATGCTTCCTTTTCTAGATGGTTACCAAAACTCCCTTAATATTATAGAATTGTACATGAAAAAAATAAGTCTACTGGTATAGTTTAGATTCCATCCTTTTCCCTTTTGCAAAGTTGGAACAATAGAATGGAATAAATCTCTAGCCCATTTTCCAAAGATAACTGTGACTACATTCTCCTGTTCTTAAGCACTGCTAGATGTTTTTGCTTTCTGCCTAATTTGAGTGCCTATTCTAGAAGTGAATCAAATTTAACATCTCTTAAACACATTAAGCTTTATTTTATTCCTACCCAGCCTGAACATACTCCACTCTCCCTGATAATCTAAAGAGTAAAAATGTATTTCCTAAGGAATCTACTCTGAGGGACTGGCCTGAATTATCAGGATAACTTTTTTAAAGGAACTTGGCCAAGAAATACATTTCTCTCCGGTCACTGAAATTTCTCCTTGCTTAACACATTTGCTGGGAATGAAAATTTTTCTTACAAGTAGGTTGCTTGGAGAACTGGTCCTTTGTAGTTTTTTAGGTAATGAATATGGGAGAACTTGAGGGACAGACGATATAGTATGGGGCACTAATTTGGCTTTAGTTGCCTCATTAAACAATCTAAATACTTCCAGATATATCCCTTGTTCTTTCCTACAGAATACAGCAAATGAAGCCAATGAAGGGCCCTACCAATGTCTGAGTTCTTCCAGGAACACAAAAGCAGTACACATTCTTAGAACCAAATACATTGATGGGAAGGCATAAAAACTCTCACACCTGAGAAAGGCCAGGATTCCCCAGACTACTGAAGTCCAGGGTCAACAATGTCACCAAAGTTTCTGTCGGCAAAGAAAGCCTTGAGAGTGACCTGAAGAGGATAATAGGAACTGTTACTTGAAAATTTAGAATCCTTGGGGTAGAGTTAGAAAAAAAAGAATAGCATGCTTGAAACCAAGAGACACAGCCCTTTTCCATATTTTTCAGTACATGGTTCAGAAGTCTTAAAAAAAAAAAATTCAGCTCGATTCAACAAAAAAATCAAGGAAAAATGGAACAAATTAGGTTATGACAAGTCCAAGTCGTGTGTGTGTGTGTGTGTCTGTGTGTGTGTGTGTGTGTGTGTGTCTGTGTGTGCGTGCATGCAAGGCTATCAAATAGCAGTCAAAGCAAATTCTATACTGTGGCTTCACTGCCATAGGCTTCGTTAAGATAGAGACCATCATTTCAGATCACATCTTGCATTTTGGTTAGATGAATTTTTTATTTTCCATAGTAATGTGACTATCTCCTAGTTAGGTACCTATAATGTTGCCTTGGTGGTAGGATCACATGTCCAAAGCAATCTTTTATATTAGAGGTCCCTACCCTTTCTTTTTTTTGTGCCAAGGACACCCCTTTGGCAATCTAATGAAGTCTACGAACCCCTTTCTCTTAAGTTTTTAAATGCAAAAAACAAAATATAAGAAACTAAAAATTAAATCAGTTATGTTGAAATATAATTATCAAAGTATATATATATTTAAAAGTTCACAGGCCCCAGGTTAAGAACCTGTTAAACATGGTTCCACATATATTGACATTTTCATACCTTCATGAGCCCTTCCACCTAATCCCATTTTTATATTTTATGTAAATTGATTATTTAGCTTCTGGCATCAGAGGTGTTGAATTTCTGTTGATTTGAGATGTAACAGAAGATAGAGGCTAGTGAGAATTACTACTGAGGTTACTGTGTAACTACAAGCAAAGTAGTATTTTTTGCTGTTTTTCTGGATTTTTAGCTAATTAAGTGCCTTTGATTGAGTCTTGCCTTTGATTGAATCAAGAATCTTGGATTGAAAACAATACATACTGTATTGCTTAGAGGGAGAGAACAGAGTGGAGAAACAAGCAAAGCTGAGAGAGAGGAACCAGTGTGAGAGGATTAGGGGAACTTGCTTATGGGGAGACCTAAAAGAACGTTTGTGATGTTGGCGCTCTTTTTGTTGGTATGTCCTCAGGTAGGTGAGAAATTATGAGTGAATTGAGCTGAAGAGCAGAGATCCACTCATAGAAAGAAGACTTAGCTTAAGACCCTTTTAAGAGCAATTAAACTGAATTCAGATGATGGTGCTAATAATGTGTATAAATATTGCTATAGCCCTGTTAAGATTTGTTTTCCTAGAAACAGAAGCTGCAGGCAGGCACCCCTGGAGCTTGCTGTCAAGCAGAAGCAAGAAGGGCTTGGAGTGGAACAGTCCTGTGATCTGAGTCAAGGAGCAGAAGCAGAGAGCTGCCTATGTGTGAATACAGACAAGAGTCAGAGAGGTCAGGTCATCCCACAGAGGAAAAGTCATGAGGTTTGGAAATCGGTCTCAGGTCAAAACAAGAGAGGATTTTACTTGGACCCTGTGTATTGATTGAGGAGATTGTGACTTACTGTGACTTAGGGGTGGAGGGTGTGGTATTTTCTGTTACCCCTTAAGGATGTGTTGTGCTAGGGAAAATCATAGCCTGGGACCCCCTTGACTTTAGGGATACAATGATATATGCTGTGTAATATGAGCCTAATTGTGTAAACAAGTATTTTGGAGAATGCTACTGAATGCAATGATACATCTATGTGCCATATGACATAATGAATTGTATGAGCTATAAATTTTACTTTACTGAACAATGTTTAGTTTATTGCTGAATAGAGAGTTCGTTATACGTTGTGATTAGACCCTTAAGATTATTCACAGCAGTGGTCCTCAGGTGTGCTGCCATGATTGGTGTTACAAGGTGCAAAGCTGGCAACATGTAAAGAGCATGTCAGAATTGGAAAAAAAAAACACACACAAAAAAACCTGTCCAACCTATCCAAATATAGACACATAATTAACGTAATGAGTATTTGGTGAAAGCAAAATTAAAATTTATTGTTACTACTGATTAGTTATACAACTAATTCGTGACAAATAATCAAACAGCAATATACACTCTGTAGTTAATCTTCAAGGTTGGGGTTTAGGTGCCTCTTCAAATTTGGGGTCTGTAAATGAAAAAAAAAAAATCAAAGTTACCAATCTTCACACATATGACAAAGTAAAAAGGAAGGCAGGGAGAGAAATGGGTACAATTTCTTTGAAAACCTCCCTCTGTGCATATAATATCTGGAAAATACATTCCAACTCTTTTACATCGGTTCAATAGCATGGGGAAAAAAAGCAAAACTCAAAACTTATTACAAGCCTATACTTGGCTTCATTCTACAAGGGATAACGGTGAATATTTGGGAAATACTGATATGTTTTATTTTCCACTATTTTAAATCAGGATGAGCAGCAGGATAGTACAAATTACATAAAGAAATCTATGTAGGAATCTTTTACAATCTTGAAAGAATAGAGCTTTTCAGTTTTTTTCCCCCCAAATGCTTTATTAACTTCTGGTTTACATCACTCATTTCCTCCAGATTTTGCGTCACAATTTTTTCCCCATTTTTTTCCCTACCCACCACCCCAGAATAGCAGTCCCACAGGATATCCCCTCATCCAATCTGCTCTCTCCCATATCCTCTCCCACACCCCCTTTGACTTTTCCAGTAGAGCAAGATGAATCTCTGTGCCCCAATGTCTGTATATCCCGTTTCCCAATTACATGTAAAATAGTATTAAAAAATATTTATATATTTTTAAAACATTTGATTTTTAAAACTTTGAATTCCAGATTCATTCCCTTTCTCCCCAGTCACCCACTCCTGCTGGGAAGATAAGCAACTCAGTATATGCTGTACATGTATAGCTATGCAAAACATTTACCACAGTAGATATATTGTAAAAGACTGACTACACCTCCCTCCATCCCATCCCACATCCCATTTGGTCTACTCCCTACTTTGATCTTGTCCCTTTTCAAAAATGGGTGCTTCTAACTTCCCTCCTATCATTCCCTCCCTCACCCCCTTCCCCCCATCTCTCCTGTAGGGTGAGATATCCCATTTAGTACGTATGTCATTCTCTCCCTGAGCCAAATTCAGTGAGAATAAGGATTTTCCTTTTTGCTTTCCTGTTCTTCCCCTCCCTTGTTATCATTTTCCCTTGTCTCTTCTATATGATAGTTTACCCCGTTCTGTCTCTCCCCATCTCCTCTTGCTATATTCCTCTCTCACCTCTTCACTTCACCCCCCAAGTATCATCCCTTCCCACCATATTCAACCTGTGCCCTCTATCCATGTATAACTGTAAACATATATACACACATTCACATATGTGTTCATATGCCCATATACCCTTCTTCAGCTATTTTCATGCTGAGAAAGGTTTCATCAGTTACAGTTATTGTTTTTCCCTGTAGGAATGCAAATAGTTCAACTTTGATAAGTTCCTTTTGATTTTTTTTCCCTGTTTATCTTCTCAAACATCTCTTGCTTCTTGTGTCTGAATGTCAAATTTTCTAAAGAATAGAGCTTTTCATTTGTTTGCTTTTTAAAAAACACCTCACCCTTTGACCCAGCAATACCACTTCTAGGGTTGTATCCCAAAGAGATCACAGAAGTGGGAGGAAGACCCATATGTACAAAAATATTTATAGCAGCTCTTTTCGTGGTTGCAAAGAATTGGAAATTAAAGGGGTGCCCATCAGTTGGGGAATGGCTAAACAAGCTGTGGTATATGAATGTAATGGAGTATTATTGTGCTATAAGAAACGAGGAGGAGACGGTTTTCATATTTACCTGGAGAGGCTTATACAAACTGATGCTGAGTGAGAAGAGTAGAACCAGGAGAAATTTGTATACAATCACAGACACAACATATGTGTGATGAGCAACTATGACAGACTGGAGCAATGCAGTGATATAAGTCAATCTCAAAAGATTCATGAAGGAGAGAGATGCGACATCCAGAGAAATAACTAGAAAGAACTGAGCTTGAATCCTGATGAAAGCAAACTAATTGATCTTTTTCTTTTCATTGTTTGGTTTTATTTTTTTATTTTTTATTTTTTTTATTTATTTCTTCTTTACCATTTTCATCCCACCTAGTACAATAAGTCTTTGTAACTTGACTAATGTCTAATGTGAAAGTATTTTCAGATCTTATATTGGACTATATGCTGTCGTGGGGGGTGGGGGGAAGGGAGGGAAAGGAAATTTGAAAATCAAGGAACTATGGAATTGAATCTTGTTAACTAAAAATAAACAAATTTAAAAAAATAAAAAATAAATAAAATATGAGGAAGTGAGGGTAAAAAAACATCTCAGATAGGAAAGAAACCAAAGGAATGTTTAAAAAAATTATGGGGCGGCTAGATGGTGCAGTGAGTAGAGCGCCGGCCCTGAAGTCAGAAGGACCTGAGTTCAGATCCGGCCTCAAACACTTAACGCACACACAAACAAAAACCTAGCCATGTGACCTTGGGCAAGTTACTTAACCCCAGTTGCCCTCCAAAAAGAAAAAAAAATTATGGACATATTAATCCTGGACCTAACAATTACTATCCCTGAGAATTGAAGGGGACCTCTCTGGGACTCCCTTGCCTTATCTTAAGCAAAACACAAAAAGTTAGACAATATGACTTCCAAGGTTCCTTTCTAGCTCTAAATCTAAGAACCCAGGAAAAAGATAAATGTGGTCCTGCAAGGATGTACCTTGTGAGGTACAAGGGGGAAGTCTGATAGAAGCTATTAAGGGAGATAAAGGTAGGTGCTTCAGAGGTATAGCACATAGGAGATAAATGTTGCAGTTCAAGCAACGAGGAAAAATCTGAACTAAATGAGTCACTTTTAACATAGAACAAGAAACCAGTAAAAGAATTCTGTTAAGGGTTTTAATGTCAGTGAGTTAACACTAACAGAAGTACGTAAGATTGAGGCTGCTGAAAGTACAGTATGAAATGGGCCTAGGAAAGTTACTATAATTGTTAGTAACCTGAAGAACATGACCATGTTAGATACACAGGAACTTTAAAGTAACTTCCAGACTTTTATGAAGAACATGGCAGGAAGAGTTCAAATGTCAGTATGGCAAGGATCTTTAATTTCAAGAATTCTCTCCACGCACACAGATCAAAACTCTTCTATAATTTACACTCTTAAGAGTCATTTGTGGTTCAGAGAGATTAAGTGGTTTGTTTGTAGTCACTTAACTAAGCAGCATGAGGGGAGGATCTAGACCCAGATATTCCTGATCTCTAGTTTGGCACATCATCCACTACGCCATGCTGCTTTTTAGGGAGACCTCATGTCGGAGTCAATATGCAAACCACACCAACTAGTAAGGCCATGATTACACTCTTCTTTAATCCAACCTCCTCGCCTTCTACTACCGGATGTCTTATAAACATACCTTTTAAAAAAAAATTTAAATTTACTCATTTACTTTTAGTTTACAACATTCAGTTCCACAATCCCTTGAGTTCCAAATTTTCTCCCTCTCCACCCCTTGTCCCCCCATGGCGGCATGTAATCAAATATAGGCTCTACAAGTAAAGTTGTAAAGGATTATAACCAATGGAGCGAACAACGAGAAAGAAGGGACAAAATAAAACAAAACACAAAAGAGAGATACTAAGTAGTTTGCTTCAGTCTGCCTTCAGACTCTGTAGTTCTTTCTCTGGATGTGGATGTCCCTTTCCATCCTGAGTCTTTTGGAGTTGTCTTCTAACCTTGTATTGCTGAGAGGAGTCCAGTCTATCCAAGTTGTCACACATACGATGTAACTGTACAAAATTCTCCTGGTTCTGCTCTCCTCACTCAGCACCAGTTTACATAAGTCTCTCCAGGTTATCATGAAGTCAGTCTGCTCCTCATTTCTTATAGCACAATAGTATTCCATTACATTCATATCCCACAACTTGGTCAGCCATTCCCCAGTTGAAGGCCACCCCTTGATTTCCAATTCTTTGCCACCACAGAAAGAGCTGCTACAAATACTTCTGTACATAGAGGTCCTTTTCCCACTTCTGTGATTTCTTTGGGATACAGCCCTAGAACTGGTATTGTTGGGTCAAAGGGTATGCACTTTTTTATACCCCTTTGGACATATAAACATACCCTTTTAAAAGATTTTCATTCCTCTCTGTTCTCCAAAGCCATCTACCCATCTGACAATCCTATGTTGGCCATTTCAACACGGCACTATTCTTGTTCCCAACATCTACTCTTACTCCATGCCAACAAGGAGGTCACAAAGCTGTGCTAACTAGGTACACTACAAAGTTGTGCAATTTAATTCAAGTGAGCTATTACTGCTGCACAGAAATCCTTTTCTCTCTTAATGACTCTCATAGTCCTCAGAACAGCTGTTTGAAACCACCTCTTACCTCTTCTAAAGCTTTCAACTAGACACCTTTCCCTTCTTTCAGTGGATTACCACATTCATACTTAAGTGAGGAAGTCATCTAAACTCTTCCAATTTCACTTCTCCCCTTAGAAGATCTTTACTTAGTGACAAAGAACTGGAAACTAAGGGGATTCCCATTACCTGGGGAAAGGCTGAACAAATTATGGTATATGAATGAAATGGAATACCACTGAGTAGTAAGAAATGGTGAAAAATGATTTCAGAGAAAGCTGGGGAGCCTTGTGATGCAGAGTGAGGTAGAAACAAGAGAACTATTTGTAGTATCACAATAACATTATAGAAATCAAACAAATTTTGAAAGACCTGAGAACATTCATCAATGCAATGATAAGACTAAGACCCTAGAGGACCAATTATATAGAATGCTAGCCACCTTCTGATAGAGGACCAAAAACGTAGAATGAGACACACATTAATATTTAGTAAAAGGTGTTTCCCTCCCCCCCCTTTTTTCTTTTCTGACAGGAAGGGGAGGAAAGGAGAAATAATACACTTGATAAGTGAAAAAAAAAATTAAACTTAAGATGTTAACTTTTTTAAAAGCCTGTCTATGTTCTCATCCATTTTTCCTTCCAGTTTGAAGAGGTTGAGGTGAGTTTCTTCCGTTTGTGACCTTGAACCCAAACCGTTGTCACTCCATTTTCCTTTCTCCCATCCAAGACTTTGTTTCACTAATTATTTTCTTTCTTGTTTTTTTCATCTCCTCAGCTGTTAACTCTTTCTCTATTTGTCTATCAATATGCTCAGATATCCCTCCTCTTTAAATGAATGAATATTTGCAAATTATAAAACCATACTCCATGGCCCTGCCAACTCACTAATAGATGTCTCATTCTCCAAATTACAAAATTTCCATATAAAGTATCTTTGTCTACGGGGTTTCTGTTCTGACAACTCTGACAAAACAACTTTCTCAAGTTATCAATTGCATCTTTATTGTGAAATTCAATGGCCAAGTATACTCTCACCACTCCATCCTCTGATTCTTCTGCAGCATCTACCACCATCATCCAAAAAGAAATCCAGCCCTACAACTACATATTATATATATATATTTTTTTTTCTTTTTTTTTTTTGGAGGGCAATTGGGTTAAGTAACTTGCCCAAGGTCACACGGCTAGGTTTTTGTTTGTGTGTGCGTTAAGTGTCTGAGGCCAGATCCGAATTCAGGTCCTTCTGACTCCAGGGCCGATGCTCTACTCATTACGCCACCTAGCCGCCCCCATATTATATTTTTTGATGGGGCAGGGGAGAAGTATGGGAAAAAGGCAGAACAATATCCATAAGGAATCTTCCAAATTTCCCTTGAAGACTTCCAGGAAGAGGGAACCCACTCTCTTTCAAGAGAGCTTCAATTTTTAGGTAATTTTTCCTTAAATCTCCCTTTCTGCAAATCTCACCCATTGGCTTTGGGTCCAACCAATACACCTAATCTTTCTGCTCCACAGCAGCCCTTCAAATACTTGAAGACACTCATCATGCTTCCCTTTAAGTGTTTTTACTTTAAACATTCTCAGTTGCTTCAACTGACCCCAATACTGCATGAACTTGAGGTCCTTTAACCACCCTGTTTGCTCTCATTTGAATATTCCTCTTAAAACATAATCAAAACAGAAGCAGTACTCCAGGACAGTGTTCTGAATACTATTACTTTCAATGCAGTGTGAGATTGCACTAGCATTTTCTTACTGCAAACTCAAATCAAGTCTGTAATTGAGCTAGCTCTTTCAGAAGAATTGCTATCTAGTCATGCTTCCCCAGTGTAGGAGGATGATATTTTGAATCCAAAGATAAGACTTTACATTTATCCCAATAGACTATGAGCTCCCTGAAAGCGGAGATTGTCTTTCACCTTTCTCTGCATCTACAGGACTTAGCGAAGGGCCTAGCAAATAGTGGAAATTTAATAAATGCTTACTGATCTACTGACATCGACTTAGAAGCAGAAGTGACCTAAGATATATAATTAACTTACTACAAAGCAGGAGACTGAGGCCCAGAGAGGTTAAGCAACTTGCACAAGGTCATACACAGTACGGAATGTTCTTTCTACTGTACCAATTTATTTTGAGATCTTTTTAGATTCTGTTATATCAAACATGTTAGTTTACCCTCTCAAGCTTTCTATCATCTGCAAACTGGATAAGCAGGCTTTTATACCGGCCTACACAAACCAGGATTTTGGTCAGCCCATGAAAAATGTAGAGGGCCTGAAGTTTTTGAAGATGGGCCACAGGTTGTGCTGGCCTACTTTTATGTATCTTACCTTGGTCCCTCTCCTGAACTAGACAAACATCAACTGCCTCTTGGACTACTTGAACTTAATGTTCAATACAAAACTCACAAAACCATTTTCTTTCTCACAAATCCCTCCCCTTTTCCAAGCTTCCCTATTAACTATAAAGGGCATTACCACATCCAGGTCTACAACTTCAGCATCATCCTTGATTCCTCACTCTCACTCATTCATTTTGTATCCAATCCATTAACACATCTAGTCATTTTTGTCTTCCCCACCTTTCTTGTAAACACCTCCTTATCTCCACTCACAAAGCCACAAACCTAGTTTAAGCCCTTGTTGCCTTTCTCCTAGATTATTAGGCTTCTATCTTGGCTCCTTGCCAAAATTTTCCCTATTCCAATGTAGTTTCCATGCAACTGACAAAGTCAGTTTTCTAAAGAGTGGCTATGACCACGTCACCTCCCTACACAATATACTCCAGTGGATCCCTGTTATTTCCAGGATCAAATATAAAGTGCTAGATCCAGCTATACTAGCATACTTGTACTTCCTCTAATACAAAACTCCATTCTTCATCTCTGTACCTCTGCACTGGCTAAATCCAAGGCTTGAAATGCTCTGTTCCCTCCCTGCCATCTGTTGGTTTCTTGGCTTCCTTAGAGATTCAGATCAAAGGCATCTGCCGCCTCCTGTACAAGACTCTCCCAGGAGAGCTCCCCCAGTGTTGCTAGTACCCTCCCCTCTCAGATTACGTTCCAACAATTCTACATCTAGCTTATATTTACTTAGTTTTCATGTCTCTCCCGTTAGATTGTAAATGTTTTAAGAGCATGGGTTATTTTTTCCTTTCTTTGTATCCCCAGAGCTTAGCAAAGGACCAGTCCCATAGTAAAGCACTTAAGAAATCCTTGCTGATTTGACTTTTATCAAGTCACTGATAAAATGATAAACCACTCAGGGGTATTGCATACTGATGTTAAGCCATTAATAATGGCTCTCTGAGGCCAAACAATTCCACCTAATTATACACCTATTCTATCTAGTCTACAGGGACAGCATAGGGCTTCATCAAACGTTATCACTAAAAACTACATCTAAAGTATTACCCTGGACCACCAGTTTAGAAACCTTGTTTAAAGAAAAAGGAATTAATTTGCTCTCGTATTCACTGTTTTTGATAAAGCCATGCTGACTTTTTGATCAATACTCCTTTTCTAGTTGATCAACAGCCACCCCTTAAGACATGCCAGAATGCTGTCAACATTGAAGTTCACTGGACTATAATTTACAGATGCCATTCTGTCTCCTTCTTTGAAAAATGTGAACATTCGTCCTTTTCTAGTTCTATTACACCTCTGTCATCCATCAGGATCTTTCAAAGATCACTAACAGTAACATCTCCCAGTTCTTTCAAGTATCATAGAATTCTGTGTAACTTTATCTTACTGAGAGAAGTTCCCTTACTGCCCTTCAAATCTTTTTTAGTAGTACCCCCACCCCAGGCAAATTATTCTCTTTGAGAAAGAAAGAATTAAAATAAGATCTGAGCAGCTGTCTTTGCTCTCTGTTCTGGTATCATAATCCCACCTACCATGAGTAACAAACCTATTACTTCTCTATGATCCTTTTCCCCTCTACCTAGTGAGCTTATCACCCACCCCCTCTCCTACGCCCTACAAAAGGAAAACTTTTTGGTTACCCTTAGAATTCATTACTAGACTCATCTAAGGGTAACTTTTTTTAATTTAATTTTTTTTCTATAACTTTAACATTCTTGAATGTGCCACACCTTTGCATTCATCCTAGCCTAGAGATGGGACCTTTCCTTTGTAAAAAGGGAAAGCTAGAAAGCTGTTTTTGGAACAGCTAATCCTCTTCCTTAAATTTACTGTTGTGTTACCTATTTGGAGACTGACAGAAATCCTAATTTCTGTATGTTCTGAGGATTTGAGTTGGCTGTCAAAATTCAACACATTTCACAGAGTTTTACAGATGAACTTTCTCATTTTCCCTTTCCTTGTTTAGACAGTAATTTATCATAATTAGTCATTCGGAGAAGCATCTAACACCAAATATAGGTATTAAAATGGATAGGAGAACTGAATCAATTTTCCATTTTTTTATAAGAGAAAAATTCCAGAAAGCTAGAAATGTTGCATTCATTCTATATTCTCAGGGCTATCAGGTAGAGAGAACACAGGGCTTAGAGTCAAAACATGTGGCTCTACTACTTACTGAGCAACTTTGAACAAATCATTTAAATCTTTCTGTTCCTCTATTACTTCCTCTATTACTAATGGGGATGATACTACTTGCCCTAACTCAGAGGGTTATTATGAGGATCAAAAGAGATAATGTACATCAATAAAGTGTGAATAAACTGTAAAGCACTTTAAAGTACTGTAAGTAAACTGTTAAGTAAGCACTTACTGGTACCTGCTAACCAACCAAGAGAAAGTAACAACTAAGCTCAAATGAAGAGGTCTCAAAAGCAATAAAAAGAAACTTTTGGCCATGGTAAAAATAGCACCAGCTTCTCCACACTGTGTTATAGCAAGCAAAGGTTTCTGTCTTTTTGAGAAAAGAATGCTTTTTCATACTAAACAGGAAAAATGCTTTTAGCCACAGTTTAATTATGTCTTTCAATACCCTGGATAATCAATCAACAAGCATTTACTAAGCACCTTCTATATATAAGGCAATGTGAAACAATCCCTACTATCAAGTTTACATTCCATCTGGAAAGACAAGTACATTAACAAGTATATACAAGAGGCAGCTAGGTAGTGAAGTGAATAGAGCGCTGACCCCGAAGTCTGGAGGACCTAAGTTCAATTCCCCGCCTCTGACACTTGACACCTGTGACCTTGGGCAAGTCACTTAACCTAACTGCCTTGCCCTACTCCCCCCCCAAGATAAACAGAATAAGTAAAATAGAAGATAAATACAAGATAGTTGTGGAGGGAAGACATTAGCAACTAAAAGAATTATATTTGAACCTAGAGGCAATAAGGAACTGCTTGCATTTAACAAGCAGGGGAATGACATGGTCATACTTAAGGAAAATTATTTTTTGCAGCTTAAGAAACTTAAGGCAGGGAGACCAAAGGAGTGGCTATTACAAAAATCTAAATGAGAAGTGAGTCCAGAGAATGAATAATGTCACAGACATTGCAGAGGTATAAATGGCAAGATTTGTCAAGTGTCAGAGGATAGGTGGATGAGCAAGAGTAAAGAATCAAGGTTAAAACCAAAATATGAACCTGGAGAACAGAAAGAACCTCAGGAGGAAAAAGGAAGTATGGGAGACAGTTTAGGCAGAAAAATGAGTCATCTTGGGTACGGGAAGCTTGAGATGTCTCTGGGGTATTGTCTGAAATGTCCAAAAGGCAGTTAATTAATGAAGACAGCCTAAAGGTGAGGACAGTGATTGGGGCTGGATATATAAATCTGCAACACTGATATGATAACTAACCCTAGACTAGAAGGACCAGGTAAGTTAATTCATAGTTTAATTATGGTATAATAATTTATATTTACAAGATTTGTAATATTATTTAAAATGCAATAACACCCAATTAGTAGGATGATGAACAAGCAAAGGAGACTAAGGAGTAGTCAGATAAGGAAAACCAGGAGAAAGCAGTATCACAAAGAGAGATGAAGAGGGAAGGAGTAGAAGGCAAGAGTGTCCAGGAGAGAATGATCAAGAGTCAAATACCCCAGAAGTACAAAAAGACTCTTTTCCCAATTTAAAAACATTGACTACACGATGGCCAATTTGCTGCTGTAAGTTTCCTTAATAATAGTCAAAATGCTATAGTACACATAGATCACAGCATCCTGCTAGAGTGGGAGGATGATTAAATTTGTTTAGATACAAATCTATTTGACTAAACAACTTTGCCTTTTAAAAAAAATACGCCAGAAACCTGTCAATAGGCAGTCATTTTGAAGTCTCAGAATGTCTCTGTGCTAACTCTAGTTCCCCCCCAGGACCCTCCCAAACGGAGCTCAGTCACAAATCACACCCAGGACTCAACTTGAAACCTAAAACCCACCTTCAAACTTGAACGTCGGGAACGCGTTCATGTCTGCCTTGCCGTACATCTGCTCAAGCTTGAACAGCTCCCTTTCCAGGTCTTGTTGATACTCAGGACCTATGTCAACAGGTCCTCCAGCTGCTCTGAAGGGCAAAACATTAAAAATTCATTCTCTCATTTATACAAAATAAGCTTTATTTCACCAAAAGCAACAAGAAATCATTGTATAGTATGTATCTGGTGATCTGAAAATATATTTGGTGGAGGGGGAAAACCTGGCCTGTGACTATCCTAAGTATAGGGAACTCAGTTTTAGACCTGGGGCACTGAGACACTATAAGATCTGCTCATGATCTCACAGCCAGTATGTGCCAAAGGGGAGGACTTAAACTCAGGTTTTCCTAACTACAAGACCAGCCCTCTAACCATTAAACCATGCTGTTTCTTACTGCAGAGGTATTAACTGATTTCAGACTCACTGATTTAAGTGTCAACACCTGCTATAATACCAAGTCAAGAACAAAGCTTGGCCATTAAATAAGGAGTAGAGTATAGGGAAGCTAGGGTGGTATAATGAAAGGAGCAAAGGAGTGAAATTCAGATTTGGCTCTGACTTCTGTCTAGCACAGTACCTGGAACACAATACACTTTTAAGTACGTGAAGAAAAGGTATAGAGAAAAAATACAAATAAATATAAGTCACCTGTAGAAGGAAGACATTAATATCTGGTGAATGAGGAAAGGCTTCCTAAAGGTACTACTTGAGCTGTGCTTCTAGGAGGTAGGGGTAAAAAGAGAGGGCCTTTTAGTCATGGATGAAGACCATAATTAAAGGCAGAGAAAGGAGATGGAGAGTAGTATGGATGTGAGAACCAGAGATAAAGGCAGGTGGGGTACTAAGATACAAGGAGTATAGGAAAGATAAATTAGGGAGGAAGGTTTTGTAAAACGTTTTTCCTGGTTCATCCCCATTCAGATTGTCTGGTATCTACTTTGTGTGCATCTTGTATACATACATGTGTGTATACAAACATATAAATATGTACATACACACACCATTATTTACTATAGATTTGCTTTGAAAAGTTTCACCTGGATAAATCTATATCAATTTAGTTACTGAATTACTAAAAAATAACTTATATTATAATGCAGTTATTTGTATAAAGTATTCCTTTAAAAGTTTAACAGTTCTACAGGAGATTCTTGTATATTTTAATACACCTGACAATCAAAAAGATTTTTTTATTGCAATCAAGAAAGATATACTTAGATAAATATTTTATTTCTACTTACTGTCTCTTGGACTTATATTCTCTAATCTTGTCTACAAAGAGTTTTTGAACAGGATCAAGTTCCTTGTATACAACAGCTGTAACACCAATGTTCCTTCGAAAATACACTGATGTTGCAGACTGAACAAGAGATAAAAACCTGGAGAGTCTTTTAAGCGCCATGATGATCCTAAATGAACAGAATAAAAAAAAAGTTTTATGAATGACAATTCTGTACCTAGTTACAAAGTACAATTGGATTCTAATTATACCCTCATCCAAAAGGGCTAAATCACACCAAAACTTGATAGAATATAATGTAATATGCTTCACTTTACCAAGAACTTTCTGTAGGCAACGGCAAATAATCACATCATTATTCTCATATTTCCAAGATCTTTTCATGTTTAAAATCCCTCCCTTTCAGTTTTTTTATGCTTTTATACATACGAAAGACTACAGTAAAGTTTGTATTAGGAACCCTAAAGAACTAAAACTTGATCATTAAGCTCTAACACTCTCCGGATACTTCAGCTGTCCACAGACATACCAGGAGGTGGTCATGGGTTAAACAGAAGAAAAAAAACGAATTCAAAACATTAAGTGTTAGCACAACCAACCTGTCCATAAGAAAACACGAGTTTACTTGGGCTCCATTTCCAGGCACGTTACCTCCAACTATGATCATACTCACCCATGTCCAACTGCACTTCACTCTGTAACTCACTTAAATGTTACTTTTCTTACTGAATCTCCTTCCTCTAAGTCCCTGGCCACTGCTATTTAGTGCAGGTTTAGAGCTGGAAGGGGTCTCGGGCGGCCATCGAAATCCACCCCTCTCCCACTTGAGAGGAGCCCTTTACACGTCACCCTCCCCATCTCTTCTGGGGGACTTTGCACAAAAGCATCGGGGAAGCGGCAGGTAAGGCCGGGGCCCCTTTCCTGGCCACTTACACGTCCTGGGAGTGACCTTGGACCCCGAACTGGCCACAGTAAGCCCTGCTCTCCTGGTCTCTAAACAGTCACATCCTCAGGCCTCACCTGCCTTCCCCACCCCCAACCCAGCAGGCACAATTTGGTAATATTTGTTTTTCCCTAAAAAGTTAAGGAGGGCACCCGCTGCGCCCAAAACCTGGCATAGGGCACCAAGGGCAATGAGGCCGGGCCCTTCTCCAGAAGACACGCGGTCTAGGGGGGCGAACAGGGCAGGCAACCGCGGACCCCCGGAGCTCTTCGGGGTGAGGAGGGGGAATGACCAGCCCTCCGAACGAGCCTGACCTACCTGGCCCGCCCGCTCAGCCACAGTCACCTTGCAGCACGCTCCGGACTCCCAAGCACTAGGAGCCACCAGCCTCCGACTTCCGGTCCTTGCCCCGCCCCACTGGGCCTCCCCACCCTCCGAACTGCATTATGGTTCGCCGCTACCGCCACGGGCTCTCGCTACTTACCGGAGAGGGAGGAACGTTGGAAACCCGCAGAGGCTTTAGCCGACCTAGGTGAGATCTACGGCGAGTTTTTCGGGAGGAAACGGAACGGAAAGTGCTTCCGGGTCCTGTGACGAATACTCCGCCACCGCCATCTTTTTTTGTCCCTTCTTCCCCCTACCCTTCCTGCCCTTTCCACCCTTTCCTTCTCTCCACCCCCCCCCCCAACCCGCGCGTGGAAACCATTGATCTGTACGCATGCGCGTTCGAGCGCAAATTTCCCCCCCCCCCCCGCCCCCTCCGGGTCGCCTTTCTAGGTTGATGTTAATACGTTTAAAGCAAAGCGTAGGAGAATGCATGTAGTAGGGTTTGGGATAGGTAGCCCCATGGTCCCGTGAACCTCCATTTCCCGAAGTGGGAGGACAGGAGGTGAAGGGCTTGTTCCCCGCGGGTCGGTCTCTAGGTGTCAGGGGTCGGGGTGGGGGTGGTTCTGGGAGTTGTAGTCTAGGACCTGTAAACGCCTGGCGAGCCGCAGGGGGGTTGGGGGGGGGTGTTCTGATCTCTGTTTGGGTGCGGGAGAAAGGCCCCGAGGTCCGAGCCTCACCGGAGCCGTGGCTTTGCTTGGGGAGTCGAAGGAAGCAGAGCCGGAGGCGCCACGGTTGTCAGTTGGCTCCAAGACCCGTGTAGGAGAGAGAGGCCGATTCCCAAAACGGGTGAGTGGCCCAAGTCAGGGAGGGGCCGCGGCCGGCGAGCGGGGGCCGCAGCCGAGCTCGGGCCCGGGCTCCAGCGCTCCCCCTCGCACTAACCGGCCACCGTCACTGTTTTGTTTCCGCTGGATCCTGACGCGGTGCCTCCTATTTCCGTTTGTGCAGATTGGAGGGAGAGGGAGCTGAGCGGTGCCTGGGGAGGGCCGGGGAGGAGGCGCCGGGCACGGCGGGGGGCTCCCGCTGGACACCCCCTTTCTCCCGAGAGCCCGCCCTCGAGTCCCCGCCGGGATGTCCCGGAGGCCGGATCTGGGGACGCTTGGCCCCTCTGAATTCTTAAAAACTTGTCTGCTCCCCGCCCCCTCCCCATCTTAGTGATCCCCGGTACCGCTTGGTTCGCTCCGGGCTTGCAGACGTCCATTGCTGTTGGTTTCCGCTTGTGGCGCGGGGCGCACCTGGGACCCCCCGCTTGGATTCAGCCGCCTTAGGGTTAAGTCATTGCGGGAGCGGCCCCAGGTGGCTTCTTCGTGGAAGGATCCGAGGCGGGTAGTTTTGTAAACTTAAAACATTTTTTCTTAGGTCCTCTTGTTGAAAGTTTAGATGATAAAGTCCCGAGGGCAGCGGATCCCCAGTAATTGGCACCTAATGTTTTCTCTAATGATTCATCTCTAAGCATTCATCAGAGCTTAAAAACCGAGAAAGTTATTGTACAATCAAATAAAGGCGAATTTGGATCTCACATCTTAAGATTTAGAGCTGAAAAATACCTTAAATGACATCAGATATTCTTTCCTTTCATAGCTCATTTTGGCTGTTGTCAAGCGGATGTTAAGCATGGGTGAGATAAATGGTTATTGAAGGGTAATTGTAGATAGGACTTTGAGGAAGGAACAAAGATCATTTAAAAGATATCCATGGGGACAGAAAGAGATTGTGCTTACATGAGTTGTGGTGTTTAACTACCAGCTGTATGCCAGGCACTGTAAACACTGGAATCACTTTGAGGGGGTGTGGGGGAATAGAACATATTAACTAATACAAGGATGAAAGTTGTGGTTAGTGAATTAATAGGTATTATGAGTAGGTAGGGGGAAAGAGAATAAACATTTATACAGTGCTTACTCCATGCCAGGCACTGTGCTGAGTGCTTTACAAACTAGGCAGGGCTTCACAAGTAGTAAATGTCTGAACCTGGATTTGAAACTCGGGTCTTGCTGACTTCAGATGCAGGGCTCTATCCATCCAGCTTTCTTTGAGTAGTCAAAAGGTTTTCTAGTAGCAGTGGTAATGTTGATTTGATTACTGTTCCCAGGTCAGAAAGGGGAGAAGGGTGTTAGAAGTCACTGCTCCTTTTGGAATCAGGGCAGATTGCATCTTTTCCTGATGGATGAAGTCTAGTGCCCCCTATATAGTCTGTACTTAGTGAGGTAAATTTTCACTTATCCAACAATCAGGATATCTCAGATAGAGTGCCAAAACTGAGTAGATTAAAGTAGGGAAGGAAGGTGTTATTTCTAGGGAAAGGGGCAACTGCAAAGCACAGGGCAAATAGCTATTTTGATTAGCTTTAAAGTCTGGAGACTTTTACTTCTCCCTTAAATAACCACGCAGAACTGATTGCTGCTCTATTGTCTCATCTGCTCCTCAGATCTGTTCATTTTCTTACCATCTCTTACCTGTCAAGTAAAATAGGTCCCTATAAGGTCACTAATAATGCTTCATGATAAAAACCAGTGACTTTTCCCTCATTTATTCATTATTTCTATGCAGAATTTGACACTCTGAATTAGCCCTTCCTTATGGATATTCTCTCTGGGTTTTTCCATCCTATCCCCTATTTTTGAGTAAGTCAAGGAGCCTTACTTAGGTGCTTATTGTGTGCCAGACACTATGCTAAATACTGTGTGTGGAGATAAAAGGGGAAAAAGCCCCTGCCTCAAAGAGGGAAGTCAACACAAATGGGAGCTGAAAAGTGGGAAGGTTGAAGGCACTTCATGAGGACCGGAAAATGAAGGATGGATGGTCTAGATCAAGGGTAGAAAACTTTCGGCTTCAAGGCCTCATGTGGCCCTCTATGTCTTTGGGTGCAGCCTTTTGCCTGAGTCCAAGTTTTGTTTTTGTTTTTTTTTTGCTTTTTGGAGGGCAAATTGGGGTTAAGTAACTTGCCCAAGGTCACACAGCTAGGTTTTTGTTTGTGTGTGTTAAGTGTCTGAGGCTGGATCCGAACTCAGGTCCTTCTGATTCCAGGGCCGGTGCTCTACTCACTGCACCACCTAGCCGCCCCTTGAGTCCAAGTTTTACAGAACAATCTTTTTATTAAGGGAATTTGTTCTGTGAACTTTGGATTAAGTCAGAGCGCTGCACTAGAGGACCTAGAGGCTGCCAGTTCTCTACCCCTGGCTGGACCTTTCCCTCAAAATGGAGTTATTGTAGGGTTAGAGAGAGAAAGCAGTTGAATCTGTGGTCTTGAATTATGTCGAATTTTGAACTGAGCCTCTTTCTGTTCTTTTAGTATACATACTGTCTCATCAGCTTCCATGGGTTCCACTGTCATTTTAGATAACTCCCAAATTACTCATCTAACTGTCCTTTTTTTCCTGAGGTCCAGGCGGATATATCCAGCCACTTACAAAACAGCTGTTATCTGGACATCCCATAGACATCACAAATTGAAGTTACCACCGCCCTGTCAGTCACCCACCATTAGCAATATCAGTTATCCTGGATCCTTCCTTCTTAAACCCCCCCATATTTTGTTCATTGACAGGTCTTATCAGTTTTCCTCCAGTATCTTTTCCTATCTCTCCACTTAAACAGCTACCATCCTAGTTCAAGCCCTCATCATTTCTCACCTAGATTATTGTAAGATTCAATCTCTCCTTTCTAATCCATCTTTCATAATGTCTAGCTATCTTATTTTGCAGAGAAGAAACAAGTTCCAGAGAGGTTAAATGGCATACATAGTGTTACTCAGGTACTAAAAACGAGGGAACTTGAAACCAGGTTCTCTGACTCCATTTCCGGTGCTTTTTCTGCTGTACAGTGCTGCACAATGCCTTTTTGTAAGGCATAGCTTTGGCCATGTTATTACACTGCTTGAGTATGTTTAATGGCACCCTTTGGTTTCTAAGATAAATATGGCATTTAAAGCCCCTTACAATACGGTTCAGCTTACTTTTCTACAAATTTAAAAATACCAAATAAGGTGAGCATTTCCATAAATTAATCAGACAGAAAAAGAGACTTGTAAATGAAACTGTGAATCTATTACATTCCTTTTGCTCTAAAGCAGGAGTGTCAAATTCAAATAGAAACTGATCCAGAAAGCCACAAATTAACATTATAGATTTGTATTTATTTTGTTAAACATTTCCCAATTACATTTTAATCTTGTTTCAAACTGTCCTTGGGAGTTTTGCAGGCCATTTGGGGAGGGAGTTTAACACTTCTGCTTTAAAATATATAATAAATTAGCTGTCTGACCACTCCACAGAGTCTGCTGCTGTCTTCCTGGCCTTTGGCTTCAAGAAGTTGTAGCATGCCCAATGGCCACACCTTGGTTAAAAACAAAAATCTCGGCAGACTGCTAAACCAGGTTGAAGGTAACCAGTGGGTGTCAAATCTGCTTTTGAGTTGGGGGCTGTTTACCCCAAGAATATGAAGGCTTCCTCTAGTGGAATAGATAAATGAGAACAATTCGTTCCAATGGCTATGAAGGTGAGGTGGGTACTTAGAGCTTAGCCAAGTTCTAACTAAGAGGATTCAGTGGATGACCTTGGTGCCTTCCATGTCTAAGTAAGCTCCAAGTGCTCCACAGGCCCTGCTTCAGCTACACTCATGGCGATTGAAACAGATTGTTCTCGTCCAACCATTACTTCAGGGAAAGTCTCCACATTTTTGGGTTAGACACTGCCCTAACTTGCCAGAGGGTTTGAGACCCCTGGGTTACCCTCAGCCTGGTTTAGCCTGTCTGCCAAAATGGTTTACTGGGGTGTGGACTCTGTTCTTGGAACCAAAGTCACCCTGAAAAGGGCTCGGCAGCCTTCACAGCAGAGTTACTAGTCTTCCCTGAACATTAACCTGTGCCCCCTTTGAGGCCTCGGAATGGCATCACTTGAGTCAAAGGGTGTGCAGCTATCCCAGAGTGCCTATAATTACCATTTCACCAGCAGAGCATTAGTGTGCCCATTTTCCCCCAGACCTTTCAGCATTTGTCATTTTTTGGGTCAATTTTGCCAATCTTGTGTGTGTGAGGTAGAATCTCAGAATTGCTTTAATTTGCATTTGTCTAGTTATTAGTGATTTCGAGCATTTTTTTCATAATGATTTAGAGTGGGGGTAGGAAACCTGTGGCCTCAAGGCTTTTTAAATGAGTTCAAGTTTTACTGAACAAATCCTTTTATTAAGGAGATTTGTTCTGTGAAATTTGGGTTCAGTCAAAGGGTTGCACTTGAGGACCTAGACGGCCACATGTGGCCTTGAGGTTGTAAGTTCCCCACTCCTGGTTTATAGTTTTCCTTTAAAACTATTTATATCCTCTGGCCATTTATCAAATGGCAAATGATGCTTGTTCATATAAATTCAGATTAGTTCCTTATAAATCTTGGAAATGAGACCTTTGGCATCCTAGAAAGCTATTTGGAACTATGTCCACAAATTATACTTGCATACTCTTGACCTAGCACTACCACTACCAATTCTGTACTCCAAAGAGAGCAAAGGAAAAGGACTCATATATTCCAAAATATTTATAGCATCTCTTTTATAGTGTCAAAGAATTGGAAATGGGGGTACCCTTCAGTAGGAGAAATGATTGAACAAGTTATGATATATGAATGTTATAGAATGCCATTGTGCTATAAAAAATGATGAAAGGTATACTTGGGGGAAAACTCTGGAATATTTATGTATATAAATGGATGCAGTGTGAGGTGAACAGGACCAGGACAATTTTTACACTATAACAGAAATTTGCAAAGATAAATAACTTTGGAAGACTTAGGAACTCTTATCAACAATGATCACTCACAGTTCTAAAGGACTTCTGATAAAATATGTTATCTTCTGATAGGTGATGGAGTAAAAGTACAGATTGAAAAATATTTTTTGGACATGCCCACTTCTGGAATTTGCTTTGTTTGACTAAACATGCTTGTGATAGGGGTATTGATTTTCTTGCTTCTTCAGTAGGAACTTAGGAAGTGGGAAGCAAATTTTCAGGAAAATAAAAATTTTAAAAGAATGAATAAGAAAGTTAAAAAAAGAAATGAAACCTATATCAGAGAAACTTTGCTGCAAAGATTTTTTTTTCCCAGTTGATTATTTCATTTCTAATCTTAGCTGCTTTGGATTTGTGCACAAACTTTAATTTTATGTAATCAGAATTTTCCATTTTATCTTCTTTGATCAAATGTTTTCTTAACAGTCAGTAAGCACAGTGGGATCTTGTATTCTCTATACCTTTTAATCAGTTTTGACTGGTCTTCTGTAGAATATTATTTTCTAAAACTTATCTATTCTTTTTTCATACTATCAAGTATGAACTTAATTCATGTGTAGATTATTTTTATAAAGATTTTCTAGAGATGAGAAAGTTTAGTAGTTGTATTTTCTTGTTCTTCTTTAGTCTATGATTTGTTCCACAAGTTTGGTGACTGCCCTTCTTTTAGATACATTGGAAATTAGTTCCTCAGCATCCTCAAAATTGTTTTCTCCAGCAAAAACTCTTCTGTGGTCCATCTCCACTCTTGACATCTTAGTTTTACCACTCTTTTGCAGCATATCAAGGATGATTATTATTTTGAGTTCACGTGTGATGGCTCCACTGTCATTAGAGAAAAAGTTTGTTATAAAAATCTTCATATACAAGTATCTTGCGTTTTTTTGTCTTTTTTTTTTTTTTGGTCCTGTTTTCATCATTTAAAGCTTAAGTAATTTGATATGGATTTTTGAGGTTTCCAGCCAAGCTTTCTATAAATTTGTTTTTCTCCCCCTGCTTTTATTGCTGCAATTTTCCCTTTATTGGCCCTCAATCATGAGGAATTCCTCATATGAAATGAGATAGTAATTGTAAAGCACTTACCTGGCACATAGTAATTGCTACAAAAATGTCATTATTATCATCACCAAAGGCAGATGCTTTGGTATATTAAGCCAATCAGTAAAGAGAATAGGGTGCTATTGCCTAATTTGGAACTTGAGCAGGCTACTTGTGTCTCTAAAGAAAAGTAACCTGTTATGGAGCTACCTGCATCCTCCTTTTGGGTCTGTTTTAAACCCTCTCTAGGGGATGTGTATGTGCCTTGAATTTCTAATGATGACATGTGGCTTTAGGCCCAAGACATGAGAGAAAATGTGGCAGCCACTATAATCTTTATTAGATAAATAAACCTACCTTAAAGGATGAAAAAACCTCAGTGCTTCATTTTGTACCACATCCTAATATGGGGGGTTAACTCAGTTAAGCTATTTGACTCATAATCAGATGAGATGATATCTGTAAAGTGCTTAGCACAGTGCCTGGCATCTAGCGTGTCCTTAATAAATGCTTGTTCCTTTCTTCCCCTCTTCCACATCCTAAAAATAATATGTTTATATCTTTCTCCTACTACTGTTCCCTTGTGTATCAACAGTTATATTCTTGGGGCCCAATATGTGCCATGTTTATAACCCACTGATTAATCTGAAAAGAACTTGAGATAAATATGCCATTATCTCCCTCCTCATTAAAAAATATTACCTCTTTCATAAGAATCAGCAATCCAGTCCTTCACTCAGGCAATAGCCTCAGTACTATTATAGTACTATTAATATGTGATTTTTATTAAAAACATATACCTCATCAACCAGTGAACCTTACTACAGTTCCCCAGCTCATTCCCTTCAGCTATTAGAATACTACCCTAAATAATAAAATTCAGAGTTTTGAGGCCCACATGTAACTCAAGGTATTACAAAACTCAAGAATAATTCTTTTTTTTTTCTTTTTGGAGGGCAATTGGGATTAAGTAACTTGCCCAACGTCACACGGCTAGGTTTTTGTTTGTGTGGGTTAAGTGTCTGAGGCCGGATCTGAACTCAGGTCCTTCTGACTCCAGGGCCAGCGCTCTACTCACTGCGCCACCTAGCCACCCCAAGAATAATTCTTTTTGCTTAAGAAAAAAAAAGTAGGGGCGGCTAGGTGGCGCAGTAAGTAGAGCGTCGGCCCTGGAGTCAGAAGGACCTGAGTTCGGATCTGGCCTCAGACACTTAATGCACACACAAACAAAAACCTAGCCGTGTGACCTTGGGCAAGTTACTTAACCCCAATTGCCCTCCAAAAAGCAAAAAAAAAAAAAAAAAAGTAACACAAATGAATTGACTTGAGAGGTCATCAAGTCCAGTACCTTCATTCTGTACATTAGGAAACTAAAGCTCAAAAAAGCTAAGTGATTAGTCCAGGGTCATCCAGGAAATTAGCAGCAGAACTGAAACTTAATCTCAGGTATTCAAACACCAAATATTACTGATGTTTTAGAACTGCAGTAGTCTTTATCAGTCTCGTGCCAACGAAATCACTGAGACAGAATATGGATCTTGGGATTTGGGAAAGAGAAAAAGTATGGAAATTAAGTCAAAACAGTTGTATCCAGCTGAATTCATTTTAAACCTCTTTTAAAGCATCTCAAAGCCTCTACACACCTCCTTTTCAATAAGGTTTTTCTTTTTGCCTCAGAAAAAGATAGTAACTTGTGGGATTTGTAAGGTGCCTCCTTCTTTAGTAAAAATGCCAAATGCTATTTTCCCTGATTCTCTTCATGAACTGCATAGCACCCTAGAATATGGATCTCCTTGATAATAAGATACAGTACCAGACAGATGCTTCCCAGGAACATTTTCTGTAACCATTGGACAGAGAAAATGGATGGTTGAAAATATAATCATAGCTTACCACCTCCATAGACTTTCCATACATAGAAAGCACTACTTTAGTAGCAGGACTTTGGTGGAATCTGACTTGTAAGCAAATAGAAATTTCTTTTTTTTAAATCATTAGAAAGTAAGGTGTCTTTAGGGGGAGGAAAGCACATACACACATTTTTCTCTCTTCCTAGATTCACTAGAGAGAAGGTTTACAATCCACATTGATAAAATCATAGATCCTTGAAGTATTGAAATAAGTTTGATTTGGGGCAGTTATATAAGCCACTTAGAAACCAACCAACCAAAAAATTATGTTTTATAAAAATATTCCTTGTATATTCAGTTGTAGTATGAGTTTTTTATCCTACCCAAATATGAATCATATCTCTGAATTACTTTATGTATTTTTATACCTACCCCACAGGGTTGTGGTGACTAAAATGCTTTGTAGAATTTAAAGGAGAAATATAAATTGAGTTATTTTAACTTTTTAAAAAATTATGTGTATATCCAGTGATTGAATGGATGTGAATATTCTTTCTTTCACTATATATTACATTGTGACTATAACTAGGTTAAGCTTCAGGTAAGAAAACATTGGAGTAAATGCAGGTTATGATCTGTTTTATATTTTCTGTCTGTATCAGCAGTTCTGTTGTGTTTAGATTTGGGCTTTAAAAATCTAAATATTGCGGGACTGGTCTTTTTTTTTCCCAGCCATGACTAAAAGAGAAGCAGAAGAGCTGATAGAAATTGAAATTGATGGAACAGAGAAACAAGAATGCACAGAAGAAAGGTAAACATTGTATTATTCTTCATTTACATCATTTAATGTTCTTCACTGAAATCAAACCCAAGTTTCCATTGACTGAAAACATCACAGGGTTTATTTATTGATTTTTCTTTTGACTAAATAGGTAGTGTGCTATGGTATATAGAGAGTTGATCTTGTAGCAAGGAATACTTTTGAGTTTGTGTCTTGCCTCTGACTGGGTCAGGTTTTGTGATCCTGATCATATTACTTAACCTCTCAGTTCTCTAGACAACACTCTTAAGACTACAAGTTACAGAGAGGCAGCTGGCCTGCATTCATAGAAGGAAATTCCTCACCAAGCCTCCATATATAAATGAGGTCCTTTGTGAAGGAAGGAAAAAATTCATCATAAACTAAAGAATCAGAAACATAAATAAGAATCTAACATGTTACTTAGTGATTGAGAATTACTAGTTGTATTAGTTTATACTCCCTTCTGCTCCCAGTATGATCATGTGGGGCCTTTTTCCTCTTCTCAAAACTGACTACTTTATTCAGAAAGATCTTAACAGATATGCTTGCAGAATGTATTTATAAAATCTGGCAAGTCTTCTGAGTGTGTAACTGCTTCTAGGCTTTCTTCTCAACTACATAACTGAAGATAGGGCTTATCAAATGACAAAAGCAAGACTGCATATTTTTGAACAGCAAATAGTTAATAGTAAAGTATGAACATGGAGTCATTCAGTTTTAAAATTTGTCAGCAGCCTCTTCTTTCTAGTACTCCATTGGCTATCTCCAGACCGCCTCCCCCCACAAAAAAAATGAAATTATGTTTGACATAATTTTTAATCTTTTTAATGTGACTTATTTTTCTCATTCCTGACTTTGCGGCTAATTCGTACATCTGGATTTTCAAGCTCTGGATTAAGATGAAAGCAGTGTATTAACAGTTTACCAAAACCAGAAACCTGAATTCTCGGTTCAGCTTGTTCTTTCAACAGCCTTGCTGTTTAACTCTAATTTCTGGGCCTTAGTTTCTTCCTATGCAGTCAAGGGGCTAGATCAGGGGTGGGGAACCTATGGCCTTCTAGGTCCTCAGGTGTGGCCTGTAGACAGAATTCAAGTTTTACAGAAGAAATCCTTTTATTAAGGAGATTTGTTCTATGAAGTTTGGATTCAGTCAGATCCCAATGGACTAGATGATTTCTAAGGGCCTTTCTGGTTCTGAAACTTTCTGCTCCAGTGTAACTCCAGAGTAGCTGCCAGACTCCTAAATTCACAATAGGAAAGATTGAATCATGCAGCAGATAACTTAATCTTTTTTTTTTTTTAACTTCTCGTCTGAGGAGGAAGGGAAAGAATTTGGAACTCAAAGTTTTAAGAAATGAATGTTAAAATTTTTACACATAATTGGAGAAGAAATATTAAATTTAGAAAAACGTTTTACCAAATAAAGCAAACAGCAAGGCTATACACAGGTGCAGTTCTTCATATCTTTTTTTTATTTATAAATTTATTTATTTATTTTTAGTTTTCAACATTAATTTCTACAAGATTTTGAGTTACAATTTTTTCTCCCCATCTTTCCTCTACCCCCACCCCAAAATAAAAAGCCTACTGACTACCCTTTCCCCCAGTCTGTTCCGTCTTATATCTTCCCCCATCGCCCCCAACTTTATAGTAGGCTTCATATCCTTTCTAAATAGAACATACTTGGGTCACAGACAAAAGTAGCCTGATAGTTCTGAGGAACTCCTGCCTATTTTAAGGTACAAATCTCAGCAACATTTCCAGCCACATAGTACTACATATAAATAGTGGAGACTGATTTGAGCAAATCAGGGGTCTTCCAGTGATCTTTCAGTCAATCATCAAGCTTTTATTAAGTGCTTACTATATGCCAGACAAGCTCTGCAAATAAATAGAAAGGTAAGACCAGTTCCTGACCACATGGGCCTCACATGGAGAAGCAACATATAAATAACTAGGTACATACAGGATATTTACAGAATAAAGGAAAGACAGTCTGAGAGGGGAAGGCTTTAGCAACTAAGATCATTTCTGAGGACATTTGATAGAAATATTAATTCCAAGAAGACTTATCTCCATTCTAGTTGTCCATGACTGCAGGCTACAAATGCACTAAAAATCATCAATGCCTTTTAGCTTAATCAGACCCTTTAAGCCTAAGAAAAATAAGTAATGCCTGAGATATCCCACCCAGTTGCCATTAGTCCCATTTTTGGGTCCATACCAGGACCAAGACCATATTTCATGTCTAGGAATAAATAATGTCGACTTTGGTTCTAAGTTCTGACAGATAAAACATTTATGGGGACAGTGCATAAGGGTTACTCTCAGGAAAGGAAGAGAAGTGATCAAAGCCAAGAAGCTACAGCCGTCCCTCAAAGTCAGAACAGCTGTGGTATTGCCAAATTATAAATCTGAGAAAGTCGCAGTAGAATTGGAGGCTGTTCACAGAGGGCAGCATGATGACAACAGCCAGGAACAAAAACCTGACCATCAGGACTCAAGATGTCTGCCCTCTCCAAAATACAAAATCTGAGAGCAGAAGCTAAGGCTGTGTAATTCTCAACCTGTTACATGGCCTCAGATGGTATCTCTCTTCTTATTCTGCTACTGGTCTCCTGGCTGTCAATCAATAAGCATTTATTAAGTGCTTACCTCTCTAAGGTATTTACCTATTGAACTATGCCCTTTGTCAACTCAGAGTATAATGATTCTTAAATTTCTCAAGGGTCTCATTGTCTAGCCCCTTGACTGGGCAGAAAATTTGGGTAACACCTTTCTTGAGTGGTCAGAGGCTATTATCTTCTTTTCATTGTTAACCCTCCCCCACCCCACCCCCCGATGGCTTATGGGAACAGAAAGCCATCTCTTAGCTCTCAGGGATATGATTTGCCCCAACTTTCCTAGAAGGAAGGTAAACAAGAGATTGAAGGGAGCAGCTTACTAAAGACAAAGTGGGTGCCTTCATCAAAGACAGTGATAGATAGCCATAAGGAAATAGTCTTTTCACAGCATTATTCCGTCCAGCCAAAGAAATATGTAATCAATGACTAATGCTAACAGGTCTTCAAGACCACATATCAGCAGAGTTCCTCCAGAAGTCCTCCTCTGTGGTCTAGTCATTGAACCTTAGACTTCCATGTGATGATGAAGCCCAGACCAACAGCCCACTCATAAGTCTGACCAAGATCCATGCTTCAAAGAGTCACCAGAGACAATTGAGCTTGAAGAAACAGCAGAGGATAGAAGCCCACAATAAATGGGACCATCTGAAAATGAGGCACTAGAGCAGTTGAGTGTCCAAATCTTCACAAGGACCAGAGCTAACAGTTGCAAGGAAAGGAGCCCATAGGGAATGTTGCCCTTATGAAGGATCTTGGCACCAGTGGGTTCAGGCTTAGCGCCTTCCCAGGCCCTACCCACCCTATTCACGTCTTCAGTGAGAGTACCAGTGTCAGCAACATCTTCAGGGATATAGTAATACTGAATACAAATAGTGGAGTCTTCCAGTGATCTTTTAATCATTCAGCAAGCTTTTATTAAGTGCCTACTACGTGGCAGGCATGGTGCTAAGCTTTGAGGATAGAGACAAAAACAGTCCCTAACCTCCTGGACCTCATATTGCAATGGAAGAGACAAAGTATAAATAACTAGATACATACAAGGTATTTGTAGAGTATATGGAAGGCAATCTGAGGGGAAGGCATTAGCACATGGAGGAAACAGGAAAATCTTATAAAAAATAGCAATTAAGCTGAGTCTTGAAGAAAATTAGGAGAACCAAAAGACAAAGGTGAGGGGGCAGAGCCTTCCAGGTATGGAATACAGTCAGCTCAAAGGCACAGAAGTGAGAGATGGAATGTTGTGTTCAAGAAATTACAAATAGGCCATATAGCCATGTTGTAAGGTACATAGAAAGGAGTAAAGTGTAAGAAGACTGGAGAGAAAAGAAAGGGTCAGAAGCCTTAAAGAAGAGCTTTAAATGCCAAATAAGTTTATATCATATTCTGGAAGAAATAGGAGTCAGTGGGGTTCATTGAGCAGGATAGGAACACAGACCCGTGTTTTCCAAAAATAACCTTGGAAGTTGAATGAAGGATGGATCGAAGTGAGGAGAGACAAGAACAGTTAGAAGACTGTTACAGCAGTCCAGGTGAGGTTATGAGAGCCTAGAAGAAGGTGGCATATGTGTGAGTGAAGAGAAGGGCACACTTAAAGGTAGCAAGACAAGATTGGCTTGGATATGAGGGTTAAGTGAAAGTAAGGAGTCGAGAGTGAAACTGAGGACTCAAGCCTAAGCCACTGGGAGTATGATGTTGTCTTGGATAGTAATAAGGTAGTTCAGAAAGGGGGTGAGGTGAGGGGAGTATTGAATTCTGTTGTAGATATTATTCAGTGTCTATGGGACATTAAATTTGAGATACACAAGAGGTATTTGGGGATGTTAACTTGAGGTCAGGCAAGAGAGTAAACCAAATTGAAGGTAACTGAGAGGTCTGAACCTGTTGGTAAATTAGGGGGATGTCTGCCCCAAACATGTGAAGACTTCCCTGGGTGCGATAAGAACAGTTTGTTCCAACAGCCATGAAGGTATCTGAAGCAGGTAATGTTGGTCAGCAAATGAAGATGCCAAGGTTATTCACAGCATCCTGGGCCATTGCCAGGCATTTTGACTTTTGTGCTGCCACTGGATTCTGATGACTCTGGAAAAAAGAGTGAGGTTGACGATTTTTCACAACTCTGCCCCACTTAAATCCAATTCATGCCTGAGTCAGGACATCACCCTGTGATGTCATTAGTCTTCTTTGAGAACAAAGGACAAACAACAGCATGTACACCTGGGAATTTTGTAGAGATCGACAATTGGAACAGTTGAGGTGGTGTAGAACAAACAAATGAAGTTCCAGGACTGAAGCTTGGGGAATACCCACGATTAGGAGGAACAATATGCATGAAGAACCAACAAAGGAGACAGAGAAGGAAGCATTGGATAGATAGGAGGAGAACTGGGAGAAATCTGTGTCATGAAAACCTAGAGAGGAAGAGTATCCAGGAGGAGGTTAATTAACAGTGCCAAAGGCTGCAGAGAGGGAGGGGTGTGGGGGTAGCAGTTAGGATAAAGAAAAGACACTTAGCTGTGGCAGTTTAGAGATAATTAGTGAATTAGGAACAGTTTCAAGGCGAGTGATGAAGTTGGAAGGCAGATTCAAAAGGTTGAGGAGCGACTGAGAGGCGAAACAGAGGTGACTAGCATAGATGGCTTTCTTACAGAGGTTAACAAAAGGAAAGGAGCCACATCTCTGCTTAGAAGATAGGCGCAAAATAAGGAAAATGGCTAAGTTAGCTGCCATAGTTAGTGAACACAGTGCGCTGACTAGTGTTTATATTAAAAGGCAATGCTGTTAAGCTATTTTTCAGTTGTGTGACTGCATTTGGAATGATTGGAGCGATTTGCCATCTCCTTCTCTAGCTCATTTTGCATATAAGGAAACTGAGGCAGAAAGGGTTAAATGACTTGCCCAGGGTCAGTCATGTAGCCTGTAAGTGTCTGAAGCCAAACTTGAACTCAAGAAGATGAGTTGTCCCTGACTTCAGGCCGGCCACTCTATCCACTACCCAGTTGGCCTGTATCAAAAGCTGACCATGGCAAAGAAGCTTTGAAACATCAAACATCTATTTTTTACAGTATAGGAGACAAACAGGATGACAGATGAGGGACTGTGGTATCGAATGAGGTGAGACATGGCATTATTCATGAAGCAGCAGGGAAGCAATCAATAGATAAAGATTAAAGATTAGAGGTTGAGTAGGAATGATAGTAGGGGCAATCTGCTGGACAAAATGAGAGGGACTGGGATTAGGGAATTGACCTTACAAGCACAAGAGCCTACTCTCTATACCAGGACATAATATAGGAAAAGATAAAATGAAGGAAGATTTTGAGTGATGGGTGAAAAGGCAAATGGTATGTGTGTCTATGTAGTATGAGTCAAAGTTCCTGGGATGGGTGGGGAGCCCAGAGAGAGAGATAAAAAAGTTTGGAACAACCACTGTGGATAGGTAGTAGGATAGTGTACAGTTAAGGAGAATGTTTGGGGCCCAAAGTCTCCAATTGTAAAGGACTCCCAGGCCAAATAGCTCTTCATTTTCCACCTGGTCTGCACCTTTGTTCTGAACTCTTATCATACCCTTGAGACAAACCACAAAAGAGGGGTTTATTTCATCATACCAGCCAGTACCTTCCCCCCTTTCAGCTTTCTTTTGTAGGTTGTCTTCTGTCATTGGATTTTAAGCTCCTTGTGGGCAGGAACCATTTTTCTTTTGGTATTTATACTCTCAGTATTTTGTATTTCCCAGGGACTAGCTTAATACCTGGCACTTAGGAGGTGCTTAATAAATGTTTATTGATTGACTGAGCGATGCCATAATCCTATACTTTTTTAAATACACCACACTGTTTAGTTTGGGGATTATAGAGAGAAGCCATGTATAACTGAATGTAACATTTTTGGTGAGGAATGGATAGGAGATATACCACCACAGTGTAGCAGCAAGCACCCTAGCATACCCTGGATGGCTGCTAGCATAGGTTCTTAGGTCTGCTTCTCTAAAGGAAAGCCACTCAAAAATGGGTTAACAATCTTAATTTAATCAATCAAACATCTATCATTTACCTAGTTCAGGGGAAAAAGTCAGCACCCTGAACTTCAGAGAATACAAACAAGTTACAAGCAGAAGTCACAAGCAGACAGAGAAACAGATCAGCATACAGGCCTCCAACTTTGACCATTACATCCATACCCAGTTAGTTACCAGAGAGGGAAGCACCAACATCTGGGTGTTCAAAGCCAGGGGGCTCAATGGCTGCCTAGAGTCTCATCTTCTCAAAGTGAGCCCCAAAACAAAATCTCACGTGATGGTATAGATAGCCTTCTTCTGGCTCAGAGAATGTAACAACCCTCTTGACTCACTGCCCAATCACAAAGTAACAAGGTGTGGGCATTCATGAAAAACAGTCTCCCACCACAGGCTCCATGTGACCACATTCAGCCTATTAGGGGGCAGAGTATATTTTCAGATCTGGGAAGGTTCTCAGAGTCACTTAAGCCTATCAAAGCACCAAGGGGCAGGGAAGATCTTCAGATTCCCATTCCCATAACATAGAGGGATTACATACAAAAGGAAAATAGCTATATCTCTGCATAGAAAATATGAGCAAAATAAGGAAAATGGCTAAATTGATTACCATAGTTAGCGAACACAGTATATTGACTAGTGTTTATATTAAAAAGTGGTTGCTGTGGAGTGATTGGTCATTTCCTTCTCTAGCTCATTTTATATATGAGGAAACTGAGGCAAAAAAGGGTTAAGTGATTTGCCCAGGGTCACTCACATCGCTAGTAAGTGTCTTCCTGACTTCAGGCCAGGCATTCTATCCACTGTACCCACCTAGTTGACCTATATCAAAAACTAAGACCATGGAAAAGAAGCTTGAAAACATCAAACACATCTATGATTTTGTACAATAAAGATTAGCTGTTAAGATGCTGACATAAGTTCCAGTGTCTGGTGGTGATACTACTAACATTTTATACTACTAACTACATTTTACTCATAACTATATGTACTAACTACATTTATATTACTAACATTTATATAGTACTTACTACCTATCAAAGATTTGTTGTACTTGCCCTTTGTTTTCAAAGAGGATCATGGCATTGGGGAAACGATGACATAACTTGCAGTTGACTTTGATTTTAGTGAGGGAGGGCTGTGCAAGGATACCAGCCTCACTTTCTTTTCCAGAGCCATCTGGGTCCAGTGACCTGATATTCTCAGGATGACTGGAGATGACCCAGGACACAAACCTATCCAACTAATTTACCTATCAAGAGATAAACAGGTTGGAAGAAGGCTCCACTTTATTTGTTAGGACCAAGAATCCTTTATAAAACTGGAAGTGCTTAACAAATATTTTTACAATGAATAAAAGATGGTGATTTACAGTGGAGGGTGTGAATCTAGACAGGGGATTTAATATGTGATACACATTTTTAATTAGAGAAATATGCATTCGAATGTGACCGTCAGATTTTCTTAATCATTAGCTACATTTTGAACCTTTTATGTAGCCATCTGGAAGAAAAACTTACCTAACCACGTTGACAATTTGTCCAACTTAAAGTACAGTTATAGTTAATATTTATTGTGATTATACTGAAGATCTTAAAAAGTACAGTTATAGTTAATATTTATTGTGATTATACTGAAGATCTTAAATTACTTTCTGAAATAACTTGTACTTGGCATTCTGTTAGTTTTTTTATTATAATTTGAAATCAGTTTCAAGTAAACAAATGTTGATTAATTAATCACTTAACCAGCACTTAATAAGCACAGATGTTTGAAAGGAACAGTATCAGGTACTGTTGATACAGAGATGGAAAATGATAGTTATATCCCACAGGGATATAAATAGGTATTTATGTCATATACACAAATATTATAGAAGATGGAATATGAAGCTAGAACAGGAGAAATCCAGACAAAGTACTTCAATAACATTTGAAGAGAGATCATTTTAAGTTAGGAATGGGGCTGTAAAAGGGAGGCTTCATGGGGTGGTAAATGCTAGAACTTGAGTTAATATAATTTAAACAGACATTAATTTTCCTTGTGATATCTCTTATTTTGCTTTATTTAACTTTTCAGTAGTGTTTAGATTTAGAATAGGGAGGGATATTGGAAGTAATCTCCTGTTCTCTTTATTTTATAAATGAGGAAATTGAAGGGAAATGGTAATGTGGTTTGCCTAGAACAAAGAGGGTGGGAAAGGATGTAATTTGAAATATAGATAGGGTTCAGAGTTTAGAGGCAAATCTTGAGGACTTTGATAGCCTAAGGGCATTTATCTTAAAAGGAAATCACTAAAAACTTTCTTGCAGTGAAGTTATTGTAAGACTTTCCCAGTTCCCTGTAGGGTTTTGGAGAGGGGAGAAACTGAAGGCGGAAAGATCAATTAGCAAACTCTCTTATTAAATGATAAGTGACAATGCCTAAATGAAGGTAGTAGCTCTATGAATGAAAAGGAGTTACTGGGTAACCTGTGTGTTATAAATAGAATACTTTATCAGAGTTACCCATTCTTTGTGTCAAATATATTTACTGTATTCATTTTTCTAGAATTTCATGTTCTTAGTGATGAAGTAGTCTCTTTAGTAAACTGATGATCACACACATATTTGGACTGTGTGTGTGTTTACTGAAAGTTGATACAGTTTATGTTACTTCCATTAATGCATTTATATTGAGATGGTCCACATTCAGATTTTGGGAAAGGAGTTAATCTTTTTTTTTTACAAAAAAGCTCAAGTAATTTAAAAATAGGATGTTTTATTATCTAAGTGTAATATTTTCATTAAAAATATATGTATACATACACATATTGCATGAGGGAAGTGGGCACAGATACTTATATTGGTAATTTGGGAATATTTTAAAATGTGTATTAAACATTGCTGAGTTATATCATTAAGTTAGTATTTCTTTAAAGTTTATTTTCTCAACAAAGAATTCCACTGTTAACCTTTGTATCCTTTGGTATTTAGCATTGTAGAGCAGACCTATACTCCTGCAGAATGTGTGAGTCAGGCCATAGACATCAATGAACCAATAGGGAATCTTAAGAAACTACTGGAACCAAGACTTCAGTGTTCATTGGATGCACATGAAATTTGCCTGCAAGATATTCAGGTAAAGTAAAAAAGTATGGAGTTATATGTTCGTCAACAATTCATTTTTACCTCAAATATGTGAATGAATTTGTTCTTTATTTGTGATGAAGAAAATAGGGTCTTTTTAGTTGTTTTTTTTCCTCTAATATGATTGAATTATTTAATAAGTACAGATTTAATTCTGTCAAAGATATTAGCAACAGTTTATATGTTGAAAATCTTTCCCTAACAAATGATTTCCAATTTCTTACTGATCTGTGTTTTTCAAAGTTTAGAGAGACCGTATAACTTAACTGAAAGGCACAATGGAAAAAATACAAGAACAAAATAAAGTTTAGAAGGGGACACAAATAAAGATAGTATTGATACTACCTTGTTAATTTAATGTTTACTTTTGAAAAATGCTATATGTGTTAGATTCACAGTTTTACAAGTAATCCTCCTTTGTTTATGGAAGTATAAATATGAAGTTCATAATACAAAAATATCTTTTTTTTTCTAAGTGTATTGGATTAGAATAAACAAGACCTGCCTCTAATCTAGGCACAGTAGGCAGGTAATTTTTTGACTATGGAAAAGTCATTTAATCTCTCAGGGCCCCAATTTCCTTGTCATTTAGAAATTCTTTTAACAGGATTTCACCTATAGCAGAACTATAACAAATTATCTTTGATATTCTTTCATAGTTGTATCATTTTTAGTAAGGAAAGTATTTCTATCCTTTTTAAGCAGCAACCTACATAGGATCAAAATTAGCTGAATGATTTTTGTGAAGGACCTTTAAACAGGGTAACTACAATTGATCACTGTCATTCTGAGACTAGGTCTCACTATCATATAGTTTCCTGAATTTAGGACTTTGTCCTTCGTGAAAGAAATCCTGGTGTAATAAAAATAAACTGCCTTGAGAGTCAGGAAGACCTGAGTTCAAGTCCTTTCTCTGATAAATACTGGCTGTATGACCGAGACATGTCTTTTAAACTCTCAAAACCCAGAGCCACTCTGAGACTATAATCTGCATAACATTTATAACAAGATCATAGATCCAGACAAAAGCAAACACAGACCCCATCAGTTTATTATTTTTCATGCTTCTTTTACTTTTCCCACATTACTTGTGTTTCCTTCATTAGCACTCCTCTCTCAGTAGATCCCAAGGCAAGAAAAGGGCATTAAAAAAAATTCAAGTAAGTCAAATGCTTGGTTTGGTAAAAGGGACAATTCATAATTAAACTAGGTCCTTCAGTTATCTGAAAATAATTACTGATGACCTGTCATCTTTTTTTTCTTGTTAGTATATGTAGTTATTACAAGCCTAAAGTTATTATGCAAGCCTAAAGAAGATATCCTGGCTTCTCTTTTTAAAAGATGGGAACATAAATAATCCTGAAAAACATGAAATTTACATTATGAAATTTTAGTAAGAGGTATCTTGACTTCTGATCCTCCACCAAACAAGGTCATAGTAACATGATTTGCCTTTTTGTACAAGTAGTTCCAGTATGCTTTCAAAATCCCTTAATTTAACATTATATAGAAAAACTAAAAGAAAGGAACTCTTAGGAAACTTTATTACCCACAGCTGTGACTAAAACATTTAACTGATGAGATTTGGTTTGGTTTTATTTTTAATAAGGCTACATTGGAAGTTACTGACTAAATGGGGAGACGTACAACAGGATAGTGGAGTAAGATGTTATGAGAAATCCCATTTCACCTTTATCACCTCCAAAACAGCACCAAATATGCCAAATGAAACAAAAGGAAAAAAACAACAAAATTCTTGTAATAAAAATTGCCTCACAAAAAGCAAAGCACATGAACAGAGATAATAAGGAACAAAAAGATATCTCCAACATGAAAGTTAATATTAAAGAGTGCAAGCTACCTGGGAGAAGACACTAGATAGAAACCCAGCACAGAAGAACGGGATTTGAGGGGATGTGGGAAAGGGAAGTGGGGAATAGCATCAGAAATGAAACTGGGTCTGTCAGAAGCAATGTCAGTCTTTGTTATGAGCTCAAGAAATAGTAATGATAATGGTAATAGTTAGCACTTACAGAATTGTAAGGTTTGCAAAAACACTTTAGAAATATTACTTTTGATCCTTAAAATAATTCTGTAGGTGTTATTATATTCCTGTGTTACAATTGAGGAAACTGAGGATAAGAGGATTTAAGTGACTTGCCCAGGGACACATAACAAATAAGTGTCTACAGCAGGATTTGAATTCAGACCTTCCTGACTCTTAAGACCAGGACTCAGTAAGTTAGCAGCAGTATGGACTAGTGGATAGAGAGCTGACCTGAACATGCAGAAGATTTGGATTAGATTTTTTACTTAGTGAATAGAGCACTAGCCCTGAAGGGGAAGGAAGAACCACAGAAAAGGAATAAAACTAAATATCTTTGCATAATTGTAAGAGAATCTTTTTTTTTGGGGGGGGGGGCTTTTTGGAGGGCAGTTGGGCTTAAGTAACTTGCCCAAGGTCACACAGCTAGGTTTTTGTTTGTGTGTGCATTAAGTGTCTGAGGCCGGATCCAAACTCAGGTCCTTCTGACTCCAGGGCCAACGCTCTATTCACTGCGCCACCTAGCCGCCCCGAGAATCTTAATAAAATAGTGGATTAGGAATAGATTTGTTCTGGTTGAAAGACTAAAGTCAGGACAAGAAAAGGAATTCAGATATCAAAATAGCTGAAAGAGGGGGCGGCTAAGTGGCACAGTAAATAGAATACCTGTCCTGCAGTCAGGAGGACCTGAGTTCAAATCCGGCCTCAGACACTTAACACTTACTAGCCATGTAACTTTGTGCAAGTCACTTAACCCCAATTGCCCTTGCCTTCCCCCCTCAACAAAACAAAAACAAAAAAAAACAACTGGAAGAAATTTTGAAAACTCTGCAATGGGTAACAGAACTAGGTAGAACTGAGACTTAAAATTATTGATCTCTTAAAAAAAAAAAAGAGTGAAGAGGGGAAGAACCATAGATTTTTGAGCTAGAAGGCACCCTAGAGATTATCTAGCCCAGGAGTTCTCAGAAAACTTTGGGGCCTGTGGCCCCCTTAACATTTTTTTTCATAAATATTTTGTTCATTTTAAATTTAAAAATGCAAAATGAGAACAGAATGTCCACAGAAAAACATAGGAGAAGATCCAGTATAAAACAATGTTTCCATTTCAAGAAAACCTATATAATAAATACTACACATTGTTTTTAAAGCTACCTGGTATTTCTTTGCTTCCCTCTGTGTTTTCTTTTGTTCTCTATTGTGTACTTTTTACTTTATTTTTTCCCTCCCTCCCTTTATACTTCTAGTAATTATTCGGGATCCCTCCCCCAAGAGCTTTTATTTATTATCTATTAATATTTACCATTATAGGGTGGCTAGGTGGCGCAGTGAATAGAGCGCCGGAGCCGGCCTCAGACACTTAATCCACACAAACAAAAACCTAGCCGTGTAACCTTGGCCAAGTTACTTAACCCCAATTGCCCTAAAGGGGCGTCTAGGTGGCGCAGTGAGTAAGGTCATCCCAATCGGAGTGGGGATGACCCGAGATCAGATCCAGCCTCAGAAAATGAGCACCCACACACAAATAATGACTAGCCGTGTAACCTTGAGCAAGTTACTTAACCCCAATTGCTTTAAAAAAAAAAATTTACCATTATAGAAATTAGAGTTGATAAAATTCTAAATATTAATTTATTTAAAATAATAATAAACTCATAGCATGTTAACACGAGTAAAATTTTTATGAGAAATAACTTTTCCAAAATAAAAAAAATTTGTGAGAAAAGTAGCATAGTGTTATATTTTTGTAAATGTCTTTAATATCTGCCTTATCGGAAACAGGCTTCTTAGAACTATTTCTACATTCAGTCTGTGTTGATAAGTTGTTTTGTTTAAAGTTATGTGAAGAAAATCCAGCCTTAAGCAGAAGTAGCTGGAAAAGTGAGGAATATTTTAATAGCTCTTTCTGAGAATTTTGGATATTTTTCTTAACACCAAAATTCAACAAGTGGTAGTTTCTTAAGGTTAGATGCAATGTGGAATCTGAAACCACATCAATGAACTTTTTATATTTTATTATCTATTGGTCTATCTTGTATTTTGAATATGTCTTTTACCCATTCATGATTTTGTAATTTTACACATTAGTCATTTGACAAATACTGGTTTGGTGAGTTATCCAAATCTTCAAAATATTGTCACATTTCATAATATAATATCAAAAAAATCATATTAATAGTATTATCATCTGTCCCATCAGAAATATCTTTAAATAAGGAAAAATTGCAAACCTGTGATGGTAGATATTATCCAAAGTTCTGATTTTTGCTTTAAAAAAATCTTAATTTTGTCATTGGCAACAAATACTGTTGGTTTTCCTTGCAGTAAAAGACTCACTTTGTTCACTTTTGAGAAAATATCTTCTAAATAGCCGAGTCTAAATGTAGTTTGTCATTTTTTTCCAAGTAAAAATGGTGGGAAAATGGTGACTAGTTCAACTCTCAAATGGTCTCATGAGTGCTTTTCCTCAAGACTGCCATTGTTTTAAGCTTGCAACTATAAGTGTGTTATGTGTGTTTCTTATTTCATCACACAAAATATTAAAAAGACATGCTCAAGAGTCAGCATTTAATAAAATTAACAATTTTTATTGCTTCATCAGGGACATTAAGTGAAACCAGCTTTTTTTAATTGTAAGTGCATGGTAGTAAAGAATACAATGATTTCTAATACAGTTTGGTGCTCCTGCCTTCATTTATATAAAAGTATCAGCAGTTTTACCCACTACTGTTTTTCTATCATCAGTACAAGAAAAGTCAACATAGTTATTCAAGATAAACCATGAGATTCAAAAAAGTTATTCAGCACCTTACATATCCATGTTCTTTCCCCATCACCTTTTGTTTGCTGCCAAGTATCAAGTATTTATATTAAAAAAGTATTCTGTGATTAATTAGTGCCGAGACTAGAGGAATACAAACAAATCACCAAGTCCAGCAATTAGTCCATTTGTAAGTATAATTCTACAGATGAAATTATTAATCTTCATGTTTGCAGCTGATCTTGTAGCTTCTGGAAAATTCCACTGTACCCTTGTGAGGGAATGAGTGTGACGAAAGCAAAAAATATATTAGTATAATTATGAAAATAGTTTTGATCTCACAATTCCTCGAAGGTTTTTAGGAACCTCCCAAGTGTTACCAGATCTCACTTAGAGAACCTTTAATACTCTCTTTTTTAAAATAAGGAACCTGAGTCTTTGAGATAAAAAGTCATTTGTCTAAGGTCACACAGCTGGTAACTAGTAGAGTGGGGATTCTAATCTAGATTGTCTGGCTTCCAGTCATGCTCTTACATCATATCATGCCATATGTCAGGAAGTTGTGCAGGAATATATCTTTGAGTTATTGCCAGCAGGGTCCAGAATGCTGGTTGACAAGAATGCACAGGATACCAGCAGAATTGAATCCTAAATTCATAAATAAAATCCTAAGTTACTCCAGACATACTGTTGTCAAAGTTGGAAATTTCAGTGATGAAGAATAAGGGTCCAAACACCCAGGATAAAATATCATATGAAAAAAATAAAACCTAACTGTAGCATTTCTAATCCAGGACATGAAATAACAAAAGAGTGAAATGTAATAGTAGTAATCAAGGGAATCAGGCTTCATCTCAGAGTTACCTGTCCAGCAAAATTGAGCATATCTTCTTTTTTTTAACTTTTAATTGATTTCTCTTGTTTCTCCATTACATTAATTCATGGAAATAACTCTTCTAGTACCCTGTGTAGTGAGCTGTCCCTTGTAAGAAGATTTTAAAAGAAGAAAGCAGGGGGTGGCTAGGTGGTACAGTGAATAGAGCACTTGCTCTGTAGTCAGGAGGACTAACCATGTGACCTTGGGCAAGTCACTTAACCGCAACTGCCCTGCCTTCCCCCTTCCAAAAAGCCAAAAGAAAAAGAAGAAGAAGAAGACAGCTCAGCCAAACTCACCTTAACCTCTTCTGCATGAAGTACCACCCCACAGCCTGCCACCTCTGCAATGAAAAAAGAGAGGTTTGTTTTCTAACCTCTTCTCCAGGACATTGTACTTACAGTGTTCAGGCTCTTTTCATTGTTGTTGACATCTATGTTGTTGTAGTCATTGTGCATATTTTCCTAGTTCTATTTATTTCATTCTTCCTCAGTTTATATAATTTAGAATCGTAGCTCTGGAGCTGAAAAGTACTTCTAAAGGCCATCTCTAAACAGACTGTGCCCCTAGTTCTTTTACTTAACCTTTTAGAAGGAAAAATACAATCCTCTTTATGATCTAGACACACTGTTGTCAAACTTGGAAATTTCAGTGATAGAGGATGCAGATCCAAACGTCTTAGGGAGGTCACTTAACCTTTCTCATTTTCTATTTCCTCACATGTAAATTGGAGATAATAGCACCTATCTCACCAAGTTGTTGTGAGGACCAGATGAGCTTAACATAAATATAAAGGATTTTGCAAACCTAAAAACCATTTTATATCTAGTCCAGCCCTCCAACCCACCCCCCATTTTATAGCTATGGAAATTCAGGCCTAGGGAAGTTAAGGGATTTACCCTAAGTCACATTGGTGTCTTCTCATGTTATCCTGTGGTCTTCATTTTAGGAAATTCCTATGGCATAGGAATTCCATTAATTACATTCACACACTGCACTTGATTTGGCCATTCCCCAATTAATGGGTATTTTGTTTCCAGTCATTTTTCCGTTATAACATGTGCCAGTCATTATAACATGCAAATCCTTGGTGTACTCTCAGGGGGAAAATATCTGGAAACATCAGACATTTTAAAAGCATAATTCCAAATTACAGAATGTTAGGATCAAATAAAAAATCCACCCAAAGTGTATTGATCTTTAGCCTCCCAGTTTTTTGTCAACTCTGACATTTGCTGGGAATGAGATAAAAGCTGAGTTGGTTTAATTAGAATTTTGAGCATAACTCTTCAAGAGAAAACATGTTTTGAAAACCAAATAAGATTATTTTAGACATTCATATAAAATAAGCAAAGTATGGCTAGTACTGTTATTAAGCAAATCAACCACAAAACTGAGCCATAATAAGGTAAAGACAACTTTACAACAATGAATGAAAATACTGATTCAAATTATTTATATTTTGCTTTGAACAGAAAGGCCATTGTTTCTTTGATAATATACTCACTTTAATAGATGCATTTTAATTTGATGATTTTGCAAGAGAATCTTTAAGGACACAATAGCTATGGCTCCTTTGACTAATACTTCAGATTTCCATTGAAGGGGAATGAAAAGAGACAAAAAATAGTGAGATGGAAGGATATTTACATAGGTGAGAGGTATACTGTGAGCCATAGGTTTCACAGATGAAGACCAAGCAGATCTGGAGATGAAAGGGAAAGGATGACATGAGCAGCCCTAACATAGCACTCCTATTTGGGACTAGAAAGGAATGTAAGTCAAAGTGCATAGGTGCATTGACAAAGATGAAATTTGATACTAATGAAATAAGATCAGTTCTCCATATTGATAAAATGTTATAAGGCATAGCTGTGAAGAAACAACTCAACATTCTAACCTTGGGTGTAAACAGATAGAAATCCTCTATTAAACTGAAAAGAGTTACAAAATGCATTAAAAAAAAAAAACCTACAGTATATTTCCTGCTGGAAACAACAAAGCTATTAGGATACATACAGATTCAGCATGAGACATTGCCATGTAGTATATCTCAGCCAATTCCAACAAATTCAGGAGTTGTAGTCATGATAGTAGATTAAGTTGAACTCATAGTAATAAGCATTAATAGACAAACAGGGAAAGGCTATCTTTAAAAAATACTAATATTATTAAATGTTTACACATCAAGTTCCATAGTAACTATTTAAAGGAAAAATTACCTGAAATGTAAAAAGGCCAGTAAAGCAATAGTAGGAAGTAACAATTTGACAAATCAAACCAAAAATTTAAAAAGCTACAGAATGTTGAAAAACTGATATTGGAAACTTTGAATATGGATATTAGTCTACGTGCATACATATTATTCACATTGTTAGAGAAATTTTAAATATATGTTTTGTAGACCATTACCCAATAAAACAGTCATGACTGAAGAAAATATAAAAAGGTGCATATCTAAAGAGATGCTAAAAAAAATAATTTGGCACATAATTAGTCATAGATCAAGACACAGAGACAGTTTTTAAGAGTAAAGATAATAACAATCCACATAATTTATGAGATGCATCTAAAGCTATCATCACACAAATTTATATCCCTAACAATTATATTAATGAAAGGGATGTAGAAAAATTAATAAACTTAAACTAAAGAAAAAATAAGAATCTAAATACTAGCCATGAAATAATCCATTGATTTAAAAAATAAAGACAAGTAAAGTTAAAAAATCTTTGCTAACTTTAGATTTTTTAAAATGTGAAAGCAAAACTACTAAAATGCAAAGGGGAAAAGGTATCAAAATCAATGGAAAGCAAATGGAATAAATTTATAAATTATTATTTTTATTTATGTTAACAAAATGAAAAGTTGAATGAAATACCTATAGAAATATGTGAAATAGATTGTCAGAACAAAAAAAAGATGACCCAAATGAAGTCATTAAAAACATTGGATTGTTTATCCCTCATATAACCATTATCTCTCACAACAGTAGCAAAAGACTAGTAAAATAGTATCAGATTCATGAGGAATTTTATGAAAAATTATAGAAGAAAGTTTCATACCTTATACAGAAGTTAATTTTAATAAGTATGTATGTATATATTTTTAAAATAGAGAAATATGTCATTCTGCATATTTCTGTAAGACAAATGTGATTTTAATAACTAAATCATAGAAGGGCAAGGTAGAGATAGAGAACCAGTGACCAGTATCAGTAATGAACATTAATAACAGAAATGATAAATAAAAACCTAGTAGTATATCCTAAAAATTATTCATTATAATCATGTTGGATTTTTAGAAGAAGATTAGGATATTTAATCTATCAGTAATTTAAAAAATCATTTAAGCTAAATGGTTACTTTAATAGAAGCATAGCAAATAGATATATATATATATATTTTTTTTAAAGACAGCACTTAAAAGAAAGGAATAGGAGGGTTTTCCTTTGATTAGTTTATTTAAACCTAAAAATCCAAATGCTAGTTATAGCAGTAAGACAAGTAAAAGAAAGTAAGAAATGGTAAAGCAGAAGCTAAAATATCTTTGTGGACAAAATATGACTTTTCTAGAAAATCCAAAAAAAATCAACCACAAAAAATTAGTGACAAATAATTTCAGAAAAATAAGTGTACCAAAACAATCTGTTTTACTGTGTATCATGAAACCAAAGAAATTGATAGCAGGCAATAATTAGCGATGCATGCCATTTAAAATTATGATAACTTATTTTGGAACTAGTCAAATGAAACTCACATGGAACTTTTATGAATACTAAACAGTTTTTTATGGAAATGAACTAAGTAATTGGAGAGGTATTCAGTTTTCTTGGTTGGGTTAGGCTAGTGAAGATTATAATACTACTCTAGTATATCTATTGATATCCTCACAATACAATCATAGAACTAAATAAAATAACAGTATTTACTGAAAACAGTATTATTAGAAACACTGGTTAGGTTTGAATAGTAGATCCCAGATTGGATTATAATTCAATAATTTACCAAAATTATCTGGCTCTTCATGGTGCTTGATTCATTAGAGAACCATGTGCATACAATAATAGTCTAATGTTCAATAAATCCAAGAACACAGTCACTGGAAGGTTCTTCACCTAAATATTTTGAGAAAATGATGACAATTTTGTAGAAAAAAATATCAGTATAACTTGCATATTACACCATATATCACAAGTTTTAAATTATTAGTTTTCTACACACATCGTTGATGACAGTTCAACAGTCTGTCATTGGGTCAGGAATATAGCATACACTAGGGGTGGGGAACCCACAACCTCAAAGCCACATGTGGCCTTCTAGGTCCTTAGGTGCAACTTTTTGACTGAGTCCAAGTTTTACAGAAGAAATCCTTTTATTAAGGGGATTTGCTCTGTTAAATTTGGATTCAGTCAAAGGGTCACATTTGAGGACCTAGAAGCTACATATGGCCTCAAGGCTGCTGATTTCCCACTCCTGGTTTGATTTGTCAAATTGTTACTTCCTACTATTGCTTTACTGGCCTTTTTACATTTTGGGAAATTCTTCCTTTAAATAGTTACTATGGAACTTGATGTATATTAGTATTCTAAGGCTATAAAGACTTGTCCACACTGAAGGAATACTATTTCATGGGATATTTAGTTATCACCTATGATAGTATTAATATTTATCTGGGAAAAAAAAGAGAACATGTTCACCAGTATCTATAATTGGAATCGATTAAGATAAAATAAATGAATTGTACCCAGGTTTGAAGAAGCCAGAGCTCACTACTTCCTGAGTCAGTCTTCTTTACTTTGAGGTAGCACTAATTGTTGGGAACTTCTTCTTTATTCAGAATATAGCTCTGTGGCAGTGGATAGGATGCCTGACTTCAAGTCAGGAATACCAGAATTCAAATCCTCCCTAAGACACTTACTAACTATGTAATTCTGGGCAAGTAACTGCACCAGTTTTCTCATCTGTGAAATGGGGATAATAGGACACCTTCTCCAGATGGTTGTTATGGTCACATGAGATGATATGTAAAGCACTATGCAATTGTTAGCTATCTTGTTACTCAAATATATTTCTGATCTCATTGATTCTGTTCTCCCCAACAATTCATATTTTTCCAACTTTTCTAACTCTTTGTCTTTATTCACCCCCAGAGTCTGCAACGTAAGGTCAGTCTGTAGTGCTAGAGGACAGCCTTGCTTTCTTGTGATATCACAAGAATACCATTGGCATACTCTGGCTGCCTGCTGGTCCTCTCTCTCATCTTTTCTTCCTCTCATTATTTCTTTCTTTTTTTTTTCTTTTTTTTTTTTTTTTTTTTTTGCTTTTTCGGAGGGCAATTGGGGTTGACTTGCCCAAGGTCACACGGCTAGTTTTTGTGTTAAGTGTCTGAGGCCGCATTTGAACTCAGGTCTCCAGAGTTGGTACTCTATTCACTGCGCCACCTAGCCGCCCCGCTCTCATTATTTCTTGATGATATCCTTTACTCCTGACATTTGTAGTGCCTTGTTGGTTATGTTGTATACTGTTTGTGTTCACCATGTTCCTGGACGTTACCTACTCTATGATATTTATCTTTTAAATTCTTCTAAGAATTAGAGATGGGCTGTTTTGGCCCACATCTTGCTGACATGAGTAACTCTAGTAAAATGTTATTAGAAAATGAAAGTTCAGGGGCGGCTAGGTGGCGCAGTGAATAGAGCGCCGGCCCTAGAATCAGAAGGACCTGAGTTCGGAGCCGGCCTCAGACACTTAATCCACACAAACAAAAACCTAGCCGTGTAACCTTGGGCAAGTTACTTAACCCCAATTGCCCTAAAGGGGCGGCTAGGTGGTGCAGTGAGTAAGAGCGCCGGCTCGGAGTTGGGATGACCCGAGATCAGATCCGGCCTCAGAAAATGAGCACCCACGCATAAATAATGACTAGCCGTGTAACCTTGAGCAAGTTACTTAACCCCAATTGCTTAAAAAAAAAAAATGAAAGTTTCTTGGGAAGCTTGAGGTCCATAAAAGAGCTTTGTAATTTCCCAAAATCGCTCTGGCTTCTTCAAACCTGGGTACAATTCATTTATTTTATCTTAATCTATTCCAATTATAGATACTGGTGAACATGTTCCCTTTTTTTCCCCAAATAAATATTAATACTATCATAGGTGATAACTAAATATCCCATGAAATAGTATTCCTTCAGTGTGGACACCCCATTGCTTAGACTAATGCAGTCCACAAGTCTCCTAGGGATCAGGGGTTACTGTTGTACCACCATCTCCCAGCCCAGTTGTCTTTGAACCTTTTATCACTGCTTTTGGAATCAGCCATTCAGTTAGCTCTGAATATATCCAACTTCATTGCAGTTTATTTGATATCCAATTTTTTTCTATAACTTGTAAGCAATTTATAGGAAGAAATGAAAGTGTTGGTGAGTTAAGAATGTACTACAAAAAAAAGTAAATATGTACACTACATTGATACAAATAGATTCAGGAAACATTTTACAGCAATAAAACTGATGTCAAATACTTAGGGACTATTTTGTTATTACCTTGTTAAATAAAGATAATGTTTACAGCTTTCATTTACTTAGCAATCATTAAATAATAGAACCTAAGCTTACATGTGGAATCTTTTATGGTCTTTTTGTGCTGTTTTCGATTTCCACACATGTATATGCTTTGTGTTCCTATTCATATATTTTCATCTTTATGCTCACTGATAGAAGTTAAAGCAAAATTTATTAGTGTAAAAAGCAGTTATTAGTCAGTAACTTGCAAACGATATCTTTGTCTAATTCCTATAGATAACTAAATTTTCTAATCTGAGGAATGTCTTCCAACAGTTAAACTTTCCCATTTTAGTAAGGCTTTTTTTGTTTGTTTCATCAGATTTTTTTTTTTTGAAGATGAACATAAGATATCCATGTTCTTAGACGTTTATTTATTTATTTTGCTTTTTGAAGGGAAATTGGGGCTAAGTGACTTGCCCAAGGTCACATGGCTAGTTTTTGTGTTAAGTGTCTGAGGCCGGATTTGAACTTAGGTCCTCCTGACTCCAGGACTGGTGCTCTATTCACTGTACCACCTAGCCACCCCTCTTAGACATTTATAAATGTAACTTCAAGGGCTGTCTTGAGGTTTTTTTTTAAATGTTCCTTTTCTAGTTTTATAGAGATTAAAATAATAAATAAGGACTATTTCCTTGAAATAGTTGTGAGCACAAAATGTGTTCTACTAATGATGATATACCAAACTCTGTTTTGTTTTGTTTTGTTTTGTTTTGTTTTTAAAGCAATTGGGGTTAAGTAACTTGCTTAAGGTTACATGGCTAGTCATTATTTATGTGTGGGTGCTCATTTTCTGAGGCCGGATTTGATCTCGGGTCATCCCAACTCCGAGGCCGGTGCTCTTACTCACTGTGCCACCTAGCCGCCCCTTTAGGGCAATTGGGGTTAAGTAACTTGCCCAAGGTTACACGGCTAGGTTTTTGTTTGTGTGGATTAGGTGTCGGAGGCTGGCTCCGAACTCAGGTCCTTCTGATTCCAGGGCCGGCGCTCTATTCACTGCGCCACCTAGCCGCCCCTGTTTTATTCTTTAAAATGGTAAAATATCCTCTTCTACCCTCCTCTCATCCCCCACACCCCCTGCAAAAAAAGGAAACAACCCAAATGCTTCTTTATTGCTAGGAAACTGGGGGCATATCAGATAGGAACATAAGGTATACGACTGTGAGAAAGCCTTGAACTAGAAGTAAGAGAACTTGGTTTCTAACTGACTTCATTTAACTGACGTGATCTTTTATTTAACTGTGTTCATGGGCTAGGCACTACTTCTCCAGACCTCACTTCAATTTCCTTATCTCTAGAAAAAGAAAGGCTTGAATTACACAGATATTCAAGGCTGCTTCCTTTATGTAGAATTCTGTTTCTATGATTCTCTATTATAATCTGACATCATTCACATGGGTACTCATGTAATTCTGAGTACCTCTCATATATTTCATCTTGAAATTTGCACAAAACCTCTGAGCATAAGGAACATAATAAAGTTCCAAGAATAAGATGACACATGCACAGTTCAGAATTAAATTACTTTTTCTCTAAGTGACCAGTTTGATTTATTCCAATATAACAAACACTTACTAGGCACTCACTGTGTTCAAGGCATTATGATAAGTGATAGGGACACAAAGACAGAACAAAAACAGGCCCTGCCCTCAAGAAACTTGCTTGAAGAGGGAGGGAGAGAGACATCCAGGCAGAATACAACATATAAACTAGTAAGTCCATACATTATTATTTGAGATTAATTTACAGTTAGGGAGAGCAGAAAAGCTTTCCTACTAGGAAGTCGCAGCTGACTTGATCCTTCAAAGGGGCTGGGGATTCTAAGAAGCAGGAGTGTATTCTGGACAAGTACTAACTAGGCAATGAAAAGGCACAGAGGCAGGAGATCCAGTGGGACAGGTGCTGAAATGTTTCTTTCCTTTAAACAGTGATGTACTATGACAGGTACAGAAGTGGTCTCTGTGTGAGCTGCTTCTGCTTTGCCATTTTCCCTAGTTATTTGTGTGGGTTTATGGGGGGGGGAAGGGGGAGAGCTATTTGGAAGTGACAGGATAAAAAACCAAAAGCACTGATAAAACAACAACAACAAAATCTGCTTAGACCAGGATAAAATTTTGGTCTGGCAATTAAAGTAATTAAAATAATGGCCTACCTTTTTGCAAGTTGTCTGTTTATATCAGGTATCCTGCCTAACAGTCAGATTGGGCTATTTCTCTTGAAAATAAGTCCTGCCAGTTTAAACACAGAAATTGAGTCTGGTTCTAGAAAAATTTGCACAAAAACTAGTATTTTGTTCTGCCTTGTTCCTTTATTGCATGTTACCTATTTAGTACATGTGCTTGGACTCAAGTACACGACGCTTTGGAAATTTCTATTTCCAGATGTGCCCTCTATGGAATGCAGGTATACTTCTATAGCCCATTTGCCCCCAAAGACAGTACCTTGCCCAGGTTTTTGAGAATTCAGAAGTACAGACATTCATGTTGTGTAACTTCCAATGGATGTCAACTGATGATTGCTAGACACAAGAGACCCTTTCTCCATACTAGTTACAGGAGTACAATGCCAGACTGAGATTCCAGTTTTTATAAAACCAAAAGAGATGGAAGTAAAATATCTGACCCTTTTGCTTTCAGTGTGGCCACTTTTCTTTTCCTTCTTTTCCTCCTTTATCTATTGCAAAATTTATTTTGCTTCAGCAAATAGTTACACAAAATTCAGTTCAACAGACCTTTATTACAAATATGTACTTTGTGCAAGGCACTGTTAGACATTAAAATACATTTAAAAAATGAAAGAGTCCAAATTCTCAAGGAACATATGTTCTCTTGGGATCATATATTATGTAGGTGAGTAAATACAAGGTTACCTGAGGCAGAAAAGAGCACTAAGAGTTGGAGTTGGGGAAGGCTTTATCATTCAGTTAACACCAGAGCTGAGACTCTATTAAGAAGATAAAGCTTCTAATAGAGGTGAGGAGGGATTTCATTCCTGGTGTGAGAAATGCCCTATGCAAAGGCAAAGAAATAGGATATGCAATTCTGACTAGCTCACAATCCATTTTGACTGAAATGTCAAAGGGAAGAAATATGAAATGTTTGACAAGATAAGTGGGAGATAGATTATGAAGGACTAGGCAGGCTGAGGAGGTTGTGGACTTTGTTTTTGAAAGAGATTGGACACTCTAAAGTATGGAAGTACTATCTATGATCATGCCTCTGCATTGAGAATTTTTTAAAAATAATATTTACTCAGCATCTTTTGTTTTTGTATCATTTTTTGTTTCTTGTTCTCTCCTTCAACACTGTCATCAGTCTTGTCACTTAAGAACTGGACTATTGGCAATAACCTACTGGTTGGTCTCCCTCCTACAAGTTTCTCCCCACTCTAGTTGGTCCTCCGCTCTGCTGTCAAAGTGATTTTCATAAAGGACAGATTTGACCATGCCAGCCTTTTGTTCAGGCAGCTCCAATCGTTCTTATTACCTCTGGGATCGAATATAAAATTCTGTTTGGCATTTGAAGCCCTTGATAACCCAGCCTCTCCTCTTGCCTCTCTATTTTTTTTTACCTTACTCAGACCTATTATTCTCCAGTCCAGTGACATTGCCCTCCTTGCTATTCCTCCCATAGGACACTCCATCTCCTGATTCTGGGCAATTTTCCTGCTTGGAATTTTCTCTCTCATTTCTGTCTGTTGGCCCCCCTGACTTCATCCTAAAATCTGACCTTCTTGTTTGGGAAAGGGAATAAGCATTTATGTAGCCCTCACTATGTGGCAAGCACTGTGCTAAGTGCTTTTACAAATACTATTCCATTTGATCCTCACAACAGCCCTATGAGATAGCTGCTGTTGTTATTCCCATTTTATAATTGACGAAACTGAGGCAAATAGAGATTAAGTGACTTGCTCAGGATCATGCAGCTAGTCTGAGGCTTAACTTGAACTCAGGTCTTCCTGACTCCAAACCCAGTGCTCTATCTATTGCGTTACCACCTCTCTACATAGTTGGTTTTACATTTATACGTGGTTGTTTGCATGTTGTCTCCTTTATTTAACTGTGAGCTCCTTGAGAGTAGGACTTTTGGGGGTAGGGGTGGGGGATGTTGCTTTATATCCTTAGTGCTTGGCTCAGACCTTGTGTAGCGGCAAGCACCC